>CM060121.1:2834975-3072475 GCA_030522415.1 Channallabes apus
GTAGGGGACTTTTTCAATGCCTGCCAGCTTCGGTCCACATTTTCTATCCCGGATTGTGACTGTGATTAAATAAATAAATGAAAAAGCACTATCAGGAACCTCAAAGGCAACCACATGCAGGTTGCTATAAGATCCTCAATTGTGACCTGAGGAAACCGTGCACGTGTGTAACCCAACTCTGAACACGAGGAACTTTTCCAGTGTAAATATTAACGTCATTAAATCTGGCTGTTTAAAAGAAGTGCCATGTTCTCTAGTAGAGTGCCCCCTACTGTATGGCTGTTTAAAGTGATTTCTCCAAAGATCCACTTCAACAACAGGAAAACAATCAATCAATCAAAAACAAACAAACAAGAAAAACAAAAAACAGGTGAAATTGAAAATGGGTCATTTTGTCCCGAAAGGAAGGGCTGATATTCTTGGTTGGTGCTGTCGAACAGGTAGGGGAGGAAATGACTGACTGTAAACTCTCCATCGCAGATGACATTATTAATCTCCATTTATAAAGGCACTGCATGTGCACTGAGCCGCAGCCAGAGGAAGCGAGGCAGTCGCTGAGCTCCGTACTAGAGCACCCGTAGCGCGTGCACTCCTTACAATGCATCAATGTGACACTAGTTTGTTGATACTGACCTTTTAGAAAAAAAATAATAATAAGTTGGCTGCCGGGAGGTTGCCATTTTTTCCCGCCCTCCTAAAAAAAAAGAAATCATCCTGCAGAAAGAAATTGATTTTTGTCTCACGCTGTCCAGGTAGTTTATAGAGGCCAATTAGGGGTGGGGTTTTTTTGTTTTGTTTCTGTAGTGGTTGAGTTTGTAGGTCATGTTCACGTAAAAAAAAAAAAAAAAAAAAAACGACAAGTTAAAAAAAATAAAAAGTGTGTTGAAGGAACAGACGGAAGATATGTTTCTTTCGAAGGGTCTATCACAAGTTAGCTATCAGAAGGTTACTATTATTGCCCCACACACACACACACACACACCAACAAGCAAACAAAAAAAATCACCCTAGGGATGACATTGATTTTATTTCATGCTGTCCAGGTTTACAGAGGCCAATTAGGAGGCATTTTCTTTCTGGAGCGGCTTCTCAGGCGGTGCTCGAGACTGAAACAAAGCAAAAAAGAAAAAGCGAAAAAAATCAAACCAGACCTCTGTAGCGTTCGCTGAATCTGAATCAAACTGACGTCTATTGAAACCGGCAATTTGTGCATCGTCCTTGATGAGAGGTGTTTATTTTTAACAAAAAAAAAAAAAAAAAAAACCGACAGCTGCGACAGTTCCACATACTGAATACTGGAGTCTCGGCGGAGAGCAGCCCACCGTGATGGGGAAGCTCGTCACCGAGTCAGGAGAATGCAATTAAGGCGCACCTCGGAGAGAAAGAACGCTGCTCTCTCCACGGGCCGTTACAAAGCCTCATTAACTGCAGTTTGGAAATGAAAAGCGTTCTGCAGCTGCCTCGCCGTTCCACGAGAGACGCGGCGAGTTTCGGATAGGACGGGAAAGAATGCCCGCTTTGTTTTCATCGACGTTTACGAGCTAACTGCGATCCTACCTGAAACTGAATCCATTTTTTTTTTCAGTTTTTTTATGATTTATTCATGTTCTGTGCAGAAATCTGACTTACACAGGAGCACTTCTTCAGTGTGATCATTTAGCATTTACTGTATGGAAGGAGTCTCCAGTGTCAGTGCGCTTTGAGGTAGGCTTTAAGTTTGATGACAACTTCAGGCCAATATGTTTGAGGATTTAAGGTATAACAGGAAGTAACGTGCACGAGAGTTCATTATTCATCGCAAAAGATTTATTGTAAGTCTTTTAGAAATCCTGCTGAAGGGCTTTATCAAGACTTACTACTTGTCATGGAGGATAACCTTCAGTCATAAGTTGGCATGACATTGCCCAGTGACATAAAACATTATATATATATATATATAATTGGCATAATGTTACCTATTATAGGGGGACGTTACTTTTTAAAGTAACAAATTACATTAGACAATTACTGTCATTAAAAAGTTATCAGTTACATTACAGCATTACTAGTTCGAGTACTTTTCCATTACAGAAAATGAAAACTCCTTTGTGATTCCTCATGAATGTTGTCTTAGTCAAAACCTTTATAATTATTTTACCATCATCACTCCGCCAAGTTTGGCCAATAATCTGTTAACTACTAATACCCCTATCTCACCTACTAATACCCCCATCTCACCTACTAATACCCCTATCTCACCTACTAATACCCCCATCTCACCTACTAATACCCCTATCTCACCTACTAATACCCCCATCTCACCTACTAATACCCCTATCTCACCTACTAATACCCCCATCTCACCTACTAATACCCCTATCTCACCTACTAATACCCCCATCTCACCTACTAATACCCCTATCTCACCTACTAATACCCCTATCTCACCTACTAATACCCCTATCTCACCTACTAATACCCCTATCACACCTACTAATACCCCTATCACACCTACTAATACCCCTATCTCACCTACTAATACCCCTATCTCACCTACTAATACCCCTATCTCACCCACTAATACCCCTATCTCACCTACTAATACCCCTATCTCACCTACTAATACCCCCATCTCACCTACTAATACCCCTATCTCACCTACTAATACCCCTATCTCACCTACTAATACCACTATCTCACCTACTAATACCCCTATCTCACCTACTAATACCCCTATCTCACCTACTAACACCCCTATCACACCTACTAATACCCCTATCTCACCTACTAATACCCCTATCTCACCTACTAACACCCCTATCACACCTACTAATACCCCTATCTCACCTACTAATACCCCTATCTCACCTACTAATACCCCTATCTCACCTACTAATACCCCCATCTCACCTACTAATACCCCATCTCACCTACTAATACCCCTATCTCACCTACTAATACCCCTATCTCACCTACTAATAACCCTATCTCACCTACTAATACCCCTCTCACACCTACTAATACCCCTATCTCACCTACTAATACCACTATCTCACCTACTAATACCACTATCTCACCTACGCAGTGTCGCGCGGTGGCCGTAAGTACGGTTCATCATGATTCATCGCGAGTTTTGGCGCTGTGATTAGGTTTCCATCTTTCCGCGCGTCGGTCCTCGCATAGTCAAACCACATAGGTGAGATAGGGGTATAACAGCAGGGAATACAGAGGGGGGCGGGTTATCGGGGGCGGGGCTTGTAGGGCGACTTTTACATACACACTCACGGATTACACGAATTGTCTGAATAACGGATTACATTTTTGAAAATAAACCTAAATAACTGTGTACTTAAATGGCGGACCAAACACGTTACACCCAACACTGATGATATCATGACAGTCATGTGTTTTTTGCCAGGATATTATAGCATTTAATGCGCTACATATCAGTACACATGTAATGTCATGCAGTAATGGTACACAGCATTCAGAGGCAGACACTTTATTGGTCTTTGCTTCTAATAACGTGCTACTGATCACATGTCAGGTCAGTGATGTCACGGTTGACGCTAGCATGGCCTACTGTGTCATCTATTGTATTACATCATGACAAACATTACAGCAGGGGTATAATAACAGTTAGTGGGAAAGCCTGGGCATGATCTGTCAAGACATGTGAGGTCATGCGCAGTCTTTACCAGTAACTGTCATTATACCACTACTGTAGTGTTTGTCAGGTATGTCATGATGCATGACGTGTTATGGTGTGTATATTAGTTTCATTAAGTGACTCCCTGTAAAAATTTAATTCATGCGAATAACAATAACAAGCTGTGCAGCTTTATCTTCTAGGTGTATATATTATTACATCCTCTGCGTTTTTTCCATTTTTGCACTACACTGGCACTCGCAACCCCGGTGTCAGGATTATCGTCCCTATCTCTCAGATGCAGTGTGTTTCTGTTTACTTCGCCATGTGTTGCTTTATACACTGCTGTATCGCGCATATTGATATTCCGAGCAAACACGGCCCTCAGAGTTGTCACAGGTTGTGTAACATCGACGCTGCCAATTCCGTCTGGCAAAGGGCCGCTTCGCTCGCGGCTAAATAAAAATAAAAAAAAACCTCATCAGAACACCGATGAGTGAAAAGACAGACACGGAGATGAAGCCTGTTTAGAAAACGTCATAAACGCTATGAGTGAAGGAGAATCTCGTCTGGGAGAAAAAAAGTTCGCCAGCTGTCCTCTGCCGTCCCACCTGGGTTTGGTTTGAAGGACGGAAGAGAGAGAGAGAGAGAGAAAAAAAAAAAACACCCTCATGAGAAAAACTAATGCTTCAAAAGTGAGTGATGCGCCGGAAAAAAAGCTGCTCTGCGCCGAACAATAAAGCGACAGCTTCTTTCAGGCAGATGGGATGAATTCTAGTGGGACTAGAGATGAAAGGCTTGGTGGAGGAACGTCGGAGTACGTCGGAGACATTAGGTGATATCGGTTATGATCTTCGGCAGCCGAGACAGTCATAAAAACGACGAGTCGTGCAATAAACCTGCGGAAGCGAACAGCTGCTGCCTGACAGATATTTCCAATCATTTTACATTTTGGAAAAAAAAAAAAAAAAGAACTAAAGTTCTCCCTGCCAAGACTTTATGATGGCCCTCATTCTGAGATCAGGACATGAAGACCTTGATCTATTCGAGCGTCTACTCTTTCTTTTTTATTTCTTTTACTTAAGTAACGTCGCCTCGGCTCCGGAAGCATAGTCTGCATAATTCCCGCTAATCCTGCGAGCCAGTGGTCTAAACTGCGAAGCCAAGGGAGAGGTTTAATCAAAGGTCATCCTGCCATCGCAGTGATGTTTACATCACACGGGGCCAAATCCCAATTTGGTGCGGCGCCAAGTTGTGAAGACGGAGGCCGATCTGATTACGGAGGCGTCGCAGGATCGCATATGTTGCGGAATTACTAATCGCGTAATGGAAATACGACGCTGCTGCTATTTTAGCGCAAAACAAACAGAACTAATTAGCCAGCTTAGTGCCAGTGTAGCATAATGACTCGATCCGTTTTTGGAGTTAAACCCAAAGTGGGCGTGGCCGTATGGAAATATCTCTGGTGGTTCCTCAACCTCAACTACTTGACAATCAATAATGAATGGAAGCCGCCTCCATGAAGGCTGATGTATGTAGCTATAAAAGGTCTATGTGTGTTATTAGATAAGCCTTATGTAGCCTTAACACACCAATCAAAGGGCACTTCTTCACTGAAGCAAACCTGTATTGATGCACCAGAAGGGATTGTTTTCGAGGAGCATTAATTAAAGACATCATGCCGTTTTGACTCGGCGTTGCTCACCTCCTGACACCTCCGAGACGGTACGTCCAAAGCGTCAAACATCTGGCAATCCGTTAGAGATAGTCCCTTTTTTTTTTTTTTATTAACAAGATTAAGTGGGCTGCATTTAATAATATCTTACCAGAGAAGACTAATGTTTCCTCTCGAGCACATTAGCATTTTGATAACCGGCCCAAGACTTTTTCCTTCCATTTGCGATAAGCAGCGATGGCAGGGCGGCAGGAGACAGCGTGAAATAATTGGCACATTGCGGGTGAAAAGTCAGCGTTTAAGCGAGAGAGAGAGCGAGAGAGAGAGAGAGAGAGAGAAAAAGACGGAGGTAGAAAAAGATGAGGAGGAGGGGGCTGAAAATCCGAGGGGTGCTGATTCCGGAGTTTGCCAAAACCTTCTTGGGAATTTTGCGCCGCTGAATTTGCAGTAATTATGTGAAATAAAACGCAAAATAAAAGTTGCATTGGATTTGCATTTCAATTTCTGGAACTGGAAAATAATTATATAGAATATCCAGGATGGCTGAGTGGATGTGTCAAGTAAAGAAAAAAAAAAAAGATTTAAAAAAAGGTTTGTAACAATATAAAAAAAATAAAAAAAACAGGGATGGGGGAAAAATGTAAGGCAATGAGTCATCTGACCTATGAGTAAGACCTCATATAGCGCTGTGTTAAAGCCTGGAGCGATTTAGAGGAGTGTGAGTGCTAAAGCCGCGCTGCGCGAAATCACTTCAAATTATCTCTGGGCTCGTCACCGTCACCGAAAAAAGGCACCTCGGAATCGACTAGGCCTTCTTGACGCCGATTGGGAACGACACGAGCGTTCCTCCTACATCTAAACCGTGCGCCGTGATGGATGAGAGCGGCTAATGGATTTAGGTTTAATCAAGCCACTAATTGACACTGATGTTAAGGAAGCCACCGGTGGCCAGGTGCTTATGTCGCGCTCACGGTCATGTCGCGATGAGCGACTACGTTCCTCATTCGTAGCCTTTCGAGGAGTACTAGTTAATCTTCTCAAGAGGTCACAAGATGATTCCTGAGTTCATCCTCCTGCACTAATAATTTATAGTATAGAATAATCATTTTTACAGTTTATTCTAAAGGCTTCATATAAATGCTGTTTCTCGTTCGTTTTAAGGAAGGAGTCTCCAGTGTGAGTCGGAGGGAAAGACCGGTGAAGAAATGACTGTGTATAACTGCTCTAACACAAATTGTAACAAATTAAATAAAGAAACTTTAAAGAGCATATATCAAATCTTCTTTTGATATATAAAAAATGTCTTTCTCATTATATAAGAGAAAATAAACACTTGTTAACGATGACACCTGGTGAATTACAGTAATTTCCTAAAGCAGCATGACACAGAGCGGTTTATTCCTTACCTAATTTATATCTCCTTATAGAGAATGTTAAAGACTTTCAGTACAAAGTCACAGGGGTTAAGAGTTCAGGTTAGGACTGGGGTGGAGTTTGTTACACTTTTTACTGATATTGGATTGACAGTTAAATGAAATGAAATGGAAACACTTCCGGCAAAGGTGTTTAGTGACTCACGAATGCGCTAAACACGTCATTGTACTTATTCATTTAAAGGTATTATAGATTGCAGTAAGTATGTTAATGACAAATGATTACTCGATTCATTGCTTTTGCTGTTTTGTTTTGCGCATTTTTTCTCAGTAGCTCACATATCTGTTGAGTTATTATACACCCCAACAGGACGACCTTGCATCTCGTTTTTGAGTGGTGGGATGAGCAAATATTTTTCAACAGCCTTTTTTTTATTCATCGTTTTTGTTTAAAGTATTCATACTGATTAATGATTAATAATAATCAATTACTGATCGTTAACATGTTAAACTGTCAGTTAAGAAAACTGTAAAAAATAAATTTTTGGATTTTTTTATGGTGCTTTAATTCAGTGTTAAATGTATTCAGTGAATGTATTGTACATGACACTTTATATCTTTTCATAATGCACTGTTATTACCGAGCACTAGGGCTGGGCGATATGGCTGAAAACTGTATCACGATATCAGTGTTTCATATCGGTCGATATCGATAATTATTGATATTTTTTATGACCCATTTAAAATAAGGACCAAGAGAAGAATATATTATATTTAAACATTTTTATTTTAAACTTAACCTTCCTATTATCATAGTCCCATCAGTTATTAAGACAGAAATGTCAACAACCATGGAAAAAATTAAATAATTAAAATGTACACATAAGTCTAAAGTCACAATGAACACTTAACAATTATCTCTTAACATTTAAGGTGCAAAATTAAAAGAAAATGTAAGAAATGCTTAATAAAGTGTAATAAAATAGTGCAGTGCGTTTATTATATCAGATGCCTTATTATATATTGTTGTAATATATTTGAGTTTGATGTTAATTCACTGGCGGGCCACCGCGCTGTATACTATATGTGACGTGTGCACTGAATGCAGTAAAAGAAGAATAGCGTTTTTCTCCGTGCTTCCGTTTCTTTTCCTCTGGTTGTCTCACACAAAAAGCAAGTAATATTATAGATGTTAGTTGAGCATATTGGTGCAAACATAACAACTGTCATAACAAAGAATAAACTACCCGCCAATGTGGCTAGTGAGACTAAAGTTATTTCCCGCCACAGTCGAATTTTACCCGCATTTGGCAGGTGGGCGGTGTAACGGGGTGCTCGTGTGGGGTTTGGAGAGGACATGGAGGCGGAGGTGATAGAGTGCAAAAGGGTTTTTTTAATAAAGGAACCAAACTGTGAACATGTACAAACAGGACTCAAACTGAACTAACACACAGAGCTAAACCAAACATGGAGCTAAACCAGACATGGAGCTAACCTAACTGACAGAGCTAACCTAACAGACAGAGCTAACCTAACACACAGAGCTAACCTAACACACAGAGCTAAACTACACAGAGTTAAACTAAACACAGTGCTGAACTAGACACAGAACTAAGCTAAACACAAAGTTAACCTAAACACAGAGCTGAACTAGACACGGAACTAAACTAAACACAGAGCTCAACTAAACAAAGAGCTAAACTAAACAAGAGCTCGACTTGACACAGAGTTAACTTAAATACAGACTTAAACTTAATAACACAAACTAAGAGCAGGGAAAATAGCATGACACCTAGAACTCGAACAAGAACAGAAACACCCACTTAACATTACCGTAGCAAAACAGATGCCCGACCCAGAACAAAGGAAACAAAAGTCTATTTAACTTGGTACAGATTAGGCTGCTAACCTCGATCAGGTGTGTTCCCATTACCTGACCGAGGTGCACTCTGGGAAACGGAGTTCAAAACCAAACTGAAACATAACAAAAAACAAAATGGAGTCCTGAAGTATGGCGCCATCTGGTGTTCGACCGTGACATTACCCCCCCTCCAAAGGGCGCTACTCCGGAGCGGCAAAAATGGTGGTCCAGGGCACCCGCCCCAAGGTCCAATGTCGGTCCTCCCAACCGAGAGGCTGCAGCACAGGTTCCCTGGGCAGGGTGGCAGGGTGGGCACAGGAGCTGGGTCGTCGCCGAAGCCTGTCGGCGGAGCGAGGAGCACTGGCGCGGGGTCGTCGGCGAAGCCGGGCGGCGGAGCGAGGAGCACTGGCGCTGGGTCGTCGGCGAAGCCGGGCGGCGGAGCGAGGAGCACTGGCGCTGGGTCGTCGGCGAAGCCGGGCGGCGGAGCGAGGAGCACTGGCGCTGGGTCGTCGGCGAAGCCGGGCGGCGGAGCGAGGAGCACTGGCGCTGGGTCGTCGGCGAAGCCGGGCGGCGGAGCGAGGAGCATTGGCGCTGGATCGCAGGGCAGATACGGCGCTGGATCGCAGGGCAGAGACGGCGCTGGATCGCAGGGCAGAGACGGCGCTGGATCGCAGGGCAGAGACGGCGCTGGATCGCAGGGCAGAGACGGCGCTGGATCGCAGGGCAGAGACGGCGCTGGATCGCAGGGCAGAGACGGAGCTGGATCGCAGGGCAGAGACGGAGCTGGATCGCAGGGCAGAGACGGAGCTGGCTCGCAGGGCAGAGACGGAGCTGGCTCGCAGGGCAGAGACGGAGCTGGATCACCGCCGAATCTGGCCGACGGCTCGAATTCGTTGCCGAGGCATGGCCATGGTGGAGGAGGCAGCTCGAAGTCCTCGAAGGCGGACATAGGCAGCTCGTCGTCGAGGCATGGCGGAGGCGGCGGCGGTAGTTCGGTGTCGTCGTCGACGACGCCAAACAGCGGTTGAGGCACAAAGTCATTGACGAGGCAGGGCTGTCGCTGAGCTGGCTCATGCCCTTTGGGGCTGTCGGAGCCCTCCACTGGGCTCTCTGGGAGATCGGAGCCTTCAACTGGGCTCTCTGGGAGATCGGAGCCTTCAACTGGGCTCTCTGGGAGATCGGAGCCCTCCACTGGGCTCTCTGGGAGATCGGAGCCCTCCACTGGGCTCTCTGGGAGATCGGAGCCCTCCACTGGGCTCTCTGGGAGATCGGCTGGGCCCATCACGGGGCTCTCTGGGAGATCGGCTGGGCCCATCACGGGGCTCTCTGGAACGGCTGGGCCCATCACGGGGCTCTCTGGAACGGCTGGGCCCATCACGGGGCTCTCTGGAAAGGCTGGGCACTTTCGATCCAGCTGAATGAGCTGATCCTGGAGTCGTGCCCCCAACTCCAGCAGGGTTTGCATGCGCTCCAGATCGTTGTCCGCCCTGCACGCATTGACCTGCTGGATGAGTTCCCCAGCCAGCTGTTGGAGTACTCGCCTCTGCTGCTGGTGCTCCACGTCGTGCCCCGTCTGTCGACACTCCGACTGGGGTTTTTCCCTACCCCTGGTTCCGTCGTCCTGTGTCCTTGGAGGCACGCGTCGTATCGCCAGCCGCGACCCTCTCCAATTTGGCTGCGTTACTCGTTCCCCCTCTTGCTCCAGCTTGTTCCGCCGAATGGCAAGCCTGCTGCCCTGAAAGCCTCCTTGCCTTGGCGTCACGAACATAGCCCCCCCACAAAAAATATCCAGGGGAGGCCCCTCCGCTATACTACTTTTTAGGTCGGGCATTCTGTAACGGGGTGCTCGTGTGGGGTTTGGAGAGGACATGGAGGCGGAGGTGATAGAGTGCAAAAGGGGTTTTTTAATAAAGGAACCAAACTGTGAACATGTACAAACAGGACTCAAACTGAACTAACACACAGAGCTAAACCAAACATGGAGCTAAACCAGACATGGAGCTAACCTAACAGACAGAGCTAACCTAACAGACAGAGCTAACCTAACACACAGAGCTAACCTAACACACAGAGCTAAACTACACAGAGTCAAACTAAACACAGTGCTGAACTAGACACAGAACTAAACTAAACACAAAGTTAACCTAAACACAGAGCTGAACTAGACACGGAACTAAACTAAACACAGAGCTCAACTAAACAAAGAGCTAAACTAAACAAGAGCTAGACTTGATACAGAGTTAACTTAAACACAGATTTAAACTTAATAACACAAACTAAGAGCAGGGAAAATGGCATGACACCTAGAACTCGAACAAGAACAGAAACACCCACTTAACATTACCGTAGCAAAACAGATGCCCGACCCAGAACAAAGGAAACAAAAGTCTATTTAACTTGGTACAGATTAGGCTGCTAACCTCGATCAGGTGTGTTCCCATTACCTGACCGAGGTGCACTCTGGGAAACGGAGTTCAAAACCAAACTGAAACATAACAAAAAACAAAATGGAGTCCTGAAGTATGGCGCCATCTGGTGTTCGACCGTGACAGGCGGGTGCCAATGTCAACGCCATATTGTCTCCGTTTATGCTTCCTGAATCGCGACCGTACTACCTCCGGGTCCTAGAGCGGGTCGCGGAACGAGTGCGCATTACAGCAACCAAACTAGCTTCGCAACCTCTGTTTCTTCCGACAAAGAATAAAAAATATAAAACGTTCTATCGAACACATTTTTTATTGATATCGATCACGTGTCTATCGCGAAACATATCGTTATCGTTTTATCGCCCAGGCCTACCGAGCACTATGAGCACAAAAGTGATTCAGTTATATATCGTGATTCTTTGGTGTGGCAATTCGTGTATCGCCACACCTACTTCAAAATCTTTTTGTTTGTTTGTTTGTTTGTTTTTCAGGTGGTACAATTTTAATCCTACAGGTGGTGTTCTAAACTGTTCAAACACTGGCAGACAATGCAGCATCTTTTGTTAACCTTTGTAACAAAATATGAAAAAAAACTATTTTTATACAGTACTGTGCAAAAGTCCTATGCACCATATTATATGCTGTACCAATTTTGTATCATGTCTGCATAATCATGTACAAAAGCATTCAGTATTTCCATATATAACTTAAAAATTAATAAATAAATAACATTACAGGAAAATATATGCATGGCCATAAAGAAAAAAAAATATTGTACAAGACAGACCAGATTTCATATGGACCGAAATCGAATGTACGCTCCTAGGATTTGCATAAAAATAGAAAGAAGCGAGTGTGACAAAGTTACCAGAAGAACTCATATTCTCCAGCAAACTCAGTAAAACCTAACGGCTGTTTTACTTTTAATTCTGTGCAAAAGTCTTGGGCACATAAAAAAATATGGCATAAGAAAAAGATGCTCTTGAAAACATTTCTGCATAAAATAAACTTCTATAAGAATAATACAATAAACAGTCAATACATGGAGTGAAAACTCATCGTTTAAAATCAGGAGTTTTAGACACAGATTTGTGCAGTTTTATAAGTATAACAGCTGTTAGGTAAAGTTTGCAGCTGTTAGGTGCAGATTAATTTGTTTTATTTTTACTTTATTTTTTGTGCTAATTATTTTTATGTCTTTATTTTTTTGGGCTGTAGAACAAATAATTTGAGTTTTCATTATTTCCTATGGGAACATTTTATTTGGTTTACAAGTGTTTTGCAATACAAGCCCGATCCGCAACGATTTATGCTCGTAATCCGAGGTTCCACTGTATAACAAAATTGGTACAGCATATAATATGATGCCTAAGACTTTTGCACAGTACTGTATTTATAAAATCGTGATACTTACAATATCGCATCTATATCGTGATAATATGGTATCTGCTGATTACTGTCCCAACTGTATGCCTTCGCATGCATGCCGTAATGCATGTAAAGCAATACCCTGATATACCCTAAGTTGATTATGTCTAATTTATGATTAAATATGATGTTCAAAATACAGAAACAACACACCAGTCTTCTGTATTGTAAAACTGTCATCTTCACAGCTGTGTTAATTGTTCTGGATATGTGTCATTTGTGCTACAGGGTAATGTGCTATGCGATTTATTCTTGTCCCCCGCTATTTATTTATTTTTATCGAGAAAGTAATTTCTCTTCCTTTATGACTGTTACGGAGATGACGCGCCTCGCGCTGTGATGCTAATCTGTATTACATTCGAAATGTCGACTGTCATTCAAGTCAGCGTGAGATCTTCGCAGAGTGCCGCGGTAATACGACGGGAGAACATAAAAAGCACTAGTGGCCTAAGCAATGCAATTAATACGAGTTAAACCTGTTTACTGACGTAAAACAGCTTTACGCCTTTTTTTTTTTTTGAAGAATGTGATTATCCTGAAATCCTTTTCCATCAGGGTTTAGACATTCTGGAACATTCCAGGGAACGGATTCTCCGGTGACTGCACACGGCTTTTAAGCACTCCGTTCACATCTCCGCTAAAAGCACACGTATTGATTAAACTCGACAGTGAGGACGCTGAATAACTGCGATGAATGCTGATTTACTTTTTGAACCTAAACTTCTAGCCTGACCTTTGGGATCATGGCTATAAATCACAAGCTTATCAGGCGGCTCAGCGTTTTTCTATGCCGCGTAAGTTCACGATAACGAGATCTCGCTCGCTCTCTGTTCCAAATTAGCCGAATTTCTCAGACAAATTGAGCGCCGCATCCAGAATGACCCCGGCCCGTCCGGCAGGGAAACAAAAAAGCTCATTTAAATTATGTTCTTCCCCACAAACACATGCGGCGTCTGCTTGGAAATCAGCTCCCCACGCACCAGCGTGACAAAATAAGCAAGCAATTAGTGCGGACACACTGCTACAAGTTATTAAAACTAAAGTTATTAGGCGAGGGGCTGCTGAAAACTTGACAAAAAGCCCTAGGAAACTTCAAAAACCAATTATACACTTCTTCTGCGTGAGGGTTGTGTTCTAAGCAAATTAACTCCTATCAAGAGTCTCCAATTTTTTCACCTTAAGGAAGGCTCGGAGGAAGAAACTGAGTGTTTTGTAAAGCCGTAACTACCCAGTATTTGGGGAGGGGGAAAGCCGTCACTCATCTGGTTTAGACAAATAAAAAAAAAAAGGAATTGTTTCTCAGTAGAAAAGTTCACTTTGCTTCTTCAGGGTTTTTTATTTTATTTTATTACATTTGGAGCTTTGAAAGATTCCCAAGTTTCTACTAATATTCTTAAACAATGTTTTTTAAAAACAATTTCATTTCAATTATCATTAGGATTATTTTTAATGTGTACAATTTAACATTTCAATGTCATTCTCTTCATATGTTTTCGTCTCTCACATGCAGGTGTAGGTACCAGATGCACATGCTAACGGCGTCACATAACTATACGATGGTATGATGGCGTAGCATATCGTCATCGGCTGTGCGTCTTAGAAAAACAATTCTTATAATAGCGGACTTTCAGTTCTTATTAAAGTTTCCTGAGAGCGAAATCCCGTGATTCAGAAGGCATGAAAAAATTACACAATTAAAACTAAAGTAAATTCACTTGATGATTATGTTAGCTAATAATAACATAAGCTAGATTTTTTTTTAATTATGATGTAGGTTGAATTCATCATGAAAAACAAGTTGAACAAGAATTTCCAGGGAAAATGGACATGGAGCCATTATTTACCAGATTAACTTTAACCGGCATTTTGTTTTTGTTAGAGGAAACAAAAACAGAAACAAATTGATAATGAAATTATCAATCAAATAAATATCATGTTATTTAAAAATGCAGTAAAACTTGGTTTATATTATATCATATAAAAAGTTGGATTAACCTCAGCTAGTTAATGTTATATAGTGGTGATGCATTCAGCAGATGCACAATATGCCACGTTATCATACATCGTACAGCTAATCATATCATATGCCGTCGCTAGCAGGCGCAGAAGCGCGGGCGGTTCTGACCATCTGAGCACCTCTGGTATCTACACCGTCTTATACACACTAAGTAAGATCCTTAATAAACATTGAGAATGGACATTAGCTAAGTATTTATCTTATGCTAAGTCATTTCGCACAAACTAACTCAAAACGTTCTTTCAAGAAGGAAAATCGAAATGGGTGGACGGACAAAAAAGTGGGCGGAGCTTCCCATGGTTATTGCAGATTTCAATACGGCTGCTAGCATACTTAGATACGCTACTCAAAGCTTTTCTTCATCAGGAGGCGGCTTTGGCAGAATCGCTCTGGACGTCACCAGTTTAACCTCTAGCTACAGAGCACCGAATACTATGATTTATTTTCCAGCTTTGAGAAAAGAACCGAACACCTTGTAAATACAGTAGCTTAAAGTTGTTTATAAGACTAGGTGTTAAAACTCCGCCCACACAGGAAGAACAATTGTACCTTACTATAAAGGTATAAAGATGAAAGATTTTAAGATATATAATACTGATTATTTAATTTTAATTAATTTAATTGCTGTGTTTTTATTTGGAAGGTCACATGAAGCAGAGAGACAGGAAATGTTATCTCAGTGTTTTACCAGCTTGATAGTGAATTTGCCAGGAATTAAACACTTACTCCTGCTGTTTTGGGAAAACAATCAGCCGACACTGGAGACTCCTTCCATAAATGTGAAATGAATAAATTTAAAGAAAATGAATCCGTACTGTACCTTCTGACCTCACAGTCGAGTATGACATGTTTTGAAACCAAATTTACTGTCTAATTGGCTCTACATGTATAAATATATATAAAGAAATCGAAAAGATTTTAATGTTCCATGAGTGTTGTTTAGCAATGTTTTCCTGTTTTGTGTTTTTAACATGATTAGCAATTTCACTCCACTTAGCAATCAGCAAAAACCTCCACTACCACTGATCATTCATTACAACCTCGAATCACCTAATGCCGTGACAATAGGGTGTTTAATGATCATCCACAGAGCCGACAACGATCAAACACCAGAATTCACCCAGCGTTATTACAAAGCTGTTTGTGATCTAGAGCTTGTGTGTGAGAGAAAGATGATTATGAAATGTATAAAAATGACTTTCTTTTGTTATTGTCATTTTTATTATTATTATTATTATTATTACTGTTAAAGAATTACTGATGAGCGTTGCTCTATTTTATGCCGCAAACACTCTTCGTACAGAGCAAACTATTTAATATGTATTACCCGATCACGCTACAGAACCGGCTCAAAAAATATCCTGATGAAACATTTAGCACCATCTGGCCCGAAAAAAAGTGTTATCTTCATTTCAAAACTCTTGTTATTTTCTACTAATTCTAGATGGATAAATACGCTCACGGAGCATTTAGAGAATCTAACAGGAAAAAAAAAAAACCTGAACGTTGGCTCATTATTCTGCCGTCGGCTGGCATCGTGTCCCGTGGCCTTCGCGGACATTCATACACTGTTTGTTGTCAAACCCCCGATGGCATTTTGAAAAGAGCATCTTTTGGGCGCAGCTGGATAATATTCCTGTTTGGAAAACCTGTGGGAAGAAACACACTCCGGTCGACTTCTGCGTGGGGGGGAAATAAAGCTTTTTGAAAATGAAAAGGCTGAAAAATCAGAAAGAATAAAGAGCACTGCAGTGCTTAATCGACGTCTTCTAACAAAAGAGGGCAGATTTTAAACGCTCCGGCTGAAACAAAAACAACAAGAATAAATAAATAAATAAATAAATGGTACTCCCTCTCTTTCACTCCTGCTCCAAATGTGCTGTTTCAGTGTCTATGTTAATGAGCTACTGTATTCCGGAGCCACACCCTCTATAGTTACAGTGGTGTGAAAAACTATTTGCCCCCTTCCTGATTTCTTATTCTTTTGCATGTTTGTCACACTTAAATGTTTCTGCTCATCTAAAACCGTTAACTATTAGTCAAAGATAACATAATTGAACACAAAATGCAGTTTTTAAATAAAGGTTTACGTTATTAAGGGAGAAAAAAAACTCCAAATCTACATGGCGCTGTGTGAAAAAGTGATTGCCCCCCTTGTTAAAAAATAACTTAACTGTGGTTTATCACACCTGAGTTCAATTTCTGTAGTTACCCCCTGGCCTGATTACTGCCACACCTGTTTCAATCAAGAAATCATTTAAATAGGAGCTACCTGACACAGAGAAGTAGACCAAAAGCACCTCAAAAGCTAGACATCATACCAAGATCCAAAGAAATTCATGAACAAATGAGAACAAAAGTAATTGAGATCTATCAGTCTGGTAAAGGTTATAAAGCCATTTCTAAAGTTTTGGGACTCCAGCGAACCACAGTGAGAGCCATTATCCACAAATGGCAAAAACATGGAACAGTGGTGAACCTTCCCAGGAGTGGCCGGCCGACCAAAATTACCCCAAGAGCGCAGAGACAACTCATCCGAGAGGCCACAAAAGACCCCAGGACAACATCTAAAGAACTGCAGGCCTCACTTGCCTCAATTAAGGTCAGTGTTCACAACTCCACCATAAGAAAGAGACTGGGCAAAAACGGCCTGCATGGCAGATTTTCAAGGCGCAAACCACTTTTAAGCAAAAAGAACATTAAGGCTCGTCTCAATTTTGCTAAAAAACATCTCAATGATTGCCAAGACTTTTGGTAAAATACCTTGTGGACCGACGAGACAAAAGTTGAACTTTTTGGAAGGTGCGTGTCCCGTTACAACTGGCGTAACAGTAAAATATGGTGGTGGTAGTGTGATGGTCTGGGGTTGTTTTGCTGCTTCAGGACCTGGAAGGCTTGCTGTGATAGATGGAACCATGAATTCCACTGTTTACCAAAAAATCTTGAAGGAGAATGTCCGGCCATCTGTTCGTCAACTCAAGCTGAAGCGATCTTGGGTGCTGCAGCAGGACAATAACCCAAAACACACCAGCAAATCCACCTCTGAATGGCTGAAGAAAAACAAAATGAAGACTTTGGAGTGGCCTAGTCAAAGTCCTGACCTGAATCCTATTGAGATGTTGTGGCATGACCTTAAAAAGGCGGTTCATGCTAGAAAACCCTCAAATAAAGCTGAATTACAACAATTCTGCAAAGATGAGTGGGCCAAAATTCCTCCAGAGCGCTGTAAAAGACTCGTTGTAAGTTATCGCAAACGCTTGATTGCAGTTATTGCTGCTAAGGGTGGCCCAACCAGTTATTAGGTTCAGGGGGCAATTACTTTTTCACACAGGGCCATGTAGGTTTGGATTTTCTTTCTCCCTAAATAATAAAACCCCTCATTTAAAAACTGCATTTTGTGTTTACTTGTGTTATCTTTGACTAATAGTTAAATGTGTTTGATGATCAGAAACATTTTGTGTGACAAACATGCAAAAGAATAAGAAATCAGGAGGGGTGCAAATAGTTTTTCACACCACTGTATATACCTTCTTATATGAGGTTACATTAGGGGTAAAATCTAACCGGTTAAAAACCAGGCTATTTATAAAAAAAAAAGTCCAAATTCTAAGCATTTGTACAATAGGTGCCCTTTAATACAGAAATCCGAACTTGAACAATTTAACCCAAACAACGCTACTTGAACTCCAAATATATAATTGGAGAACCTTTTTTTTTTTACTGACACTGGAGACTCCTTCCATAAATGTAAAACTCCAGCAGATCAACGAGCACACATGTATACCTACAGTAACAAGTCTTCGTGAATGAACAGTTGGTTACTATGGAAATGTATATTTATCTAAAGAGATTTTTTTTCTCACTCGACGCAGCGCTCAGACATCTACAGTAATAACCAACATTAATTACACCCGAAGCTGATTCGTCAGCTAGACTGAAACCTGTAAACTTTCATTGCAGCGCCATCGTTTTTACCGTCGCTTTGATGAATTATGTAACGACGTTGCTCAAAGCACACAATGTCCACCAGAAGGTAATCTTTTAACTGTTAAACATGCTCCAGGGACGATATAACAAACCGCACTTTTACAGGCTAAGTCTAGCAGTGCGAGCGCTCAGGTCACGCCAGGTCTATAAAGAAACCGGGATGAATTAAAACCTGGAACCCGACATCAATGAAAGTGTCCTGGACGAGTGTTTTAAATCTTGTGGAACTACAATTTCAAGCCAACGAGATTTTTAAAGGATACATGGTGGATTTCCAGGATTCCAATCTGTAAACGTTTAACAGTAAGAGAGACACTTTTGACTTCACAGTGACTTAAACACACTCACATCCAAATCATCTATATTCTAACAGAACGCATCGCAATAATGCACAATAATACGGTGAGGATCCTCGACGAGTAAAGAATAATAATGTTAATGTTTTGCGACTACAGTAGTAGTGTACAGCGCCACCTCGGCACATTTCATATTGTGAAACCAATGTGTTTCCCATAGGAAATGCAGATAATCCAGCCACCCAAAAATATTACCAATATTACCAATTTCCAACACTAAAATTTTTATTTTCCATATAATAACAATCAAAATATTTTGAAAAGACATGTAAATAAAATTAAATAGGAAATAAATAGACATTAAACCTCATTTACCCTTAATTTATCATCCAGAGATCGCTGGTTCGATTCCCGGGTGATGCTGTAACCTCTCGCAGCCGGAGGTCTAGAGAGAGCTGATTGGCCGAGCTCTCTCAGAGGGGAGGGATGAGACGTACTTAGTGCTCCCACATTAATCACGGCTCTATAGCCAATCAGGGGCGCCTGTGAGCTCACACACACTGAACGAGCGGATAGTGCTGTCCTCCGAGTGTTACGCCGCCCCCAACAGTGCGTGAGCTTTTTGTTCCTTTCGAACAAAAAGCGATCAGTGACATCACGTGGTTCAGAGGAAACACATGATAGTCTTCGGCCCTCCCAACTGAGTGGTAGTAGCTTAATGTGGGAGCCCCTTAGTGACGGGGAGGAATTGGACACGACTATATTAGGGAGAAAATCTGGGGGGAAAAAAACAAAACAATCTGAAAGCAGCTCGCTTTTCTTCTTGCTACCGTCCTGGATAACATTCTTGGGACCCGTCTTCACTAAATCTTTCACAAAATTCAAGAATTCTAAAAAAACAAATGTGTAAACTCGCTTTGGTTGGCTTTACACTGACGCAGAATTACAGCATCCTAGCAGTGCTCACATTTCTAGCATTTTGTCATCAAATTTCTTGCACCATTGATTAAAACTGATCAGTTACAACTGAATTTGAGAAACAGACTAACAATCACACGTAGGATTAAATGAACACGAACACCACTTGAACACAAGCGAAAAAACACAGGACCAAAGTGCTTCCTCGAACTAGGCACCTTGGGCCTCCTCGCTTTGAGGTCCTCTGGATACACTGCAATTATTCATCTTTTTTGAAGCAGTTGGTTTTTTAATGAGAGTTTAACACCTACCTTATTATTAACACCTCAAATCTCAACGTATCAGCTAATTAGACATACGCTGCGAAAGTGAGAAACTCTAATCTGTTTAGAGTTGTGACTCTTCAAGGTGCAAGCTTGACACTCGTGACTCCAGCGCTTGGATAAAAACCAGAATTTTGAAGAAGTGGAAGAAGAAGAAGAAGAAGAAGAAGAAGAAGAAACTGAACTTCCACATTGAATCTTAGCTGGTCAGTTTTGCTACCTGAATGCGATTAGAAATTTTTTTTTTTATCATGTTATGGCTGATAAGCCCCCTGATCAGCCATAACATTAACACCACATCAAGGTGAACTGATGAGCAATTATACTTCAGTAAACTGGTGACAGAATCAGGGGCACCGAAGGCTCACCCATGCCCACTGGGACCAAACAACAGTCTGTCTAGCCCAATCCTACAGAAAAGCCAATGCAACACAATGCAGCTAAAAAAAGTGTTGGCCACCAATGAAATGCACCAGAACTGCATTACACCCGGCCATATATAGCAGGCGAAGAGTCCAAGCCTGTTGCTCCAGCCTCCAAATTGCCCAGATCCTAATCTAATCAAGCACCCATGGGATGCGCTGGACAAACAAGTATGATCCATGGTGGTCCCTCAGCACCCAAAGGATCCATTGTTAATGTCCCGAGGCCAGACAATAACGCACCCCCAGAGGCCCTGCAGAGCCACAAGTGGCCCCCAAAACCTGGGTGGTTTCAATGTTATGGAAGGAAATAACGTTCTTGCGAGAAACCCAACGGAAACTCGGTGGAAGTCTACGATTCGCGTCTCACATGACTTCACCTTGAAACACACCGACCTTCTTATTACTCCAGGCGGAAATGTCTCTAATGTATTAATGCACATGTATAATGCAGAGCTTTTGCACGTCCTTTTCTTCTGTTTTTCTCTAATGCACAGCACTTTGATGTTTAAAAGGCTTCTAAAACTCCTCAAGGCTTTAAAACTGTCGCATCACTTTGGCTGGAGCTTTAATGTCTAAAAAAATAGGGGGGGAGGGGGGCGTCTTGTGGTTTAACTAGGAAAATTATTCTCTTTTTGCTCAAACTTAAGGTTAATGTACAGGAATGTATAAATAATCTACTCTCATCGCACTGTCTGTATAAAAAAAAACATTTCTTTGACTTTGATATTTACATAAAGCTAGACACCAGTGCTGGGTGTATTTACTGTGTATATATACCGTGTATGTGTGTGTATATTATCTGTTAGTTTCTGTTATATAATTTCTGTATGTTTGCTTTTAAGGTGGAAAAAATTGCAGTTCTTGGTGATTGTTCATCCTTGTAAATCTTATCTGCTAAACTTTTTAAAAATCTTTTAATTGTCACGTTTAGGCCTTGTTCACACAGACGTAAAAATGTTTGGATAAACGAACGCGCTCTGAACATCATAGGTGTTTATGTTGCGTTTTGTAGTGACGCTCGATTGACTTCTACACTGGCATTGGTTTGTCTCTTGTCTAACTCCAGCCTGCAGCCCAAATTGTAGTTTGTGTGTTAACCTGTGGAGGCAGTGTGTCAGGAACTGGATATGAAAGCCCTTGACGTTTTATTTGAAGTGCCTCCTTTTAATATGGACCATTTTGTTATATTAGACATTAATCTTCTTGTTTTAAAAATTCTCGTAATACGGCGACGTAGCGAGAGAAAAAATCGCCGCCGGTTCACCCTCTGACTGAACAACGTCGGATTAAAGAACGTCGGATTAAAAAACGTCCTTCCCAACCAGAAGCCGTGGGTGGATAAAACCATCCGCGACGCTCTGGGATCTCACACCGCTGCCTACAACACGGGACTTGCGTCAGGGGACATGGACCCGTACAAGGCTGCGTCTTATAACATGCGGAAGGCGGTGAAAGAGGCGAAGCAGCGCTACGGGAGGAAACTAGAGTCACAACTCCAATAGAGTGACTCTAGGAGCCTGTGGCAGGGACTAAGGACAATTACGGACTATAAAACACCAACATCTGGTTTGACGAACGCGGACGCGACTCTGGCAGACGAGCTGAACATCTATGCTTGCTTCGAGGCTGCAGCTAAAGACGCTAGTGATGCTAATGCTAGCGGCGCTAATGGCTGCAGACAGGAAGACACTGCCAGCATTGGAAAAACGTTCTTCATTTCCAAGCATGATGTGAGGAGAGCCTTCAAGAGAGTGACCACCAGGAAAGCAGCAGGACCAGGCGACATCTCAAGTCGTGTTCTCAAAGCGTGCGCAGACCAGCTAGCACCTGTGTTCACTGAGATATTCAACATCTCTTTATCTCAGTCGGTGATCCCCACATGCTTCAAAGAGTCCATCATTGTTCCTGTCCCGAATAAACTTCATCTTGCTTCCCTCAACGATTATCGCCCTGTAGCCCTCACCTCAGTAGTGATGAAATGCTTTGAGCGGCTGGTCAAGGACTTCATCATCTCTTCACTACCTGACACACTGGACCCACTACAGTTCGCTTACCATCCAAACCATTCAACTGACGATGCAATCTCTCACCTCCTCTACACATCACTTACTCACCTGGACACTCGGAAAGGGAATTATGTTAAAATGCTCTTCATTGACTACAGCTCTGCATTTAATACCATAATTCACTGCACACTCAACATCAAGCTGGAGCACCAGGGAGTCAGTTCATCTCTGTGCCAGTGGATCTCTAATTTTCTAACTGGCAGACCATAGGCAGTACGGCAAAGGAGTTGGTAGTGGACTTCAGCACTAAGCAGGAGAGGAACTACCAGACCCCCGTCATCAACGAGAGCTTCAAATACCTCTGTGTTCACATCATGCAGGACCTGTCATGGTCCTGTCACATCAACACCGTGGTGATAAAGGCCCGAAAGGCCCTACGACCTCAGATGCTTGAGAGACTTCAGACTGCTCTCCAAGGTGTTCAGGAACTTTTACTCCTGCACCATAGAGAGCATCCTGACAGGAAACATCTTAACCTGGTTCGATCTACAATAAGCGATGCTGGACCAAGGCCAGAAAGATCGTGAAGGACCTCAGCCATCCCAACAATGTTCTCTGTTGAGGTCAGGAAAGCGTTTTCGCTCCCTGAAGACCAACACAGAGAGACTGAGGAGGAGCTTCTTCCCACAGGCGATACGGGCAGTACTGATACATTTTGCACATCCACACACATATGGTTTTTGCAATAACTGTGGACATTCTAGACATTCACTTACACTAGTGGCCACTGCACAACTACACATTCGTGGTGATTAGTTAAATCACAAGTCACTTTAAATATGTCACTTTCAAGCATATTTGCACACCCCCTGGACGTTCTGTTTCCCGGATGCACAACACACTTTAAATATGTGACGTTTCCATTTATATTCAATCTATATTCAACTTCATCCTGCTGCATGCAACGTTTTTTGAACGCCGTATAAACGCGCAGCCGGACAAACGCACGTCACCAAAGCCTGTGTGAACACCGTCATTGATTCCTATGTGTAGAAAACCCTCGCCGCTTGATCCGCGCTCACCGGACGCTACGAACACCAGAAAAACGCTCGATTTTAACGCACGTGTGAACAAGGCCTTAATGTTGTGTGAAACAAGTTCTCATTTACATTAGTCGCTATAAACTGATATAAACATTGGTTCTTGAAATACTCTCTGATTTTCCTCTGTCTTTACAAGATTAAAGACAAGACAAAAAAATACATTACTCGTGA
Source organism: Channallabes apus (assembly GCA_030522415.1). NCBI lineage: Eukaryota > Metazoa > Chordata > Actinopteri > Siluriformes > Clariidae > Channallabes > Channallabes apus. Next base: position 2,858,613 of record CM060121.1, read on the forward strand.
TGCTACTGAGAAGTGACTGCTTGACCTCTGACTTTTACAAAACCTTGACACTGGCTTCAGTCAATGCACATCGATAAACATTTGGTTTAGGTTTGTTTGAGCGTTTCTTAGAAATTCTTCCAAACGCATTACATTTATATGGTCGATATTTCTTTGATCCGAATTAAATCATTCCGATTAGAGATTCCAAATTAACTGTTTACATGGACGCTGATGTGATGCGAGTTTACAAGCTCAAAGTGTTTAATCTGCGTAACATCTCTTCTGTGTAAAGTGATTCTGCTTGCTGTCAGAAAAATAACAGAAGCAAAGAAGAAGATTTTTTTTTTTACATCCTGCTTTGAGATTAGGCTTCTGTTCTTTTCCAGATAAATCCCACCTCCCGCGCTATGATTGGTTCCAAGAATTTGTTCTCATCTATGATAGGTTAAATGCTTTACTCTGTGTTGAATGTGAGCCAATCAGAGCTCCTTCCTCAGCCTAAAACCTAGCGGATGAAAGTTGCTCTCGCTGAGTTTACCGATCAGGAACAAAGCAAAATTTCACCCTTAGAAACTCGTCCCATCGCCTGATGTTACCCCCACATGGGGCAAACATGCAGAAAGAATATATTTAATCTATCAACAGAGAAACGATCAGATCAACATGGCTAATATTTACCTTCGGAATAGATTATCCAAGGTTTACACCCCCTCTCATTCTGATCAGATCAGACTCTTCAGAATAAGGTGGTTATTACATGACACATGTTTATTCCACTTGAGCTATTATTCCTGTTATTATCGGAATATCAGCATCCATATAAAAGCACAGAGTGACAATTACAGGTATTGATCCTTCTTGTCTGACCGTTTCTCCGAGACGTCGTCTGCGGTTTATCAACGCACCACGCAACACCATTGGAGCGTGCTGAAAACACTCCTGGACTTCACACAAACTTCATCGGTCACCCAGTAACTTGGTAGATTACAAATAAGGACACGCTCGAAAAAAGAAAGAAAACAAATCGATGGAACAACATGCAATCCCTGATCAGGACTCACTGTAAGAACATTACCTGCTGTTATACCGTGTGTGTGTGTGTGTGTGTGTGTGTGTGTGTGTGTGTGTGTGTTTGTGTGTGTGGCGTGAAACGGAGCTTGATGTCCCAAAACGATCATCATCACCCAGCAGTCACGCTGCTCTTCAGGGCAAACAGTTCAACAGCTTTAAAAAAACAAAAAAAACAATAGTCTCTCATTTGGACATTGCTTCACTTTTGACCCTCTCGACTTCCTCTGTGTGTGAGTGTGTGTGAGGGTTTCCTCCTCAGCTGCTACTAATCTTAATCATCTCCGCCGGAGCATCCACGATGCCAGGTTTCCACATTCAAAATAAATTAATAAATGCTTTTCTTAGACAACTTTAGTGTGCAAGAAATAAAGAAAAACTATCAATGATATACAATGTGATACAAATGTCACAAGCGTTAGGATAAAACACAAATGTATTCTGATCCTGTACATCATCTCGTGCATCATCTTATACCATTTGTGTGTGTGTGTGTGTGTGTGTGTGTGTGTGTGTGTGTGTGTGTAGCATTAAAAATCAAGCATGCACGTGCGTGCGTTCCAAAGACAGCCCGAACCCTGGACGCGATCCATAAAAAGAAGTTTAAACTCTTTGTACTGTCTGCTGCATTTCCTCATCATCATCATCATCATCATCGTGATGCTAGAGTGCAGATGCCCACCAACTCTCAAATGCACAACTTTAGTGTATGCAAAGTCAAATCAAATAAATAAATAAACTAACATTATAATGCATCATCCAGAAATATCACTGCTGCACAATGCAATCAATTACTGAATTAAGGAGAAGTTAAAAATATAAGGAAAACATATCCATACTATATATTTGCAACTTTAGCACAATGCAATGAATTGGCGGTTTAAGGAGAAGTTTAAAATAATACAACAATGATTTGCAACTTTATGTCTTTTTTTTCAGCATCTTTTGCATTATTATTATTATTTATCCTCTTATAAAAACACACAACAATAAATCAAGCATGCGCGCGCCTTCGGGACCCATGCCATGCGAGCCAAGTGTGCACAGAACCACCAAGTCGCGCGCCGCCGCGAGCCGCAGAACACCGAGCACTGACCTCCGGTGGGGAAAAGAACGGAAGCGCGCGGAGCGTAATTTTTCTTTCTTTCTTTCTTCCTTTTTTTTTTTCTTTCTTTCTTTTTAAAAAAAAATTGTTAACGGCGTCTCACAGGACAGTGTCCCCGCCGTGCTCGCGTGCACATCCCTGCTCGCGCTCCTCTTCCTCGTCCTGCTCTTCCTCTCTTACGCGCGAGCGCGCTCGGTTTCTGTCTCCGCGCGCGTGTCTTACCTGAAGGGCATCTCCCGCCACTGAGAGCAGCTGCCAGGCTTTCATGGCGGTCGAAGAGGAGGAAGAGGAGGAGGGGTGGGGGGGTAACGGACGGGAAAGGGTAGGAAGGGAGAAATAGAGGGGGAAAATTAAAAGATAATAATAATTAAATTAAAAAAGAGCGCGAAAGTGGATTCCTGTAGGTATTTTTTTTGTTCGTTTGTTTTGTTTGTTTGCTTTTTTTTCTCTCCTCAGAGGAGGCGGTGATCGGAGGTGAACGCGGATTTGCGCGCGCGGCGATGGAGAGTGAAGGATAGAAATAGAGAGAGAGAGAGAGAGAGAGAGCGCGCGCGAGAGAGAGAGAGGGGAGGGGGGGGGCGCGAGAGGGCGGTCGCCGGTGTGTAGCCACGTGCCGCCGATGCAAATGAGCGCGTGTGTCACTCTAGAGTGCACGCGCCTTTAAGCATTACGCCACGCCCCCTCCCCCCCCCAACATTTACACATTTTGACTTTTAGGTAGGGACGTTTTTTTTTTCCCACACTTACAAAAACTTGCAACTTTTTCTTTAAGGAAAAAAAAAAAAAAGCCTCGACGCAATAAATCTGGGATCCATGTCTTTGGGAGGAAAGCATGGGGACAACTGTGGAGAACACCCCACCCCACCCCCCACCCCACTCCATTCAACAGGACAATTTTTACAACCGTGAAAATGATGCAATGTACACTACATGGACAAAAGTATTTGACCAAACCTGTAACCCAGTCAGGCGGACTAACACTGCCGCCTTGTACCTCCAGGTTCAATTCCCGCCTCTGAGTTTGTGCATGGAGTTTGTATGTTCTCCCAGTGCTTGGTTTCCTCCTACAGTCCAAAGACATGCAGATTATGCTGATTGGCATTCCAAATTGCCTGTACTGCGTGAATGAGTGTGTGTACTGTATGTGTGTGGATTGGCACCCTGTCCAGGGTGTAACCCGCCTCGTGCCTTAAGTTTTTTGGGATATGCTTCATGCCCCCCCGGCGACCCTGAATACAGGATTAAGCGATATAGACGATGGGTGAGTGAGTGTTTCAGTCAGGCCCCTTATCCCCGTTGAAGACAATCTTAATGCTTCAGCATACCAAGATATCTTGGACAATGATATGCTTTTCATTAACTTCGTTACAACAGTTTGGGGAAAGCCCTTTTCTATTTTAACATGACTGTGCCTCTATGCACAAAGCAAGCACTATCAAGACATGTATAGAGACACTATACAGAAATTCTGTTTTTGTGGACTGTGTAGCAAGCATCCCTCACCATGTAACAGTAGGCAGTGTCAACTTATATAATGGTACATTACATCAAGCTACTCATCGTGCTCCTGAGCTCCAAGTGATCCAGACCCCTTCTGCACTCTGAACCTGTCTGACTTATCATGGTGCACCACTTCTGGCTTCTCTCATGGCTGTGGTGACCAGGGACTGTTCCACCTTTTCCACTCGTAGCTTTCCTCCACCGTTAAAACGGTCCTGGTCTCGGCTGGTGCAGATAGCAATTGTCTTAGGACTCGTGACTGCTGTTGCTTTGTAGTTCAGCACTGGAATTTCTTACAGTTTTGTACCTGATCCTCCAATAACTAACTGGAGTATGTCAGAACTCAGAAAACTTTATTGATCCCACAGGAAATTGCTTATGTATATGTATATGTATATATTAACTTAAGCACCTCTCCTGTTATATTGAACTTCCAGCCTTCTAACACACAGTATGACTGCAGATCAATCCCTGCTATCTGTTGTCACCCAAATGAGGCTGGGTTCCCTGTTGAATTTAGTTCATCTTAATACTTCATCCTATTGCCATCTCAGGGAGTTTTTCCGTCCCGCCTCAACTACAATCTGATAATTTTTCTATTCATATATATTTTCTCACACATCATATTAATTTATGGGACTTTTACCAAAAGAGTAGACAGCTTCATCATCAACTTTTATGTCATACTGTGAGGTAATAATATAGTTTTTGTGAATGGTAATGGTCGCACCCGGGCGTCAGTTTCTGCACTTGGGCGGAGCCGCGGGTACCCTCTAATAGCTAGCTTCATTTCGCATGCTCGACATTTGTTAACAGAGAGCTATAAAACTCCAGTATTCATCTCAATTCTCGTTTTGGTCATCCTGTATTTACATTACCCATCAGCCATGACGTCATCAGATGACATCACGTAACCCTGTCACATGCCCGTCGAATTGATTGCACCTCACCTGTTTCATGTTTCTCCTTGATTAATGTCCCCAAGGTTTTATAGTTCCTTGTTTACTATAGGTGCTAAAAATCTCTCAAGCTCTTGTAACTCATTAAACAGTGATAATTAATTGAACAATTGATTGAGCGTTCAGCAATTAGCATCCTCTCGTACGCGTGTTGACTTTATAGTATTAGATTACGATGAAAAGTTTGAAAGATGCTTCACCTTTCTCCGTAACATGACCATTTTAGCTTGGCAGATTTTGAGATTTTCTCAAACAAATGCAAGCCAGTTGGTGGTTTAGTGGTTAACACTATGGCCTCGCACCTCCAGGATCAGGGTTCAATTCCTGCCTCAGGTCTGGACGTAGAGTTTGCATGTTCTCCCCATGTTTGGTGGGTTTCCTCTGGGTACTCTGGTTTCCTTCACAGTTCAAAGACATTTAGACTAGGTTAACTGGCATTCCAAATTGTCTGATGTGTTCCCTACGATGGATTGGCACCCTATCCAGGATGTACCACCCCCCCCCCCCTCATGTCCTAAGTCTACAGGGAATAGACTCCAGGCCCCTGTGGCCCTGTATGTATGGAATAAAGCGGTATAGACGATGAATAAATGCAACCTGCAACCTTAAAATACTACTCTTGACATATAAGGCATTAAATGGTCTCGCGCCGCAGTATCTGAGCGAACTGCTAGTGTCTTACGATCCGCCACGCCTACTTCGGTCAAAGGATGCAGGCTGCTTATCAGTACCACGTATTATGAAAACTACAGCTGGGGGCAGAGCTTTTTCTTACAAAGCCCCAAAATTATGGAATAGTCTTCCAAATAGTGTTCGGGACTCAGACACAGTCTCAGTGTTTAAGTCTAGGCTAAAAACCTATTTATTTAACCAAGCATTTTATAAATAGATTTGCCATAAGGTAAAGGAGCAGATCTGGGGGACTCATGGACGTAGAGTATTATGGTGAACTGGTATGTTTAGATGCTGTCTTCCTCAGTCTCATTTGATCACTCAGGTTTGTTGACGGTGAGGTGATTGTTTGCTTTACATCTCAGGGAGCCCTCATGTTTGTGTTTCCTTCTGGCTCTCCCTTTTAGTTATGCTGTCATAATTAGTCCTGCCGGAGTCCCTGCTTGCACTCTACAGTAAATATACATTCACGTTAGACATTGTGACTGTGACCATACCTAATTGCAATCTCTCCTCCTCTTCTCTTCCTCCCCCTCTTTCTCTTTCCTCTCTCCCCCTGTCTCCCCCTTTCACTCTTTCTCTCTCTCTCTGTCGAGCTACACATGTGGTTCCTGAGCTGCCAGTGATCCAGACTCCCTCTGCCCTTCGGACCTGTCTGATCCATCCTGGTGCCCGGTTTCTGGTTGGAGGTCTCATCGCATGGATGCCCCGTGTGTCTCTTTAGGATGCGTCTGGTGTCTGGGGATGATTCTCTATACTTAGAAGATGGTTCTGGCCTCGACTGGTGTGGTCAGCTGTTTCTCTGAGGACTTGACAATTCGATAGTTCAGGACTGGAACTTTCTACAAGTCTATCTGAGTCTCGAATAACTACTGGACTCCATTTTACATCAAGTATTATAACATCAATTAACATCAACTATTATAGCTGAACCTAACACTTAACACTGTATAAATGCAGATCATTTCCTGCTATCTGTTTCACCCAGATGAGGATGGGTTCCCTGTCGAGTCTGGTTCCTCTCAAGGTTTCTTCCTATTACCGTCTCAGGGAGTTTTTCCTTGCCACTGTCGCCCTCGGGCTTGCTCGCCAGGGAATATCTGAACATTTTGATTCATACACATTCACATTCCATACAAACTTAAATAATTCTTTTGATTGTGTAAAGCTGTTTTGAGACAATGTCAATTGTTAAAAGCGCTATACAAATAAAATTGAATTGAATTGAATTGAATTGAATTGAACCTAGTTATCATGGCCTAGCGACATTTCTTCAGTTCCTCTGCTTACAACTTTTGTTTCTGTTCACGAAATGGAAGAAAAAACGTGTAATCGTTGTACATTACCCATCAGCCCTGATGTCGTCAGATGACAAGATTGGAAGGAAGTAGCAGAAATTGTGAATGACTCCGGTGAGCAGCAAGTACATCTAGTACAACGGACATAAAATGTAAATGAAACAACCGACTTTACATGAATCATCACATCAATTACATCTAGGCCTTCATCTAAGCAGAGAACCTGAAAGGTTTTCATCCTCAGCAGCCATGACACCTGACAACCACGTGTCAATGGCATATCGTTGTTGATTTCTTTTCCCCTCCTCAACAGATCAGCGCTAAAGCTCGCCTTTGCTGTACAATCCTGGTGACAGTCTACATAAATTGGGTTAGCAGTGGCCCAGGCTGGAAAGACTTGTCATCAGTGACCTCTGTGTAACTACATCCTCGCTGCTCCTGGAGTGCCACGGGACACCGTGCTTTAATATAATTCCGTCCTGTCCTGACGTTCCAATTCCTTAACGTCAGCCTGTGTTTATTACCACTTCATTTTTGTCCTCTCTGATGTTGTGCATCATTCGTTTATTCCAGGGCCTCATTAGGATTATCTAAGAATTCGCACTTGATTGACGTCAAACATGTCATTGGATACGTATGAGGTGGAGGTACATATGTAAGTGTGTAAGGTCTGATCTTAAAATGGATTGCAGGGACAATATAAAGCATCGTAAATATTAACAGAATAAATCATCACTAATCGTTCATTAAAGCGATTTAACAAGACGTCATGTGACAGTATGCATTCTTTATCTCATAGTCATAGAATTAATTAAAAAAAGACATATACCTTAAGTACACATTTGTTGGTGACTTGGCTTGGTTTATTTTTTATTTATTCCATTTTTTTTTTTTTTTGCTAGAATATTATACTTTTGTTTGATGTTGTTTAGGATCCAGTATTGAAAGGAAACAAAAAACAGTGGTGTTTGTATGGCATCACATTCAAGAACCTTTTCTTTTCATCTGAATATTATTCACATGTTAAACTCTTTAATCATTCTGTTTGTTTTTCATTTACGATCCTTCATCTAAAACCATTTTTTAAAACAGGAATACAATGGTTCGTTTACTGCTTTTGCTTAAAAAATATATACATTGTTAGTTTTTTTTTTTTTTTTCTTCAAGATCAATAATCAAATATTCAGTAAATTGTAAAAAATATATTGTAGCATGTTTAAACATTGTAACGTTATGTTTACACTAGTAAACACTGTGTGTGTGTGTGTGTGTGTGTGTGTGTGTGTGTGTGTGTGTGTGTGTGTGTGTGTCTAAATGGCATTCATTTATTTAACCCTTTAGATATTTTTGGATTCCCATTTGTTTGTTTGCTTAGAATTTTTCATTCTTTAAATTCTTTAGGAAACAACAAACAAACAAACAATTATTTAAGGCTTTGCTTTAAGCACCATTTTTTTGGAACATTTACAGTACATACTGTTTCTTTGTTTGTTTGCATTCTGTTTGTTTGTTTTTTTGTTAACTAGTTTACTCAGTTTAAGAGCCATGTATAGAATGTTTATTCGAGAACCATAAAAAAGGGTTCTTCTATGTCATTGTTCTAAAGAACATTATTGGAACCTCATTAACCCTTATTTTATTTTGTTCATTTGTTAATTTTAAGATTTGCAAAAAAAAAGGAACAAAAAATCCTCTAGGGCATCATTCTCCAGACATTTAAATACTTAATAATTGAATTAAAATAAATTACATTTAATATATATAATTATTTTTATTCATGCCACCTTGGTCGAGGGTCCGATTCCCACCTGGGTCAGTGTGTGTGTGTGTGTGTGTGTGTGTGTGTAGTTTGGCATCCTGTACATGATGTACCCCGCCTTGTGTCCGAAGGGGATAGTCTCCAGGCCCTCCAACTCTGTACAGGATAAGCACTATGAAGAATTAATATGTTGTTATTATTAGTAGTAGTAATAATTGTAGTAGTATTATTTGTAACGGCATTGGTGCAATTGGAAGCATTTTCACCTGGTACAGTATGACGATATGATTCTTCTCATATCTGTTTGGGTTCCCTCTGGGTTCTTCGGTTTGCTCTCAAACATACAGTATCAGCAGGTAGATCGGTGTCTCCATATTGTCCCTGTACATGAATGAGAATGTGTGTGTGTGGGTGTGTGGGTGACCTGTGACAGACTGGAGTCCTTTGCAGCGTGTATTTGAACCTCAGTGGTTGTGTTCCTGGGATAGACTCTGAGGTAAAGAGTTTACCTCTTTCAGATGAACAAAAGAATAACATTTAGATCCATTATATAAAAATGACAATATATATATATATATATATATATATATATATATATATATATTTTCATTTCCTTCAGGCATGAGTGTGTGTCTTGGTTCAAGACCTCATTATACAACAGGACAGGGTTCTATAACGTTACCACATAACTTGGAACGGTGAGCGGGGAGGAAGGGGAAGAGAGCGAGAGTGGATTAGACCCCTGTCCCTGGAATCTTTACGGTTATTTATGAAGCTGCAGCACAATATCAGTAATGGCTCGGTCTTGCGGTGTGTTTCGTGTGTGCAGGCTTTCGCGTTTTACCCGAATGAAAATTGGCGATGTGTCATTTGTCTGCACAGTGTCATCTCTGTGCCCACTAATGGGATTATTCCTTTCTCATTTTTTTACAAGCAGAAGACATGGTGATGTTGTCTTCCAGGCGGATCTTCACCCGCTTCACACTTTCTTAATCGTTTCTGGTGCAAATGATGCAACATGATGGCTGACAGTTACATCCCGAGCTCTGGTACATTTACCACCGCCATGAAGATGTGTGTCAGAGACGGAGAAACCAGGCATGGAAATGATTGTGCGGTTCTACACCCATTAGTTACGGAATTCTCCATCCTGATTGGTCAGAAGGTGTTTTTGATTATCTATAACAGCAGTTCTGTTCAAATGTGAAGGCTTTAAAGATTGAGCGTTTCTATAGTTACGGCTTGGTCTCAGGGAACTCTCCTGTACAGCAGACTGTTCAGTGGTCCGGGAATTTTATTTAAAGTTCATGGAAGGAGTCTCCAGTTTGAGAGTTTATTTTTACTTCACAAGAGAGCGAGAAAAGAGAAAGAGGCTGGTGATGAGACACGTTTTTTATAACTGCTATAATAAAAAGAAGAACAGGAACAGGAAGTTGTAAAGTTGTTAAGAAAGCCAGACATTTGTGCAAAGAGAAAGAATAAGAAAGGAAGGAAGGAAGAGACAGGGCAAGAAAGGATAAAAGAATGAGCAAACCAAAGAGAGGAAGAAAGGAAAGAAGGGAAAAGAAACAAATTATAGAAAGAAAAGAAGAAAAGAAGGGATGATAACGATGACAGTGACAATAATGATTAGGTTGATGGTGATAAAGACAATGACGATGGTGATGATAAAAAAAGAGGATGTTGATGATGATGGTGGTGGTGGTGATGATGATGAAAATGATGGTGTGATGAGGATGTTAAAGATGGTGACGATGGAGGAGTGGATGATAATGACAGTAACGATTGTGGTGATGAATATGATGATGGTGATGATGATGATGTTGAGGATGATGATGCTGATGATCATGGTGATAGAGCATGAGGATGGTGATTATCAGGATGAGGATGATGATGATCATGCTGGTGATGATGAGAATGAGGATGATGAGGATGATGGTGATTATGATGATGGCGATAAAAATGAGGGTGGTGATGAGGACGGATGATGGTGAGGATGATGGTGATGATGATGATTAATGACGAGGATGAGGAGGATGATGGTGGGGGTGATGAGGATGATGATGATGATGAGGAGGAGGAGGAGGAAGAGGACAGTGGGGATGATGATGACAATGAGGAGGAAGAGGACAGTGGAGGTGATGAGGATGATGATGAGGATGGTGGTGATGATGATTAATGATGACAATGATGATGAGGATGATGGTGATGATGAGGATGATGATGGTGGAGGTGATGAGAATGATGGTGATGATGAGGATGATGATGGTGTAGGTGATGAGGATGATGGTGATGATGAGGATGATGATGGTGGAGATGATGAGGATGATGGTGATGATGAGGATGATGATGGTGTAGGTGATGAGGATGATGGTGATGATTAGGATGATGATGGTGGAGATGATGAGGATGATGGTGATGATGAGGATGATGATGGTGTAGGTGATGAGGATGATGGTGATGATGAGGATGATGATGGTGGAGATGATGAGGATGATGGTGAGGATGATGATGGTGGTGGTGGTGGTGACATGTCAAGCCTGTTCGAGTTGTTCCTCCGCTCCTTTATCCGTCTCTCCTGTAGTCACTGGCCTCCACCTCAAACAGAAAGCGCCTCCCTGTGGCTGAACTGAGCTGATGGTTATAATCATCTTCGTTATTACTCAGCTACGCCTCCTCACAGTGAGAAAAACGAGTGCACGAAGAGACTACGGGGAAGAAGCAAACTCGATAGAAATTCAAATCTGATGAGGAATGTGAGTCTGAAGTGACGTTAGATTCTTCTAATCTCATTACACACTGATGGCTTGGCTATTCCTCTTTAACTTATTGTTTTCATTTATTACTCGTCTGTCATCACTGATTTGACTGGTATTGTATCTTCAGTAAGAAAGAAAGCTAGAAAGAGGTTCAGAGAGGTTTCTGATGAAATGGCTAAGAAATAAAAAAAAAAAAGAATAAAAAGGAAGGAAGTGAGAAAGAAAGAAACAAAGAAAGAACAAAATGAGGAACCTAAGTATTTTCTCGAGGATGTTTTCAAGATGCCGGTAACTAGAGAGAAGCTTCTGGTGGTCCTGTGTGTAATCAGCACTAGTTACTGCGGTTAACTCACCGTCCCATCATCCTCCTGGGCAAAAGGCAGGTCACGTGACCCTGCGACCCTGTCACATGGTCTGATCTTTGATGAGGTCTTGACTGCATTCACCTGGACCTCAGTTCTTCACCGCTTGGCCTTTTAATCGACAAGGCGAGAACTAAACCTGAGCACAACTTCTGTAAATCTGATCGGCTTTTCCTTCACGTCCACAGGATGAGCGATGTTTTACAGACTGAAGATTATATAAAGCTCCGTCTATCAACAGCACAATCCTGCAGCATGTTAACGCTCGCACATTTATAGCCAAATCAATACAGCAGGAGTAGCCTTCGCTCTTCACCCAGTCGGCTCAGAGGGAAGGAAGGAAAGAAAGAAAGATAGAAAAAAGAAAGAAAAGTCTCTTCATGTGTCTTGTCCGTGTTTCTAATGAAAAAAACCCGGCAGGGGATTCGTTGATCTCCGAGCTGCTGTGTTGGAGGTGTTGCTGGATCATTAGAGCACAGTAAAGCAGTCATTTCCCAGAGAGAGATAGATAGATAGAGCCAGAGAAAAAAAAATAGAGAGAGAGAGAGAGTGCAACAAAAGCTTCTGACAGGCTTACAAATCAGCCTAAGACAGAGAGAGAGTTGAAGAGAGACCCATATAAAGTGGAGGAGAAATAAAAACAGAGAGAGAGGGAAATAAAAAAAGACTAGCTTAGTAAAAAGATCCCGCAAGAGAATAAGTGAAAAGGGGAAAGTAGGAGAAAAAAAGAAAGGAAAAGGATCGAGCAAGAAATATAGACAATGGCTGCGTGAGAGAGAGAAAGCAAAAGATAGATGGTGAAGATAGCGAGACTGACAGAGTCATGGAAAAAGGAGTGAATAGGTCAGAGAGAGGGGGCGAGAAGGGCAAACGAATAGAGAGAACGAGGGGGCGAAGAGAAAGAGAGGAAGACGGAGAGAAATAGAGAGGATCAAACGGGCAGAGGTGGAGAGAGAGAAAGGTTAAGAAAGGTATGGTGAGGGACGAGGAAGAGAGAGACTGAGCGAACGAGAATGTGAGAGAGAGAGAGAGAGAGAGAGAGAATAAAAAATAGAGATCAATAGAAAGAATTAATGAGAGACAGAGTGAGAAAGAAAAGGAAAGAGAATGGCTGAGATACTATGAGAGAGCGGGAGAGAAGCAAAGTAGACAGATAGAGACACATGAGAGATGATGGTATAAGAGAGAGAGAGAGAGAGCAAGAGAATGAAGGAAGGAAAGAAGGAACAGTCAGAGTCAGAGGTAGATAATAGATGATTGAGATAGAAAAACAGGCAGAGCGTCGGAGAGAGAGTGAGAGAGAGAGAGAGAGAGAGAGAGAAGGTCAGAGAGAAGGGGTGAAAAGGGTAAATGAGCAGAGAGAATGAGGAAGCCAGGAGAAGGAGAATAAGAAATGGAGAGGATCAAAGGATACGGATAGAGTTAGAAAGTTTGAAAGAAAAAGGAATGAGAGGGAATAAAAGAGGAGCGTGACGGTTTCTTCCTTCGTAGATCCGTTCATCCAAGGGTGAGGTCAGGTGATCACATTGAAAGACAACCCCGCTAGATTTTCTCTTTATATTGGTTCGCACATGTGATCATCAGCGACTGAGATAGCGGCACGCGTGAAATAAGTTCAAATGTAAATGTAAACGTTTTAAATGTAAACGTTTTAATCTGCTTCAAGTTGTGCAAAATCAAAGACTCGAAGTCACACTATCACACTCACATAATGCGGTTGGGACTCGAGCTTCTCCTGCACGTACAGTATAACTCGATCGGACAACAAAGAAAAGGAGTAAAAGTGAAAGAATACGGCGGTGTCGTCTGCTTTAGGATACGAATCGATAGCTCGAATCTCCCTGGTACAAAACGTAAAGCGTACCAAATGCAGAGCGCTGTAAAGTTGACGACTTGACGAGCTAGCAGTCTGCCACTAGCTAACCTGTTGGTCAAGTGTCTTGGTCTGTGATGTAACAGGTCACAAGGGAATAAAATGCTAACAACTACAGTAACACTCCATTTAACTGTGCATGTGAACGTACTGACTCTCCGGTCTGATGCTATGGAAGCTCCGCCCCCTTCCATAATTTCACATGCTGTGCATTCAGTTATGGTAATTGGAGGCTGTTTTTGAGCTAATTAATGTGAAATAAAAATCGGTTTAGTATATACGGAGATTACATTCACCAGGCACATAGCTAACATTCATTTGTCGTGGTTTTTACCACCAGTTCCCATCCACTATTCCGCATTACCGCCACCATCTGGTCTTAATCTTAGTCACCTTCCTTTCCGTTTAAGTCCTCTTTTCTAGACCTGTCGCCCTTAAGAAACCCATCAAATACTTTTTCTTCTTGTCCTCGTTCTCCATTTTCTATAATACGTTTCACAGTGTACTCAACCTTTCCAAGTTCCCATTCCCACGTTTATTTTTATTGGGGTAATTTTTTTTTATTTTGTTTTAAAAATGGCACTGTCGGGAGTTTTAGTTAAAAAAAACATTGTGATGAAAGTGCATACAGTAAATAACGTTAAATGCTAAAATATGCACTTGAGATACGGTCAATTTTTCATGGTTTAATTCTTGGGTTTTTAAACGTCTCGCCCCGTTATAAATGTTGGTCAGATTAAAGCCGCGAGAGGCGATAAAACTCTGTTCAATTATGCATCATCTTTTATACAAACTCCATAATCATAAACAACCTTTATGAAATATTTAGCCTTCAAGCCGTCTGTCTGGTCTTTTTTCTCCATCCCTTCATTGACTTGTCTTCCTTTTCTCTCTCTCTCTCTCTCTCTCTCACTCACACACACACACACACACACACACACACACACACACACACAAGAAAACACACACAGAGCAGTCATGCAATAACAATTGTCTTCCAAAACACACAGCACTGCACGGTTATTGTGAGAAGGGGAAAAAAATTAAGCAAAAAAAAAAAAAAGGGGGCAAAAGAACGTAGCACTAAATGTTTGCTTTGAAATTCATAAAGCACATTACTGAGTGAGGTGGAGCGTGAACGGATTCCATCCAATGAACTCACACACACACACACACACACACACACACAGAGCCCTGGCTGCTGTTTCACTCCCTCATTTAATTGCACGTTTCCATGGTTACTGGCACTCGAACACGGAAAAAAGGACAACAATCAAAAAACATCACCATTATGAGCAATAAAACTATAAATATGTTATCTGAGGAAAATAAAAAATGAAAATTTCAAAAATGAGAAGGCCCCACAGCCAGAACGGGTGAGGATAAAGAATCCGAGCAAGAGAGTGTGAGCGCTTTATTTATTTTGACACTGAGATTGAGAAAGGCGAGCCGTTCGGGAAATTAAAGTCAACCGCTCGTGCCTCGGAGAGACAGAAAACTTTGCTTAGTCACCTAGGAGACTAGTCGTATTTTTAGTCACGGAGCCTCCGGTGTTGTGCAAATACACTTCCTCCTTTGTAACAGATCTCACCGAGTCGCATTCCGACGACCAGCGATGCGCTAGGCGTGGAATGAAGACGCGCTCTGGATGTTCTGTGGGTTTATTTCCAGCCAGGCACGTCTAGATGATGTTTTATTTCTATTTTACCGCAGCAAAAAAAAAAAAAGACATAAAAAGTTTTATTTATGGGTGGAGCTAAGGGGTGGCAGGGGTAGCCCTAGTGTGGCATAAGACACTCGTTAGATTTCTGTCAATGAAAACTGTTCCAAATATGCCACGGCTAGATTACATGTTGCCATGGTAACGCACAGACTGAGTAACAGCCTGTATTAAGGTGTAGTAAGGTTTGTTTAGCTCTCGCTGGAATTATATTATAATGGCCAAAAGCATGTCGTACACATGATGAGCTGATTATAACGTCCACACAGAATACGGCGTTAAGACTAGGCTCTGTCGACCGAGGCGCGATTTTGACCCGAGCTTTGAAAGACACAGACGAGACGCCACGTCTGTGCCCAGCTTCTGGATCTCAGCCCTTGTGGGAGATGCCAAACGCATGATGAGGGCCAACGGCAGGACGGTGCCAAACTAAAGAACGAGCGGACAAGCCACATATCTCCTGGACAGACGGATGCCTCCGAAGGCTGTATTCGGTCTCTCTCAGCATAATGTCAGAGACAATAATGCTGTCACTGAAACACCATCTGCCACTTACCTACACACATACGTTCCTCCAAGGACACGAGCTCGCGCACAGGACGACGTGAGCTCAGCTTCACTCCACTCCTCATTTACCGTTGCTGTTACAATACAAGTAAAAACAAAAAGACAGAACGATCTATCGGAGCGGAGAATTCAGTAGCGCTGTGGTGGACGGAGAAATGACATGAAATGAAACGCGCTAGGGTTAATACTCAAGCAAAAGAGCAGGGGGGGGGGGGGAGGAGGCCAGATCTTACACGACGGAGCACTTAGCCAAGGTCAAAGTCGGAGTCTCTAACTCAATAATGTGTTGGGGGAGATATAATCAGAAGGAGACAAGTAGTTGTTAGAGCTCCCCATGTGCTGCAAAGAATGAGTCAATCCATCCAGTGACAGGACAATTCCAGCATCAGCTTCTCCTCCAGCCTCCAGGTCCGGCGCTGACAGTCACCTCTCTTACTCCGTCCTGCCATACAGTGCCATTTTTAGACGGGGTTTCTGCGCAAATTTCTTGGGGACGCCTTCACCTCGTTAAGGTGCATTAATGATCCTGATTCCTAGATTTTTCCTAGACATCTTCTTCTTTCTCCTACTCTCTGTTTGAGTTTATACTGCACAAGACCTCAAGGTAGAAGAAAAGATGCGTGATACAAAAAAGATTCATGAATTATCTAATATTTCAGCGGCCCATTTCGGCATATTTACAGTAGCATACATTAATAGATGGAAGAAACAGTGCTGCATTTGTTCACACAGCAATTTCATCACATGTTACAGGAATACAATGTTGTAAAATTAGGCAGTGTATCTTATCTTAATATGGTAATATTCTGTGACGGTCAACCCCTAGAGGGCGCCTAACGCCCGTTTTTGGTTTATTTTGTAGTTTGTTTGAGTTAGAGTTAAAGACTATATTTCCCAGTTTGCCCCTCGGTCAGGTGACGTAGAAGCTCACCTGAACCGAGGGAAGTTAATGAGTTCATTTGTCTTTATGTTTAGTATAAATA
The DNA here is from genome assembly GCA_030522415.1 of Channallabes apus. Lineage (NCBI taxonomy): Eukaryota > Metazoa > Chordata > Actinopteri > Siluriformes > Clariidae > Channallabes > Channallabes apus. The sequence goes on from CM060121.1 coordinate 2,875,220, forward strand.
GCCTGGCTGAAGTTCAGTCAGGCGTCTAGCATTTGTTGAATTATGATTAGTTTGTGTTTGGTGTCCGACTTTTATTTATGTTAATAAAAGAGTTTAATGAACCGTCAGCTCGCCTCCTCCGCATTCATGCCACGAACACGCACCAGACGCAGACTTCAGAGAGTGAATCATGACAGAATGCTAGACCTAACAAGTGGCATGGCGGAGGATTTCCCCCTGGGGTTTTTTGGGGGGGGCGCGAAGACCATCTCGCCCGAGCTGGCGAACTGGCAGGAGAACAGCGAGGAAGAGGAGTACGGCGAGTGGGATTACTGCTGGTTGGAGAACGGCGAGGTAGATCTGCTCAGGAGCTGGAAATACAACCAGCTGGTAAAACAGGAGCAGGAGCACGGCCGGGAGAGCAGCGAGGAGAGAGAGAGAGGCACACCACAGAGCTGGGAGGGCTGCAGGCTCGCCATTCGGCGGACGCCATTCAGGGGCGATGCGGCACGGGGTCACGTGGTTCCCCGCACCGGCCGGAAGAGAAGGGCGAGGAAGCCCAAGTACGGCGGTGACGAGGGGGAAAGAGAACCCCAGGCGGAGCAGCAGCACAAGGAGCTCATGTGGTGGATTCCGGAGCAGGTGAGAGGAATGCAGGAGCAGGTGAAGGAGCTCCAGCAGCTGATCCTCCACTTCCGGGATAACCGCGAAGCGGGCTCGGAGCTTTCGCCTCCCTCGCCAACGCTCAGCAGCGAGCAAGCGTGTCAGCAGCCGCTGTCCGACGCTCCCGTCCTGCCGCCGCCTTCCAGCATCGATGACAGCGGGCTAGCGCGTCAGCAGCCGCTGCCCGACGCTCCCGTTCTGTCGCCGCCTCCCGGCTTCGTGGACAGCGAGCCAGCGTGTCAGCAGCTGCTGTTCGACGCACCTGTTCTGCTGCCGCCTTTCGGCTTCGAGGACAGCGAGCCGGCGGGTGAGCAGCCGCTGACCGACCCACCTGTTCTGCCGCCGCCCCCCGGCTTTGAGAACGTCGTTGAGCCGTCGTTGAGCGCACTGCACGCTCCCACGCCTGCGTCGAGCGCACTGCACGCTCCCACGCCTGCGTCGAGCGCACTGCACGCTCCCACGCCTGCGTCGAGCGCACTGCACGCTCCCACGCCTGCGTCGAGCGCACTGCACACTCCCACGCCTGCGTCGAGCGCAGTGACCGCTCCCACGCCTGCGTCGAGCGCAGTGACCGCTCCCACGCCGTCTACGAGCGCAGTGACCGCTCCCACGCCGTCTACGAGCGCAGTGACCGCTCCCACGCCGTCTACGAGCGCAGTGACCGCTCCCACGCCGTCTACGAGCGCAGTGACCGCTCCCACGCCTTCGCCGAGCACTTCTCCAGCCCTGCAGCCGCCGAGCACGCTTCCAGCCCTGCAGCCGCCGAGCATGCCTCCAGCCCCGTCACCCAGCCTCCTGGATAGGAGGCGAAAGGTAGAACATTGGGTTGGGTGTCCGGGGCCTCCGGTGATGCTCCGGAGGAGCATTTTTTTTGAGGGGGGATACTGTGACGGTCAACCCCTAGAGGGCGCCTAACGCCCGTTTTTGGTTTATTTTGTAGTTTGTTTGAGTTAGAGTTAAAGACTATATTTCCCAGTTTGCCCCTCGGTCAGGTGACGTAGAAGCTCACCTGAACCGAGGGAAGTTAATGAGTTCATTTGTCTTTATGTTTAGTATAAATAGCCTGGCTGAAGTTCAGTCAGGCGTCTAGCATTTGTTGAATTATGATTAGTTTGTGTTTGGTGTCCGACTTTTATTTATGTTAATAAAAGAGTTTAATGAACCGTCAGCTCGCCTCCTCCGCATTCATGCCACGAACACGCACCAGACGCAGACTTCAGAGAGTGAATCATGACATGTTCCACTGTAAAAGCAGAACAATATTATAATAATATTCTCAACCATGAAACTCAATGTCCTTGGATTAATTCATTTAACGGAAATGGGTTTATTTTAAAATCTCATTTGCCTTTTAATAGTCATATGAGTCATACTTACACTCATACTGTATTGCAAAGCTATGACAGCTGACATGAACCTACAACGTGTACAGTAATAACTGTATCTATTGTCTGTTATTCGATTTCTTGTTTACTGTATAATCTATACTATAGTTATTGTACTGTCTGATCTACAACGATCAACTCTAACATTAACACCACCAACCGTTAACATGTTAACACTGATTAATACATTTATACCAGTAAATTGGTGACAGAATCATTGGCACCCAAGACTCAGATCCCAATCTGATCAAGCGCCCGTGGGACAAACAAGTCCAATTCACCCCACATCCCACAGCGTCCAAAGGATCCGCCGCTACCGTCCTGGTGCCAGACACCACAGACACACACCCAGAGGTCTTGAGGAGTCATGCCCCGTTTTGTGTCGATGCTACCATCAAAAGACATTTTAAGGAGACTGTACAGAGCATCATGCCCCATCTTCCCATGTACAGTATGTCTCTTTACTATTGTAACATCACTCAAAAAAAAACCAGGAAGTAGATCTACCGACAGGATCACTTGTTATAACCTTTTAATGTACAGTACATCAGTCACATCGTTACACAACCTCATGTCTTCTATCAACTTGACATTTAAATGGACAACATTTTTTAAAATCAGTATCGTGTTTTTGTTGCGCATTTACCCGCGACGAGTCATTTTTCTTCATTTTTTTCTTTCACCCTGATACTGGTTAATTAAAAGGCGTTCTCTGTAATTTAAATGAGATTTTAAAATAAACCCTTTTCCGTTAAATAAATTAATCCAAGCACATCGAGTTTCATGGTTGAGTTATTATTATAATATTGTTCGGCTTTTATTGAAATTGTAAAATGGATCACTTTGACCAGAACAGCATGTGCTTGCTGCTTGTTTCCCGTTCTAACCCTCTAGGTGCTGTCATATTCGCCACTATCAAAAACATTCCTTTCTATTTATTCAGAATTAAAAGCTCATTGTGGAAACCCGCATGTCCTATGACTCCAAACGAGGATAAATAATAAAAATAACAAATTGTTAAGACACACAGTGCGGGACAGGAGTGATGACAAAAGTCCAGAATTGCCTTGTTGACCTAAAGTCCTTAAAAACACTCCAAAGTGTTTAAATGTGAGCTATTGTCAGACACAATTAGCTGCGGAGAGGCTGAGAAAACCCCCCTCCCCCCTCCCCCCTCCCATGCCCTTGAGAGTGAAGAGGACATATCAGGTGTGCCTGTAGGGCCCTGATAAGGCCAATAAAGTCAGCTCCATTCATCCTCGGTGGACTCGGAACGAGCCCTTTATCGCTGCCTTTCCCGTCAATATTCTCTTGACTGACCGTATAAACCAAATGATTGGCATCAAAGGCAAACTGGGGGCATGATGGGGAACCAAGCAATGGATCTTGTCGAGAAAGAGAAAAGTGAGAAGACAGAATGAGGAGAAAGAAAGAGGGAAAGAGAGTGATTCTTACCGGTGGCATGCTGATGAGTTACTGTATGTGTGTGTGTGAGAGAGAAAGAGAGTGCCGAGATGTGATGTCACTGCAGAGTCGAGGTTTCTAAAGAGAGCTGAAAGTGACAGCAGGGAAAAAAAAAATAAAAATCCTAGCTCTCAGCTTAACCGTGTGCTGGAGCTTAGCTCTCGCAACGCATTAGCATTTCTATGAGAAGAAGTCGACGAGAAGTCAGGAGCAGCTCGAAGATGCCTGAACTTGTGCGACTATACCTCTATTCAGATGGGATTATTTTTATCCTTGGACGTATCGCTGGGATTTTAGTCCTGTCCAAATTTGTCATGTCAGTCATTTTTTATGGACTACGCGATGAACATGTCTGTAAAGGCTGCCTTCTGTAATCTGACCAGTAGAAAAAACCTCACGTAAGATATACGGTAGATATTTACATGTTAATGTTTTACACCTCCCGAGAAAAAAAATGTCTCCTTTTTTGTTTAAACCAATGCATTTTTAATGTGATCAAAAATATCGGAACACCTGACTCATAGGGATGTCTCGTTGCCCAGATGTTCCGGGTAAGATTGAATGTTTAAACGGTTAATATACTGTATCTGACTTTGTGTACAGTAAGTCTTAAGTTTGGCTTGTAAAGACTGCATTAATTGTTTAATAGGACAAAACAACATGAGGACCAGAGAGCTATCTAATACAGCCAGTGGACAAATATTGGATAACGTCAAGAAAATAATAAGGAATGTCCTGAAAAATAAAGAAACCACTGGTAAACCACCAGGTATGGAACAGAACATCTGAGGAAAACGAGAGCAGTTAATAACAGAAACATTGTAAAAAAAAAATGAATAATAATAATAATAATAAAAAAAAAGAGTTAATAACAATCTGCATTGGCAAAGTCTGAAGGTATCGCAATCTACTGTTTGAAGAACACTCGAAGAACACGGGACTCACACCACGAATACAAAACACACGTTTTGTGTTCCTATATACTTATAACTTTTTTATCTTTGTATTATTGTACTTTGTGCCTTCTAGTTATCAAGCACAATTTTCACATATGTCCATTAGCCTTGTAGCTTGAGGCAAAGGTACAGTAACACCTTTTAAATCTCCAAAATGTCTTGGCTAATGAATAACATTTGAATTAAAAATATATTATTAGGTATTATAAGATATCTTTTACAATCACAGCAGATTTAGATTTCACAGCAGCTTAGCGTTTACTAGCTAGGCATATTAAATTAATTTGTTGTTTTCTTCACTCCTTACTTCTGTCACGCTTCCCTCCTTTCTTGCAGCACTTGTTTGTTTTCTCTTTCCCTTTTGACATCCTACCATCACCTCGATCCTCAAAGCCCCAGGCAATCACCTGGCTTTCTGTCCTGTAGCTACGCCTCTGGACCCAGGCATATTCCGTATCAATCCTCCTTCATGAGGGTGTCAGATATCTGTCTATTATGCTAGAACTCATGTGTTCAGTGTTCATTTACTGAGACCTCCCAAATGACAGAGTTCATATCATCTGTTCTAGGTAAATCCTGACAGCCATTATTTATGAGAGTGCATTCGGTGCAGACATCACGGCTGAGGGACGGAGTGAATTCCCATAATTTCTTGAAATTAATGTCTTTTTTTTTTTTACCACTGAGAAATGGGTTTTGTTTCTCAGTAGAGAAGAAACCATGACGAATGTTCTAGTCATTGATGCTAAGTGTAACTAAGCTCATTTTAGCTTTTAATTTTTTAAGCACATTTCTATGATTATAATATTTTTTTAACCTATAATTAACTAGCCAGATTTAGATAAGTCTTTATCTAGCTAGTTCTTAATTATTTATAAAAACAAGTGTATCTTTTTCTAGCTAAAACTATCAATTCGGTGATTAACTAGCAGATTTTTATAGCTAGGATGTTCTCTTGAAAAGAAATTGTTTCATCACAGGAATATTTTCAAAAGTAGCACTATTAAAAAAAAATAATAATAAATAAATTTAAATTATGTTTCTAGTAAATAAACCTAAATGGCTTCAACATTCAACATTCAACATTAGCACCCGTGATTAGCACCAATTCAATTTTGACCGCACTAGCTTGCTCGTTAACACACTCTATCAACATTAACAGCTGTTTTGTGCTAACAACTTCCTCCAGTTCCCCTGTGGTTCGTGGTGTAGTACAGTATAGCCACTTCTTCTTTGTCTTTCGGCTATCCCCTTTCTGGGGTCGCCACAGCGAATCATCGTCCTACATCTATCTCTATCCTCTGCATCCTCTTCTCTCACCCCAACTAACTTAATGTCCTCTCTCACTGCATCCATAAATCTCCTCCTTGGTCTTTCTTTAGACCTCCTGCATGGCAGTTCCAACCTCTATGCATCTACAGTACATTAAAACATCTATTTTCCAACATTTTTCATAAATTAAGTGTCTTACAGGTGAAGGAATAGTTGATCAGTAAGTTTGCAGGTCCATGGTCATGCTGTTCCACTGGAAACGCACACTCGTTTAGATCAGAGCTGCGTGTGTAATTTTGTGTCTGAAATGAATGGCATCTATTATGCATGATGACCTCGGGAAGCTTTGACCGAGTTCACCCGGTTTCCACTGGATGGCAGTGTCTGTTCGATAATTGGGTGACAGATGGCCTTCGTGTCATCATGTAGTGAAACCTAATTTACCCATGTAGTCCTGGCAAAGCTTCCCGCTGAAACTGAGGACGCTTACAGGATAATATATAGTCTTACTTTCTGCAGTGAACTGTTGGCCGTTTGCCCGCGATTAAAAGTTTAACATCTTTTGAAATGATGGCTGGAAATTTAGAAAAAATATATAATTTATTCATGGAACTGCATGAATATGGATAACAGGCCTACATGACAACAGAATTAGCATACAATATGCATAAACATGTAGTATATACACACTTAACATCTACCATTTTATCATTTGTGGTAATTAGTTTAATCTTTACAAAAACGTGAAAAATATAGGCATTTATCATTTTTAGGCATAATATATTAACTTAAAATATCAGGACCATCATGACTAAATCATTTTTGGCTCAAAGAACTAAACATAATCATACAAATCCGGTCAGATTGAGCTTGTTCACCTACTAGCTACTTTACAGTTAGCAATAATTATTAATTATTATCCCGAGGCATCGGGAGATTGTGCCAGCTTCAGTAGACAAAGACCAACCCTGCGAGGTTCCTGAGGCGTCCAGAGGAGGACCAGGTCCAGCTGGATTCAGCTTTATGATGGTTGGAGCTACACATGCTGCTCCTGTGCTTCCAGTGATCCAGACCTCATCTGCCCTCTGCACCTACTGACTCGTCCCTATGCTGAACTGGTCTTCATGTCAATTTAAAGAACTTCTGTCATATTGAACTTTCACCTGCACAACACACAAGATGTTATATAATTTCTATCTGTTATCACCCAAATGAGGATGGGTTCCCTGTTGAGTCTGGTTCCTCTCAAGGTTTCTTCCTAATGCCATCTCAGGGAGTTTTTCCTTGCCACCGTCGCCGTCACCCTTGGCTTGCTCATCAGAGACATTTCATTCATCATTCATTCATCATTCATTCATCTCATTATTATCTAGACACATTTTCCTCACACATACACACTTCCAATTATTTTCTTTTCTAAATTTTCTTTTTTTTTTTGTAAATTTTCTTTCATTTTTGTGAAGCTGCTTTGACATAATGACCATTGTTAAAAGCGCTATATAAATAAAATTGAATTGAATTGAATTGAAATTGAATACAATTCAAAAAACCTTCTTATACTGTAAGAAGGTTGTGTTAAACAGGTATCTAGAGTTTGCACTGACAATTAGCAACACTGATCAATATAACTTTAAAATACTGTCAGAATAGCTAATTTTTAAACCAGCTAGCTCATATTAGCACTTAGTATTAGCAATACTTCGATGTAATGTAAAATCCCCTCAGGAATCCTGTCAGATTATTTCATTTATATAAACAAGGTGAAACATTTGCAACATTTATCACTTATTATTTATCTAACTTAAAAATCCTCTCAGAAATCTTGTTACATTAGCTCATTTAAAAACCAGGTAGCTGGTGTTAGCATGAACACTAGCAACATATTTCAGTATAATTTAAAAATCCTCTCCTGGAAATACTGTTACATTAGCTAAATTGTAAACAAAAAAAGGTTATTACACGTACTATCAAGAATTTTTTTTTTTAAATAAATAAATAAAAAAAACTAGTAACAAACTTTAAAAATATCCTGTCAGATTAGCTCGTTTTTTTTAAAGGTAGGTAGCAATATAGGTAGTATATAGGTAATAGAATATTAGAAACAGTTAATATACTTTAAAAGTCTTGAAAGAAAGATTAGTTTATTTTAATTAGATGTTTAGCACTGAATATTAGCAGCATTTTCCCCCATATAACGTGAAATCCTCTCAGAAATCCTGTCAGATTAGCTAATTTTTAAACCAGCTAGCTCATATTAGCACTTAGTATTAGCAACACTTCGATGTAATGTAAAATCCCCTCAGAAATCCTGTCAGGTTATTTCATTCATATAAAAAAGGTGAAACATTTGCAACCTTTATCACTTATTATTTATCTAACTTAAAAATCCTCTCCTGGAAATCCTGTTACATTAGCTAAATTGTAAACAAAAAAGGTTATTACACGTACTAGCAAGATTAAATAAAAAAATATATATATTTTTTAAAATTAGCAACAAACTGTAAAAATATCCTGTCAGATTAGCTCGTTTTTTTAAAGGTAGGTAGCAATATAGGTAATAGAATATTAGAAACAGTTAATATACTTTAAAGAAAGATTAGTTTATTTTAATTAGATGTTTAGCACTGAATATTAGCAGCATTATTTTTCCATATAACGTGAAATCCTCTCAGAAATCCTGTCAGATTAGCTCCTATATGAACATGATATTCACACAAAGGAAGCAGACTCAGGCTTTTAGACCTTACTGTACACTCGGTCACGTCTGACATGCAGGAGTCCTGAAATGTCAGCGTCTAGTCGAGTGTTTCAGGAGAACCGCAGAGCACACACAGGGACGTGGGCGACTGCCACACAGAGTTACTGTTTCACCAGGTCACTGCTGGTCCTCCTGCCTCCGGCTTCACAGCTATTTTGAGGAAGCGTGACCTATATCCTGCTGCCTGAAACGCGGCCATGCCGGGGCCAAACTGCGACGCCGGCTTACACTCGGGGCATATCTGTTGACAAGCTCAGAACAAGCCGTCGTCTTGGAGCTCCGAGTGGATTTCTTACTTGGTTTTTGCTGGTTTGGTTTTTGACAGCATACAGGAAACTGGAAAGTCATGTCTTTATAAAAGCAACACTATTTGTTATAGCTTGTAATTTTTCCCCATACTCGCAGGAAAAAAGTGATTCATTCATAGTAAATATTGTACATTGATGCTAAGATGTTTGTCAATAAAAATGTTACTGGCATCCTTTCTGTCAGCATTAAACACAGAACGTTTAAATTGAAGCTTCAACAGAGCTGTGAAAAATGCAGTGTTTCTACAACGACACCTTCGGTAAGAGTCTTTCTAATAAACTCAACACATGTGTGTGATAAACAGGACATTTATAAAATCTAGCCATGTGACAGACACAAAAAAGTCACACACTCAGGCACTCTGAGCACTCAGTAGGCTATATTGCGGTATAAATCCTCTCCTCCAAAAAAAAACCTGTCACTTTGCCCTGCTTGTTTTAAGCCCAGACAGATGCCTCTCTTAACACACACATGCAACAGAAACAGCATGGTGCGCCGTGAGTCAAAGAGACAAGCAAGCACTTTACCAGAAACGCTAAACACTAGATCACACAGCAGCACATGGAGCGAGTGTGATTTCAAGAGAGCAGCATGAAAACACTCTCCGGCAGCGGTGGCTAAACAAACCGCATCTTTATTCTCCTTCTGGGTTTTAATGCTGTGTCAGCCTCACACAAAAAAACACACTCAGAGGCTTCGCAAAAAAAAAAAAAAACACACTCAGAGGCTTCGCAAAAAAAAAAAAAAACACACTCAGAGGTTTTCGCTAATTCACCTGACTGCACAAAAAAGGTTCTTCATGGATTCTTTCGCTAATTAAGAGTTCCTTCAGAGAACCAGCTGAAGAAGTTAATGCAATTCTAAATGTATATAGCTACATTGAAATGTTTGTTTTTAATATGACTTTATGTTTCTTTGCATTGCGGTTTGCTAAAGTTGACAATCAATCAGACGGCAAGAAATTCTGAGTCGTACAGAAAAAAAACAGGCATCTTAATGTTTTACTGTAGGACTGCCAGGAGAAATGTTTGGTTGGTTTTGTGATTCAATACCAAGTTTAAAGTTATAATAGATTATTTTGTAAATTCCAGCAAAGACAATTAACAGAAAATTTTGCTTCTGCACCATTTTCCAACAGTTAGTTCTGATCAAGTAATCTGATTGGACGAGAGGCTTCCATGAGTGGTGATAACAGACGGTAACAGCACTGTTATGTTTAACTATATGTATCGCTCGGCCTCCCAGGTTTTCTACAGTGGTTCATTACATTTGAACAGCGTGGGTGAACGTAGGTTTGCACACTGCGCAGTACTGAGGAGAGAGCAGCTGTCTGACAAAACCCACATTCAGAACCAGTCACAGAAGCACTTTCAGCAAACACATCAGATAACTTTAGTTTTATAAAACTTTAATTTATATTTTAGTTAAAAACTTTAGTTATATTAAACAACACTTTGTCTCTTTAATAATTGCTTCGATGTTGTAACAAATTGCCTGTGTGTTGTTTTATTTTCACCTAAAAGCAAGCTACAACGCTAACTAGTTTCTAACACAATGCTGAATCCCAAATCCCTCTGTAGCCCCTGATCAAGGCCACTAATTAGTGTGTGGACCAAGGGATTGAACACTCAGCATATAATAATATAATAATAATATAATAACCCGGAAGTTAACAGAGCTGATATTCTAAAGTGGAATAAGTGGAAATAAAGAGAAACCCAGCTTCTGGCTACATAGCACAGGTAAGAATTTTTAACTACTTTCACTGCTGTTATTTACTGTTAAAAACTGTGGGACAGTTGTATAAAAACAATCTTACACTTGAGGTTGTGCTGAATATCGGCACTGCTATGATATCATCAGTACTTGCGCTGTGCCCTCGTACCTACGACCGCATAACAGCTGTGCCGATAATCCGTACGACAGCATTACCACGAGTGTGATATTCCTTAAATAAGCAACTAGCTGATAATTAATATGATGATTAATCCTTGATCATCAAAATGCCATTTTACTCACTCACTCACTTCTATCCCGCTTTATCCTGTATTCAGGGTCGTGGGGACCTGGAGCCTATCCCAGGAGGCTTAGGGCACAAAGCAGGGTACACCCTGGACAAGGTGCCAATCCATCGCAGGGCACAAACACATACACTCACACACTACAGGCAATTTGGGAATGCCAATTAGCCTAACCTGCATATCTTTGGACTGTGGGAGGAAACCAGAATATCCGGAGGAAACCCACCAAGCATGGGGAGAGCATGCAAACTCCATGCACATAGAGATAGGAATCGAGCCTGGCCGGCAATCGAACCCAGATCCTGGAGGTGCAAGGCAACAGTGCTAACCACTACATCACCGTGCCGCCTTCTAAATGGCACTTTAATGCAAATTTTTAAAAAATTAAGAAAGAAGAAGAAAGCTGTATTTTCTATCCCTGAATTTAAAAATAAGCATCAGTTGTCTAGACAGTGTTAAAAAATCTAACAAAAAACAAAATCAAATGCTTCAACTCATGAAAATCTGGCAGTACAGGTGATTTGAATAATCTGAGCAGGTGCATGAGTCCTTTCTGACTATGAAGAATTTTCCCTGGCTGTGGCTGATGCTGAATACTGCCCTAGCTGAACAAGATATTGAGCTGGATATCATCCACTGTGCATCATTAGACCTTCCTCAAGAGCTTTCAAAGTATCAGATTGACATCCTGAATGCACCAGTCCTCATTCATTCAAGGAACTTTCCTGCATTTTCAAAGACATCATTTAAATGCTCTAAACATAGCCGGAGTGGAAACCTGAATGAGCGGTCATCAATCACCCAGTGGGTTAGCCATGCTCAGGAGGGCGGCACGAGAATGGTGTCTTTACCTTTGCTACCCAGCTGGCACTCAACTGCGCGGGATGTGATTATGCTCACAAACTCTAATGCTCATAAATAAGTCGAGGCATCCTGTGGAGCGGCGGCGTGAAAGGCACTCGGCTCGGGGAAACATTCTGCGAGCTTGCAAAGGCCGCTAACATGCACGGATTAGACTGCTGGCTCCCGTTTAGTGGAGTATGAAACTCATCACTCTGAGATATTATGGAAATGTAACGATCATATTCGAAATTAGAAAGTGTAGGAGGGAGGTTCTTCGCTTGTGTCTCAGTGATATTGCGTTAGCAAATATGGATTGGACAGTAAAGATAAAAGTCATTTTAGAAGTTTCTTTTACAACAACCTATGTGCATGCTTCTGATAAGAATTATTATTTCATCCAGAAATCTCAAGTCTGATTCCCAAGTGATGCTACAACCATAACTCATTATTTCCTTTCTACCTCTTCCAGAATCGTGATCTCCAGCCTGTTTCATTTAATATGATTCAATATAGCTTTATTCATCCATTTTTCAAAGTCTTAAAGTTGTAATAAGTAGAAATCTGAATGAATCATCCGTGCCAAAAGCAGCTGAATAGTTCTATAACGGTAAAGGAACTCGATAGCATGTCTGCTTCAATCCTTCCTAGCCAATCTGACCCAAGTCCAAAAACAAACCAACAGTCCGTGATCGATTTAACTTATCTCCAATTAACAGCCTTCTAAAAGAACCTTTAGACCTGACACCAATTAGCGCACACCCCAAGGGCATTTTCAGCAGCTTGGGTTTCACTGTTTGTTCCGTTTCACACGTCTGTTAACACATTCGTGTGTACATGAACCACCTGAGACAGAAGGACACAACAGAGGAATTGCTTTATTAGAGCTTGGTGGTTGTAACCAATGGGAGGTCGTAGTCAACACACAGGCAGACGACTGAGGTCATCCAGGCAAAATCTATACATATAGATCTGAGTTAGACAGAGGTTAAAAACTGTAAAGACTACATACAACAGGGCTGGAAGAAAAAAAAAGAGAAAATTTGAAAGCATGTTGTTTCCATAGAAACTATGTATACCATATTCGAGATAAATGCACTGCGTCCCAAATACCATCCATATTACAATGAATATACAAGTAAATAATAAATAAAAAGCAAATAAGGATGTGGAATTCAACAGAACTATGGTATAAGTTTTTTTTGTTGTTGTTGTTTATTTGTTTTTTTGTCTGGGGCGGAGCTAATCTTTTCTCTCGAAAATGTTTAATTTCTTCAAAGCAACACTGTAAGTCACAGTCTTTCTAAGGTCTCTTCAAAAAAATGTGATTATTCCAAACCAAGAAACATTTCTACAAAACACAGACCGGACCTTTCATTACATACTAACACACAGACTTCAAAATAACGCTGTCTTTGTAAAAACTATCGTCCGCAAATACGGTAAAATTTCCCCAACTGTCAATTTCTCCTCATGCAGGCATGCGGGCCGAGATACATATTTATGAGCATTAATACACGAGTCACGGCTGATTCACTGCTCACGAGATTAAAATATGTCACTGTCTTTGTCAGTCTTGGCTCCTCTTGAGGTAGAGAGCGAGGCGGCAGCTGGTTATTAACACTACAGTTTGTACACTCACTGGAAATAACACGCACACACACACACACACACACACACGCACACACGCGCACAGGCCACCTCGAGAATCCGTGTGTATGCTTTCAGAGTTCGTGCACATAAGTAAGACAAAATGGCTGAGGTGGTTGCCTGGCAACAGGAGCAACGAGATGCAAAATTTTGCTACTTAGAGAAAGTGTTGAGTGGGTGGAGTAAAAAAAAAAAAAAGGCCAAAAATGTGTGTGTGTGCGCGTGTGTGAGAGAGAGAGAGAGTGCATAAGAAGTTTAAAAATATGCGACTGCCGTGATGCGCCGTGTCAGCTGTAGATTTTACGATGCCAGTCAAAAGTATTTTCTTATACCAGTGGTGGGCAGTGAGGAAGTCAGTGTAGTCTACTTGTTTTCAAGTACTTTGCTAAAGTAATTTCCATTTTGGGGACAGTAGTGTGTAAAAATCCTTCATTTCTTCATCTTAAAATAAATGAAATGATGTAGTTTCAAAGTGCAAAGTGCCTAAAGTTACACTTTAAAAATGGAGTTGTTTGTGAAAAATCCTCAGCAGCGACCTCATTTCCCCTCTCGTCTGTTCCAATAGGTCACTTTGTGGCTTTACAAACAAAAAAAACACATTCCTCTGAAACTGCTCAGGCACATGGGGGTATGTGGTAGGGTCCTCCATGTGCCTTCCAGACCATTGGGTGATGATTACTTCTCACCTGGAGATATGTCCATGTCCATGGTTTATGTGGCGGGTATTTACAGGGTCGGTTGTCAGGTTGATGCCTGATTGTATCTTGGGGGTGAAGGATTCTGCACAGTGGTACGAAAGTGGCAGCCTGGTGGTGACAGGGATCAATCCAGAGACCTCCTGGTTAGCAGTCCAACACCTTAACTATCAACCTACCCCTGTCCCTCAGGTGCGGGAGAACTGGACTGAAAATGAGAGACAAAAAAGACCTTCAAGAAGCCTGGAGCGCTACTCCTTAAGCCTAGTACAAGTACCGAGCACCTGGAACGATAATCAGAGAAACTCCTGTCTCTAACTCACCACTTCAACATCCACAGCCTAATTTAAACAAATTTTTCTCTGCCTGCCTTGTTAGATTTCTTCTTACAAAAAAATCTCCTTCCAATCATGTAGACATGGCTGTTTTTGTGCTACTGCTTTAATTGATTACATTTTCTTTGATGTGTGATCTAATGTGCAGCGAAATCTTTCATTGCGCGTGTGTTTCAAATAAATCCGTCATTACCGTGATTATGTCGTGTTCATGGCTAGTTAACTAGAAAAGTAATCTGTAAATCTTGGGCAGAAAAGTCTTATCACACCGCAACTTAATGTGACTAAAGCAAGGTAGGATGACGCTAGTAATCAAATGAAGCTTTATCCGTCTTCATTAGCTGGCTAGCTGTTTCATTTTCCGATGTCGTGTCTGAAGCTGAGCTGGCTGCTCTCACATTCTGAAACCTGACTTGTTAATTTTTTTGGGTAATGATGCTAAACCAGTTGGCAGCTGGACTGAAGTTCAACTCAGATTGCTTTTTCCACAAATTAATTCAAATGCATCTATTCGCACACCACTGCACCACTGATTATTTCCCCAAAACAACACCTCCAGTTTTTTTCTTCTTCTTCATCTTCTTCTTTTTTTTCCCCTTTTTTTTTTTTTTTTTGCAAACAACACCCCCCCCCCCTTCCCCCATTACCGGAATGCATCTGCAATCTTTCTTCAGAAGCATGATGTCCTTGCTCGTAAAGAAAGGCTCTCGAAAGTTCATAACTAATGTCTCATTCTTGCTGTTTACCTGGGGAAAAAAAAATCAATAAAAATAATCAAGAGTTCCGCTGACTGGACTTATTGACACATCTTTTCTCATCTAAAGACAAATTCCGTGCCTACGAGTCTGTCTGAGAGGAAACAAAGCCATTTATAATCCTGGGCTGAGTTTGGAAACACAGCATGAGGGGGAACATTTTTTGAAAAAGTAATCACGCTGCTTAAAGCTTTAAGTTATCGCTCGGCTGATTAAGCGGTAAAGAGAATGAATGAATGAATGAATGAATGCTCACTTGTTTACCTGCAATTATTATTTGTTTTTTTAAATAATAGGAAACAGTATGAATTTATATTTTAATATGTTCACTTAAATATTAATATAGAATCTGACAGCGGCCCATGAGCAGGGCTGACATGTTGAGAGTCGTTATATAATTACAAACGGATCATAATTTTCTGAGATATAAAATTTTGGGTTTACAATAAACTTAATCAAACATTATTCAGGTAATAACAATTATAATATAAATTTAATTGCACAATAATTATTTATTTACTGATCATTAAATAATAATTACATTTTAATTAATACATTATCAGGCTCATAGCAATGCATATATATTGCAACTGTAGTATTTACTATAACAGGCATTTTAAATGATAAACTCGTTGATTGATGCTGAATTATTTGCAGTAATATGATTTTTTTCCTTAAAATTTAGTTATTGAGTTATTTTTTTTAAACATGTCCTGACTCATGGATGAGGTTTAGTTTTATTGTCCACCAGGGGGAGTCAAAGGTCTCATGATCACTGTTTTAGCACTGCTTCATGCCACTGGCAAAACATAAAGGTCAACAAATGGCAATGAAATATAGAATATTGTTAAAGACACATTCCATCACACATATAAAATATTGATCAACTGAAGGATGTTAGATCCTAATCCCACGCTTGTTTCTTCACTTTCACATTTTGGGTTGCATTCAGAGTCAGTGACTTAACGTGAAAATTGAAATGAATAGAGAGTTACTCATAGAATCATTTTTTTTCAGGTTATTAAAATGTGTCTACTTCACAATGAAATCACTGGTCTATTACGCAAAATTCACCTTAGTCATAATTTTAGACTAACAGGTGGGTATCCAGTGTGTGTGTGTGTGTGTGTGTGTTCATATCAACCAATGAATATATCCCCCTATTGTGACCTCATACAAAAAGAGCCCCTCCCCCGGCTTATTGCTTAGTTCTGCTGTGGCGTGGCTCATTTACATAGACACTGATATAGCATATTTGGTGGAGGAGTGAAACAGATGGACTTGGAGGTATGAAAAAAATCTATTCTCTGTGCAGGGTTTCAGCCGGCCTTTAACAGCCAAGCCCTGGGAGAACATGCAAACTCCACACACACAGACCACGAGGCAAGAATCGAACCCTCGACCCTAGAGGTGCAAGGCCATAGTGCTAATCACTACGCCACCATGTTGCCACCAAAGAAACGACACTTTTAATATTTTATAACTGTATTTAAAGCCAAAACGTAAATTTCAGCATGACATACAGTATTGGCCGTAGTTACATCAAACTGTCAGACAGTGGCGCTAGACTTAATACTGCTCCTTACTTGAACCTATATCACTTGAAAAAAATTAATGTACAACTTCAGAACCGTGCACTATTAAGAAACACACCTAGTGTGCCTACTGTATGTCTTAAAGTATGAATTTATGATTGCGACTAATTCAGACTCACTTGTAGTTAGAATGAATTGCAAGTAATTTTCAAAATTATAAGAAATAATAAGAAATAAAAAAAGAACTCTGGAATTCAGCACCTATAGCATGGTTTTCTTGGATAATATAACAGTTATTCCTTAAAAATGTGAATATGTTGTAGATGGATTACTGTACGGCGTCTCAGCGAGGGGGCGGGCCTGATAATGTGCGTTATGTATCATGCTGGCATTTAATTAAAACGGGTGAAGGGATTGATGTCGTGCCTCATGTCTGCCTCTCAGTCTTGTGCTTGTTTGCTCTTATTTGCAGTGCGACGTTATTATCACACACCTCGTCAGAATATGTGAAAACAGCGAGCCACTATTTCAATACGCCGTCACACGCCGGTCCACCTCGTTAGAGCCGCCAGCTGTTCCTGGTTGCTAACAGCCCACGCAGACAGTGTTTGCTAAATGTTCCTGATGTTTTTTTACCTCCTGCATGACGTCTATGACAAAAAGGAAAGATCCACAACATATGTACAGAAAAAAAAATCTCTGGCAGCAATTTTTTTTTTTATTTTATGGACAATGCAATCCTGCATCAAACAAAGAACATGAAAATAAAACAAAAGTCATCATACATTTTTGGGAACATTTGTGAAAGACGGAAATTGATATTTCATCATTACATTAACAGCAGTCACTTCCAAATGAAGATGATAATTAATCGATAAGAAATACTGAGCGAAGTAGATGTAAATTCCACATATAAAAACTGCACCAGAAATTGAACTGAATATTATAGCAATTAAAATATTTTTATTATATAATATTATATATTTTACTATCATTTTTAGCTAATTATTAACTCATTTTAAGACTGAAAAGCAATTACAATAAATAGTTTAAACCATGTTACTCTGGAAGAACAAATTTTAATTAAAAAATTTTAATGAAACTGAAAACCAAAAAGACGATATAAAACTTAACTTTTTGCAATCTGGAGCCTTTTCAAATTTTTAATAAAAGCTTTACAATTTCTATAAAGAACCCTACAAATTTTTGATATACAAATTGATATAAAGTAAAACCTGTTTAAATTTAAATCAGGAATATTATGATATATTTTTTTTGCCAGATTTTTTTCTTCTATTTTTTATTGGCTTGCAAATTTTTTCTTTAGGGCGGAGC
The DNA here is from genome assembly GCA_030522415.1 of Channallabes apus. Classification (NCBI taxonomy): domain Eukaryota; kingdom Metazoa; phylum Chordata; class Actinopteri; order Siluriformes; family Clariidae; genus Channallabes; species Channallabes apus. The sequence continues at coordinate 2,893,172 of CM060121.1, forward strand.
TTAAAAGGGGTGCTTAAACCTTCAGTGTCTACTGTACAAAATTTCTGAAAATATTACAGTGTTTATAATTGTAGTTGATAGGCTTAGTCTTAGTCTTGTTATTTCATTCATTCATTCATCTTCTATACCGCTTTATCCTGTATTTAGGGTCGCGGGGATCTGGAGACTCAGGGCACGAGGCAGGGTACACCCTGGACAGGGTGCCAATCCATCGCAGAGCACACACACACACACACACACTCATTCACACACTATGGTCAATTTGGGAACGCCAATTAGCCTAACCTGCATGTCTTTGGACTGTGGGAGGAAACCGGAGTACCCGGAGGAAACCCACCAAGCACGGGGAGAACATGCAAACTCCATGCACACAGAGACGGGAATCGAGCCTGGCCGGGAATCGAACCCGGACGCTGGAGGTGCAAGGCGACAGTGCTAACCACTACACCACCGCGCCGCCGTGTCTTGTTATTTAGTCATTTAAAATTAATTTTAAAAATTAAGGACAATGGAAACTCAGACAGTTGAGGCTCTGGGTTACAGATCGGAGGGCCGGAATTTCGAGCCCTGCCACCGCCTGATCGCCACTGTTGGGTCCTTAGGCAAAACCCTTAACCCTTAACCCCATACAACCGTCCCACTACGTGAAGTTACGGCAAACATGTAACTGCTTTGTAAAACTCCATGGCTTTTCATCTTTGGACAGAAGAACTTGGACACAAACCTCCTGCGTTTTCATGCCTAATCAGTCCCATTTCACATGGAGCTCGTCGTCCTGCCTGTGTTTGTCGTCTGTACCTTATGTATCTGTTGACGTGTCCGCCTCCATGCTGTCGTTTGCGTCGCGACGTTATTATCATCATGCACCTCGTCATAAGCCGCGCAGACACCGAGTGACTACTTCAACACGCTGTCACACACGAGTCTACCTTGTTAGAGCTGCCAGCTGTTCCAACACATGTAACACACACTAGTAAGGATGGCTTACTGCAGAACTGCTTATCAGATACGATCTTTATTCATGTGGCATTTTGGTAAAAATCGCAATGTTATTGTATTTCTTTAATTGTTTATAATAAAAGACCCCATAGACAAATAAAAAGACAAAAGACCCTAAACAATGAAATCTGTATAACTAAAATAAAGGTTTTGTCTGAACATTGGTCAGAACTCACTCTTTCAAGTATATATTTCTGTTGTTTACATTGGAGGACCTGAAACCAGTCTCAGAAATTGTTCTGTGTGTCTGTGTGTCTGTCCAGCCAGATTTTGTCACAGCATCACACAAAACTGGCTGGACAGAATTTAGTGTAACTTTGACAGTACTTTGGTAACTGCTTGAAGTTAAACCTGCACCATGAATTAAATCAAAATGTTTAGTATTGAGCAGTTATGAGCAATTATGTGCCGGATTATAAACCAGATGCTTTTGATTGAGTTCTGCCGTACAGAAGGAAAGACAGTCATGTACGTGGGCTTGAAATAATATCACTGATTACATTAAAGCTCATCAGATTGTTTTTTACCTTTTAAATATTTCTACAAACATTTTCCCCCATCAACGCAGAGTACTTACGGTACTATAAACTAAAATAGAAATAATTATAATATTTAAATCTTTAAAGCACTTTCTAGACTTTCAAAATGCAACTTAAATAGTTTGAGTAGAAAAATATAAAATAAAAATATATAAAATGTAGAAATAAATGTTAAAAAAAAATTGTGACCACAACACAACTCAATAGCAGTGAAAAAAGAGACAATAATTATATAAAATATCTTAATAAAATTTCTCACTAAAAATGTGTACAGCATAAAAGACACAACTGTTGCAATATTATTTTCTTTATTTCTACTGTATATTTTACGCATGCTGTCAGGGATATTAACCGCAACCTTTAATCGATTTTTTCTTCCACCCCATTTAAGTTTAATGCTTAGATTTGTAGAACGATAACTGTGTATTGATTTCTTTTTCCGCACTTTTAAGCATGTTAAGAGAGATATTTATTGCACCTTTAATTGCAGTTTCTTCCCAAATAATTTACATTTAATATCTAAATGTCTAGTTTTAAAATCTTACCATCAAAGGTACTTATCGTACTTATTGCTTCATATAATTTACGAAGTTAAGTCCAGTGTCTGAATACAGTGTCTGTAATTTTCCCTTCAATTTGTTTTGAGGGCCCAAACGCCCAGACATGTTTGTTGCAATTTTAACTGCATTTCTTTATTCTATTTTCAGCATCATTAAGCATGCTGTCAGATATGCTTATTACACCTTTAATGCTTTTTGCTTATTGCACCTTTAATCGCATTTTCCTCTTTTTTCCATAATTTTTTTCAGGACCTTTATGTATGTTTCCAGAGTTGTTTATTGTACCTTTAAATGTACAACCTCGTAAATATTTTTTGTGTGTTTGTGACATGACTTTGTATCATGTAAAAATACACAGTATAATGTCGTCTTACTAATGCTCATGGTGACATACTGCACCTTTAATCTCACTGCAAGCCCCTATGCTGAACACCAGGACTTGACCTTAGTTGGAGGACACATCATCACTCGCTCTTGATCTACATCTCTCTCTCTCTCTCTCTCTCTCTCTCTCTCCCTCCTTCGCTCTCTGTCCACCTCCATGATTCCTACTCAATCCTGGTGATCTGCTCATCTATCATCCTGTCCCCCTGTGCAGCAGACCAGGAAAGAGTGAAATACCTTCACCCTTTCCTTTTCCATCTCTCTATCTAACACTCTCTCTCTCTCTCTCTATCTCTCTCTCTCTCTCTCTCTCTCTCTCTCTCACACACACACACAGACATCCACCGTTAGAGGGCAGCAGGCAGCTGTAGTACGAGAAGTCACTCTTCCCCAGGGTAATATTATTTAAAGTACCCTTGAACTATTTCTCTAATATGGCTCTTAAAGCAAATAAACTTACCTTCCATAAAATGATGTGAACATTCATGATATGCATAAAAATATTAATGTTCTATAAGAGCAGCTCCAACAGTAGTAGCAGTTCAAATCACATATTTACATGGATGTCCTTATTCGAATACATTATGGTTTCTATAGCAACAGCTCACTCTGAGTTTTCCATTAGAAGATGCTTATTCAGAACGTTTGGAAGGAGTCTCCAGTGTCAGCACATTCAGTAACAGTCAGTTGTTGAGAAAACGGCCTTATAGGAGGAATAAAACGTTTTGTGACACAAGAACAAATTCAGCGCCGGGACCAGTGACTCTGCTTCATCACAACAACTAGGATTAACTAGCAGATTAAATTAAATGAGACAAATCAAAGTTGGTTTAAGTATATTCTTTCCATGCTTGGTGAGTAAATGTAAGCCATAAATTTGTGATTTTCTGAGTGTGTGCATGCTTGTGCCCTGCGACGGACTGGACCCCACATCCAGTGTGAGTCCCCTGGGACAGACTCCAGGCCTCCTGGGAACCCCTACAGGATAAGCGCTATATAAGAAAATGAGTAAGTGTATATTACTACTGTAACTGCATTATATGTACTGAGATTTCTTCAGAGACATGTTTGACTCATGGTGTCCTCAGGGTAAAGGTGCGTGCTGACGAGAGCTGACAGTTTGCGCTGAGAGCTGACAAGCGTTTTGTACAGCTCTGGCCATGACTTCTCACATCTGTCATGCTTTGTTTTGGACACAGGTGAAGTAACATGCCTTTTCCTTGGCAAACGCATCCTTACAGCTTCCTGGAACAGCTTTGTAGAGTAAGAGGAACATAATTATGTCATTACAGCATTACAGCTCAGACTGTTAGGAGACAGCATGCGTATACGCATTGTATACAGATTGTATTGACATGTTAACCTCACTGCAGAAGCTCATTAACAACATTTTTGAATCCTGAATGTTGTCTTGTCCAGCTAACTTTGGCTGATTTATTTGACTGATGTGTTTAACTGAAAGGACCAAGAATAAAGAGCCACCAGACTTTCATTGTGTTTAAACTTTCTGAAATCCTTACAAATATTTCCATGGCAACAAATCGCTACCAAACCTTAAACGGTTCTTTTTCTAGCAGAATTTTGAGACATTTTGGCACCAAACAAGAACTGACTGTTCTTTTAGAATTCTGTTATAATATCAGTTTAAAGCTACATGCAGTGTTGTTGAACAGGTTATCGCTTACGTTATAGCAGCTGCTTTCTATCTCAGAAAAAATATCCTAATGCAGCTTGTGATGTTACCACAAAACAGCAAAAAAGCATAAAGACTTCAGGAAACTTAGTTACTTCAAAGCACTTACACTGGAGATTCCTTCCTTAAAAAACTTATAGAAAATGTCACAATATCAACAATGTTTTAAGAAATGAGTTTATGTGCCGCGTTCACCATACAAGTCTTTATGAAAGGTCGCAAGTGGTATTTTCCCCACGCTTCACTGTGTCCTTGTAAGGTGGCATATGTTACTTATAATTAAGAGATCAGGGCTCAGGACTGGAGCTCGACAAGGTCACAAGGGAGGGAAGCATTTGGATGAAAAGGGATAAAAACATGCCAGAGGCATGTAGCTGCCTTGTCACTGACCCTGAGTCAGGTGTCTTCTGGTCCAGTAGGGGATTTCAGATTTCTATTAAAGCAGATATCCATCTAGTGCTGGCAAGGAACAAAAAGGAGGAAAATATGTAGGAAAAAAGAAGCCATGGCATTGAAGGTATACACGTCTGTCCTTATCATATATGCGTAGTTAATATAACAGGTGTTATCACAGAATTTAAGTGTGAACATAGAATTAAAGTCTAATTTTAGGGCAGATGGTCTGTTCTGTTTTTTATATCACCATAAAAAAAAAAACAAGTTCAAAACCATATAAAAGTGAAAAACATGAGCAAGATATGAGAGAAAAAGTCTGAACTGAGTAATTTTTATAAAGATTTCCTTCGCTCTCTGACAGCAAAAAGAAGTTCCATTAACCTCATGTTATTTCCAAGCATGATCAAATTTCTCTCTGGAAAAAATAATCGTTTTTATACTGTTTTTTGACTGAAGAATTTGTGAAAGCGTTTAAAAAATCTCTTTTTCGGATTCTGAATGCTCATGGATGTCATTTTGACAACCGCCCCAAGACTTCTATTGTAAATGACTTTGGAAGAAAAATGCATGCCTGTCATTCTCACACTTCATCACAAGCTGCGTTTACATGGACACTATTTCTTCAATCAGATAAAAATCATTCTTGTTACAGAATCCAATTTAACTGTTCACATGGACGCTCATCTGATAAGATGCGTGTTTACATGTTCAAATCGTTTTGGCAGAATATGTATATATCTATACATAAGTTTTAAGTTCATACTTTAGTCGTCACATACAGTATATTGTACATTACTGCACAGTGTAATTTGTGAAATTCTTTTTTTTTTTTTTTGCATATTCCAGTTCCGGGGTCAGAGCGCGGGGTCAGCCATTATACGGCGCCATTGGAGCAGACAGGGTTGCTCAAGGGCCCAACGGCGGCAACCTGGTGGAGCTGGAACTTGAACCGTCCGACCTTCTGATAAGTAACCCAGACGCAAACCTGCTGAGCTACAACTGCCCCTTCACATTAAACTGCACACTGGCAGCAGTGGGATTTGAACCCAGCACATTAAACCCAGCATGTTAAACCACTTGGCCACACTACTTTTTTTTTTGGACTTTTGCATAATAGTTCTGCTCACATTCAACCCGCTTAACCTCATCTTATCATTAAATATTTACAGAGATGTGACAACGAAAAATTAAGCTTGTAGGAAAGACTGTTGGTGTTTCTGGTGAGTGAACCTAGATTACGTCGCTTGCTAATTTGAAAACAAAGCATGATCACATGGATAAGTGATTGCTAGCTTGGAAAGTTACATACGATATAGCTACCTCTGTTTGTCACTGGGGAAGACCACGTTCACAAGCAAGACATTTCCCAAACAAGTGCTAGTTGTTGGCTTTGTAGTTAATGAGAATAAAATAAGATGTCTGAGTTGTTCTTAAGGTGCCAGTATGGACGAAACACCAACAATGTCAACACATGGCACATTCACACAAGAAGGATCAGCGAACTGATTAATAAGCCTCGGGATGTCAGACGGAGTTCCGTGTCAGCAGAGGATGTAATTGGATCTTGGGGAAAATCCACCTTTTTTGCGGTATGTACTGGCCTGCGGCGGGTAGGAGCCGGAGAATGATCCGGAAAGCGTGCGAGAGTGTGTGCGAGGATGCCATAGTTAGAATACACTTTCACACCCTACACTCCTGTGCTCTTTGATCAGATTGCATTTGCCAGTCTGGTCAGTGGCACGCTTAGCAGCAAGCGTGACAAATATTAATCTCCCATTCCGGGCAGACGCCGGGTCCCATCGCGCCGCTGAATAATTCAACAGCGCTGATACAATGATGGCAACAGAATCACGAGGGCAGGAAAGGTTGCCTGAGGGAATAAAAGAAAAGTGTATTTTCACTGCATGCTGACTTCGGTGCCAGATATCAAGCCGAGGGACAGCCACACTGATGCTGATGCATTTCTGTCCTTTACTTTAACCATCATCCTTCAGTTCACTACCTACAGTAGAAACAGACTTCTCTTTCAACTGAATCCATTCAGTCTTATTTTTTTTGTAAAGCAAAAACAATATTATGTTCTGTTATTAACAAAATCGCTAATAAAACTTGCTCTAAAGGCAGAAAGAAATCCACTGTTTAAAAAGCATTCATTCATTCATTTATTTTCTATACCGCTTAATCCTGTGTTCAGGGTCGCGGGGGACCTGGAGCCTATCCCAGGAGACTTTGGGCACTAGGCGGGGTACACCCTGGACATGGTGCCAATCCATCGCAGGGCCCACACACATACACACACCCAATCACACACTAAGGGCAATTTGGGAACGCCAATTAGCCTAACCTGCGTATCTTTGGACTGTGGGAGGAAACCGGAGTACCCGGAGGAAACCCACCAAGCACGGGGAGAACATGCAAACTCCATGCACACAGAGACGGGAATCGAGCCTGGCCGGGGAATCGAACCCAGACCCTGGAGGTGCAAGGCGACAGTGCTAACTACTACACCACCGTGCCGCCTTGTTTAAAAAACAATTTCTAGATTATTTCTCTTGTTCAGCTAGCGAGTTAGACAGCACGCTTTCATAGCAATGTTTTTCATTACTAGCAATATAAGATGCTGAGAAAGCTTTCAAAGTTGGCTTTTTGATAACTAGCTTAGCATGTTCTAGCATTACCACAGCGGGTTGAATATACAGAACATACTGTATGTTCATGCGTGTTTTACTTTGACTTCATTCCCTAGCTAGCGAGGTTTCTTGGAACGCTCTGTGCTAGCTTGGCTAACAGCTCTTTGAGTGACACAATAAAAAAAAATGGAAAAAAAAATTTTTTTTCTTTTTTTGCTTACAGTTTTAGATGTAAAATTTAAAAGAGTTAAATAAAACACTCCAAAACTAGGTGGTCTTGTAAACAAATTTTAAATAGAAACCATTTTAGGTTGTTAGCTAGGTTGTTACCTATCAGGCTAATAAAAATTGCTGTCTGCAAAAGCTATAAAGTATAAATAACATACACTTCGTCATTATTAACGTAATGTTTGTTAACTAACTCTAACCTTGAAACGTTTTGAAAACTAGCACATTTGTCTTTTTATGTAATTGTGTAATTAGATTTGCAAAGCACACACTCTTTTGTTTTTTATTATTATTATTATTATTATTATTATTATTATTATAAAAACTGGCTTAATCTTCTACAGTTTGCATTTATCAACTACTGTAGCTAACGGCAATCCTTGATCTGCTCTATGCGAACTTGTGTACAAGTTTTATGTGAATGTATTTTTTATTATAATTTTTTTTTTACAATCAGTAGTGTTATTCTTTTTGATAACTAGCTAGCTTTCTTGCTAAGTAGTGTTTGCTGAAAATCCTATTTGTACAGTAACTAGCATGGTGAACTGTTTATACACTATACAGTCTTGTGATTATTTATCATTAGCAACATGGTCGTTAGCTGACTAAAACCCTAGACAAAATAATGACAGACAGTACAATTTCTAAACTAGCTAGCTAAGTTCACTACAATGTAACTTGAGTTTTTGTTCACTTTAATAGTGATTTTATGCTAAAAATGCTAAGAAACTATTCATCTCCAAGACATGAACCATAAACACTTCTAATGTTGTTACCTAGCTAAGTAGTGTTTACTAGAAGCATTGTATTAACTAGCATGTTTGCTACCTTTTCAACTGATAATATACAGTAGCCTTGTAATCTAGCAGTGCAGCTTGCTGTCCATGATTAGCATGATCGTTCCGTAAGATATCTTATTAACACTTACTCCAGTTAATACCGTAAGCCACATCCACATTAAGTGGGAATTTTTCTATCCCTAACATTAGCTTGTTATCTAGCTGCCTAGTTAACGTAAGCTAGATATTTTGATAACTGCCATCCTTGTTGCTGCACATGCTCTGTCTGTCTATCCAGCCTGTTTCCTGTTTAAGTCGAAACCCTAAATTTTAGCCATTTGCAGCAAAATTTACAATCCAGCCTGCAGCCAGCCTATTTATCATGCATACCTGGGTGAAAACACCTTATCTACGACCCCAGGGCAGGTAAGGCCAAAGGTTACAGGTCACCTATTGTGTCGCTAACATGCCTGACTTAACCTGTACAGCCTTGTGTTTAATTGCCCACTTCAGTGAACGGTTCAGAGGATGGGGAGATAAGGCCAGGTTCGGCAGAGCATGCTGGGCTTTCTCCTACAGCTGTCTCACCATTCCACGATTATATCCCAGATAACACACACACACACACAGACGCACACACACACACACACACACACACACAGCACCAGCGCCACCACTACCACCCCGCCCCGTTATTTATTACTCACTCTTGACTTTGCTTAGCCTAAAGGGATGAAATCCCTGTGTGCTGGCAAAAAATTGTGCCATCAAAATGTTTGATCTTTTTTCTATGTATATACATACATGCATACATACATACATACATACATACATACATAGATACGTACTGTACATACATACTGTACACGTGAGGGGCGTTCAAGTCAAACTAGGACTCATCGTTCCCTTAATAATTTTATTCTATAGATTTAAAAAGTCAACTAAATTTCAGTAAGAGTTAACAAGTAAGCCAAACATTCTCCTCTATTGTGAATAGTGAATTTAACATTTGTTATTTATTTATTATTATTTTATTTGATTAGTAGCTCAACAATACTACTATGCAATAATACAGTAATAAAATCCAAACATGTGTTACTACTCTATATATATACACAGTATGTACTGTATGCATGTATAAAATGTTCAAATGTTAGAAAAGTATTATGCTATAAATGTGGAGTAAAGGATATCCATATGGTCAGAGTGGTCTGGTCAATGCTTGCTCAAAAGTTTTGACACCTCATCTTAATGATGAAATGAAATGCAAACATTTTTGCATTCACTGACTTGTATATATAAAACATCCAAGGAAAGTAAAAAAAAAATATATATATATATATATATAAATGCTCACACCATCAGATGGTTGATTATTTTTCTAATAACACCTTGACTCTGATGGGGTTTATTTAATATATACAGATTGTTGCCCTGTATTTAGTCTACATTATAAGTAACTGCATGTCTGATACTTTGCATAATTTTTTTTTTTTTGCATTTTAGACTGCTAAGCTTTACCCTAATCCACGTGATATTGAGATGCCTGGGACGTGACTGGATCCACAGCACCTCCCACCACGTACCCTCTACCCCAGAATGATGCTTTGTTTGCTGGATTTGTGGAAATGTAAGACGAGTTGTTGGCCTCGGTCAAATGCAGTGCACAGGAAATTGAGTGTTTATAGGACGTGTGTTGGCTCTGCACCAGCTGTGTTTGCTTCTCAGACATTAACCAATTTGATGTTTAGATAATAACCAATGACCTTCATGTTTCAGCCTTTGAGTCAGAGAGAGTGCAGTAGTTCAGTAGTCTGAAGATGTGGTTTTCTTCAATGACATCTAAAAAAATTCAATGATTAATTTTACTTCTAGTTATTGTCAAAAAGTTAAAACACCCGATACAAGACAATCTTAAATATCTACACAAGAAAGCGTGCTGTATTCTGATCAGAAGGTGTTCCGCACTTTGTGTTAACGTTGAAATAGTGAGATTTTCTGTTATAAAAAAGTGTTTATTTTAGGGAAGGAGTCTCCAGTATCAACACTTTGTTACATTCTCATTTACAAATGTCCTGTGCATCAGGACTGGATAGAAAGTGCTTCATTGTGTAGGTGAAATGGAGGAAAAGCCCCTGTGACACTAATACCCAGAGGTGCAGGATGGGAAGTGGGTCATATGGTCAGTGCTGTTAGTTTGAATTGGTGTAAGGTTTTCTCATAGCAGGATACCAGCGAATGTTTCGAATCAGCCTCAGAGAGAGAGAGAGAGAGAGAGAGAGAGCGGTGAATACACAGACAGACAGAGTGACAGAGAAGTGATTAATCAAAGCCGGCTTTTCATTGCTCTTATTATATGTATTGCAGTTATGCTTTTTTTTTTTATGTCAGTGCATAAGTTTCCACTCCTGCATTGTAAATTTTCCAAGGAAAAAAAAAAAAAGCAGTGCATACAGCAAAGCCAAACACAAGGTATACTTATTTATTTACCTAAATGTACCAGTATATAAGATACTTCACAATTCTCTAACGTTACTGAATGATTAAAAGGCACTTCATTATAAAGCCATTTACCCACTGAGTCTGTGGAGGTGAAAAGTGAGAGCTGGGGGCCTTCCTTTTTTTAAAACCCCTCCCAGGTGTAGTCTCTGGGGTAAGTTGAGATGGAGGGGGTAACTTGGGATGCCAGATTAAAGACAGAACCCCCATCTTATTGTTATAAATCCCACCAGGATGGAACATGACTGTGACCCAGTGCACAAGGCAAGGACTATAAAGATATGGTTTGATGAGTTCAGTGCGGAAGAACTTGACTGGCCCTAACACAGAACCCTGATCGCTACCACATTGTGAGTCAGGACGTCTCGTCCAACAGTGCATCATAAATGCTCTACAGAATAATTGGACATGAATTCACACAGAAAAACTCCATAAGCTTGTGAAAAGTGGAAGCTGCTATACACTGTTATACCGTAACAAACAATGCACTATTACTACACTGCATTGCCGCTTCGGAGAGACTATAGCTTATTAGTAAAAACTTTATTTATAATACATGTGTATATACAGGTTTGATATTGATTTACCTATGATATATTACATTTATATCAAACATAACGTACGTTTCCCTTTTAACCTGCGTTAATTTAAGTTCGAATTCAAGTTTACAGAAATTTGAGCTTCGACACGAGGAAACATCCCAATCAATCTGGCAACCCACTCAGCACGATTCACTTCAGGGAGTCGATTCTTTATTTTTTTTTAAACTTAATCGACACAAGTCAGCTGATAACTTTGAAAGATTAATATTATATATTAAAACATATATATATATATATATATATTAATAAATATTAAACAAGATAATCAATTGAAACACGGCGTCTTATTCTCGATCCCGGCGCGAACTGATTCACTCGACTGATTCAAACGACTCCGTGAACAGAATCGATTCCCTAGCGAACGAGTCAGGCGCGCGCGCGGATGTAAGGAGAAGTCTGTTAGAGTGCGAGTCAGACTTTGTTCTTATTGCATCGGAGCAGAGAGAGTGTGTGTGTAAGAGTGTGTGTGACTGTAAATTTCGGTAAATAATAATAATAATAATAATAATAATTAAAAAAAAAACAAGGAAAAAGTTGTTAAGGTTTATTCTCATAAGAAAAAGGAGGGAAACTTTTTTTTTTTTTATTATTATAATTTTTTTTCTTTTTTTCCCCTGGAGGAATAAAGGCAGGATGTCTGTAAATGATCATCTCGAGGGGATATTGTCGGATTTTGAGGGTGAGTGTTGTACATTTGATGCATTGAATATTTTACATAATTTTTATAATGTTTTAATGATGATTGTACAAATGGTATAATATGATAAATACATATATATAATATATACCATTTATATATATATATATAATTCTATGTCTGACTTCAGATGATGTTTTCTTTTTTATTAGGAAGGAAAATCAGTTTCCTTCCTTCCTCTAAACTCTTGCAATCCTTCTTGCACAAATACTTCCTGCCAATTAAATCGTCTCATTTTGTCTCATTAAACTAATAACTGTTTATAGATGGCATGCATCTGCTTTGTGTGGTCCGTCCCCGAATAACAATGATGACAGGAAACAATCTGCCCAGAGCTCGTACAGGGGTGAAAACTTTCCTGCTGCTCACAGAGTTTTGTACTGTAGGTCTGCAGCCAGAACGACAACGAACAAAGATCTGCTTTCCACGGAGAACACATTCCACCAGCGTGGGACTGTAATCAGCTCCCCGAGCCTCGTAAACCAGCCCACGAGTCTCAGCCACAGAACGGTTCAGAATCTTTAGAATCGCCCCAGACACTTTTACACACACACACACACACACACACACACACACACACACACACACACACACACATGCACACTGAGAGACAGAGAGGAACCTTCCCTGGTAGATTCGTCATGGACCGGCACCCAGCAGGGTTCCCAGAACAATAGACTCTCTCTCTCTCTCTCTCTCTCTCTCAACACTGTAGTGTTTAGACAGGTGCTGAGTCCTTGGAATAAAGGCCATGACGCATTGCATTGCATTATTATCATTATTATTGTCGTTTTTTAAAAACTGATCTAAAAACAGTGGAGTTCTGAGGCTGAGAATAGTTGATGATCATATTTCTGGAAGCGCAACCTGGAACTTCCTTTCTTCTTTCGGATTGTTTACAGTCGTTGTAATCAACTACTCTCCAGTATTTATGTTGCTTTCATGGCGTCTATGCAAATTGTCAGACTTAACCAGGCAAAACGTTCAAGTAGCAAACCTTCTGCAGAGCAAACAAACATATCAGACGAGCTCTCATACCCCCCGGAGTTGTAATAACATCAAGGAATGCCACTGTGGCCACTGGAGTCTCTAACGTTGGGAGAGGGGGGCTAATACTTTTTCTTTTTTCTAGTTTTTTTTTCGGTGGTAGTGATAGAAAAAAGTTTAATACGTCACGTTTTCACGACCCACGCGTACACATGGAGGACCCAGTGTAATGCCGACCGCTTAGCGCCATGTTGAAAAGCCATACTGTCGTGCGCCAGTTTAGTGCGATTAGTGGTCAAAGATGCCACAAGAGGGACTTTTACATTCTCTCAGCTTCACCTCCAGCCAGGCGAGAGGGGTCTCTTTTGAACAAGGAGCCAGTGTCCGGGCTGGTGCTGGAGTTACGTTATACAGTGCACTCGTTCACTCTGGAACGGGCCGCCCGTGTCCTCTACACATGACTGGAATGTTTCAGATCGTGAGACGAGCTGTGCACTGCCTTGATGTCGTGCCTTTAAGCCATGTCAAATGACAAGAGTCTCCGTAGAGACTTTTTATTTGGTGGACGTCACCTAAAGACAAGTAGCGGATTTTTATTGCCGTCCGGAAATCCTGCGTTATCCCAAACAGCTCTTGAAAAGCCTGTAACACTAGGGATTCATGTTTTCAGTTCCTGCACTACAGACCTGGTTTGTAAGTCCTGAAGGTCAAAGGTCACATGCTCGCTAACCCCGAGGTCTGAAATAACATGATTTAACAAAGAGGTTACATAACAGGCTTCCATTTTTTTCCTTCTCATGCATTCCTTACCACAAAGTTTTGGTAGACTTTGGGGCCCCAGTAAAGCTCAACTAGATCCGAGGGGTTAAATAGTATGAAGGTGTATGTGTGTGTGTGTGTGTGTGTGTGAAAGTGTATGTGTTTATGACTGGGGTGTAGAGGGGTAGTGTTTACGGCTGCATTACCTATGCAGAGGTAATTACGGTAAACTGCCTTTCTTCATCACTGTAGACTAGACAAGCTGCCCTCAGTCTCCTGCTTCAAAGTGCACTCCAATCCGCTGTCTCCACCACACTGAGGGAAAATAAGATTAGATAAACCAATTTCGGAATTCCGTCAACCGTAGTGATTTAGGAACGCATCCCGAGTTTCAAAGGATGGCTTTTTGTGATCACACCTTGTGTAAACACCTGAACTTCTCAGCAAAGGCCTTCAGGTGTTTATCTGCTCATTAGGCCTCTTCAACCCCTGAACCCGATTACCACTTCTTCGACACGTGACATGGAAATGCGGCTTTCCTGTTTTGTCCCATCAGGAAACTCACAGCAATTTGTCAGAGAGCCAAAAAAAAAAAAAAAAGGAAAGAAAGAGGCAGAGGATTTAGTATGTGTGACAGAGTCTTCAGGAGTGTTACAGTTTTTTTTCGTAGCCCCTGGGGGCGCAAGCTGTCGGCCTTTCTTTTGCATCGCCACAGCGCTGCAAATAGCGGCTCGGAATTTGACTTCCAGATGTGCCCGAGCAGAGGTGGTCTCCTGAGCCGTGCACCGAAGGGGTCGTCAGTGTGTACCTGTAAGGAATGCGGTAGGGAGAGATGAGAGGTGCCTCCGTCGCGAGTCCCGACATGCCCCTCCGTGCCTGGCCAACTCACCAGAACTTCCCAGATGCTCAAAGTCATTCTATAAGTGCTGTTTATAATAGGAATTGCAGCCGTTTCGTATGTTCAGTTGTGGTAAATCAAGCTGACGAGGCTTTTTTGGAAGTCTTTAAGACACTCAATATAGGGGATGAATCTGTTCTATGGAGCCCCTGTGTAAATCTATTACATGCTTTGGTGTCAGTGATGAGGAATGGAAGTGATTACAAATGGCAGCTTTCTCGGGGATCGTACAAGTTTATAGCCAGATGTCGACATGCTGCGCTTTCGCTTGATTTCCCCAGGATTCTGTCTCTCAGCTCTTCCCTTGGGCGGCCATTAGCTACACACAAGGCTCTTCTAGTAGAAGCCTGCAGCGCTTCTACACAAACCAAAGACCTGACTTGATGAACAGTACATGTCATAATATAATACCTGTGTGATTCTGCAGCCAGACGGGGACATGACAAACGTGAGGGAATCTTTTTTTCCCCCGTATACTGTCCTTGGGGCACCTCCCGTAAAAGCTGCTCATGACAGCCCAATCCACTACACTTCCTACTTTGGCGTGTCAGTTTGCCAACATTTAACAGCCTTCGCCGAGATGTGAGGAACCACCGATGGGATCGGATCTGTCTCCCGGCCAACTACAGAGTGATGGGAATCTGCTTTTTCCCCCCTTAAAAGCAATTTAACCCACCATAAGATAGGGCTTACCTCCTGGGTCACATACTGTAAGTGTGGACCGGGTCTTTGGAAACCATCATAGCGTTGTCGTACTGCAGGGCTTTAACATTACATGTCATTTAACACACCTGATTCGACTCATTTGTCAAAGCTGAAAAAAGCACACAAGCGTCTGTACAAAAGATATTAAGTAACCCTCGTAGAGAGTGTTTATTTTGGGAACTCACCTATCATGCTTGTTTATCTTTCCACCTCATTTAACGCACCTGATTCCACTCATTCGCTAATTGCCAAGGTTTTCTAATTACCATGGGTTAATTTGTTGCCAATTTGGTGTGTTACAAGATGACACAAAAACAAATCCGTATGCATTTTTTTGTTTTTGAAAAGGGTTCCTTGATGGTTCCTTGAGGAGCACTTCTGACTCGTGCGGCAACCAGACAGTGGTTCCTGAGGACCTCGACTACAGTGGTGTAATCAGATTCCAGTGGTTAAGCTTTCTGCCTCATTTAACACGTCAGATTCCACTGATTTGCTAATTAGCAAACTTTTTTGAGTAAGAAGACAACACAAAAACACATCTATTACAACGCTTTTAGAAAACCAGGGTTTCTGCAAACCAAAAAAAAACGCATAGTGCGTGTCAGTTTTAGGGTTTAAACATGGGGACAATCTTAAGAACCCGCAAGAAACCCTTTACTCTCGTAACGTACAGATTTTGTTATTTTACAACACATGCAAATCCATAACAAATTGCGCTGGTGAAAGCATCTCAGGCAGATCAGGTCCATCAGATAGATCCTCCAGGGTTCTTTGCGTAGTCCAAGATTTTTAGCTCCCTAAATAAACAGAATCGTCTCTGCAGTCTCAGATGTGCTGTGTTTTTTATTTCAGTACTAGAGTTAGACACTCCTTAAACTGGAATGGGAGATGTTCAATGGTATGGGAAGCATGCCATCAACACCAGTTTATCATGATCCTAAGCACAATCAGCTCTGAGAGGAGTCTCACTCAAGCGGGTCCTACCACGGAGCGGAAAGAGGGGGAGCCCGGTGAGAAATTTTGATCAAATCCAGAGAAGGTTTTTTTTTTTTTTTTTTTTTCTCTCCATGTGTAAGCAGAGAAGAGAGCGAGCGAGAGAAGGAGAGCGAGAGAAGGAGAGAGAGAGAAGGAGAGCGAGAGAAGGAGAGAGAGAGAGAGTGTGCAGCTCAGAGTAGCGATGATGGTGCGCTTGGCTGCCAGCGTAATTATTTCCTGAGTGTTTGACAGGGTGCCAGTAATTACCTGATACCAGCTCCTCTTTATTTTTGGTCGAAAGGGAGTGCAAGTTTACACTTGCGTACGCTCATCTGAGAGAGATCTCTTAGAGGCCTGTTGGGCTGCGAGACATTTAAGTCTCACACTCTTTGGAAAAAAGCAGTTAGCTAAAGCAGCGGGCACTTTTCCATCTTTAAGAACATATACAGTGTGTTCACCGGCACGCTGTTCGACTCATTAACGGTGCCCTTTAGCAGCCCTGAAGGGACTAACAGTGTGTGTAGCCACTACAAACAGACAGACGTGTGTCTGCCGAACAAAAGCATTCC
Organism: Channallabes apus; assembly: GCA_030522415.1. Classification (NCBI taxonomy): domain Eukaryota; kingdom Metazoa; phylum Chordata; class Actinopteri; order Siluriformes; family Clariidae; genus Channallabes; species Channallabes apus. Next base: position 2,910,071 of record CM060121.1, read on the forward strand.
CCGCTGCTGGAATCCGATTAGCCCTGAACCTCTCCCAGCTGTGTGACTGGTGATGGGCGAGTTGAAACAAAGGGTCTGTGGTATACTTGCTGTACAGGGGGAGGCTGTGAAACAGGATTTGATCCAACGATTCGAAGGCGGCACTAATTTGCCAGTGCACCCTACAGGGAGAAATGTCACTCCGGCTCTGGTGGATAGCGATCCAACTCAGGGCAGCTACTCAAGATCTGCTGATAATGGGACGTTTACACAGTGCTGCGTAACTGCACCTGAAAGACCCGCACAACAACCACGGTGAATCATCAGGGTGTGATTTTTTTTCGGTGTTGTTGTTGTTCTGCTGGATGTAAGACAGCCAGAGCAAAAGGAAGTGCGAAAGTGCAAGTGGAAAACATTTAAAGCATCAGCTGTTGACTCATTTCAGCTGTTGCTGCCTTGAGTTGATCTGCTGTCCGCGAAAAAAATATTTCTAGCCACATGCCGTCTGCTGCAGAGATCCCGGGACAGTCTTGTTGTCCTCTAAAGGAATTCTGGGTCATGGCGAAAGGCAGGCGTAATCCAAACCCTCGGCCTGCGACACCACTACGTCCGTCCGTGAATCGGCTCTTTGTGCGCGAGGAAAGTCCGCTCTTTGCAAAGAGGAAAAGCTGGGAAGTCGTGGGCTTTGTTGTACAGACTGCGGGAATGAAAGGATTGTCGAGTGTCCCCGCAGTTCGCATGCTTCAGGTGTAGACTTACCGCTTTAACCCACTCAGCATTTATTTCCTGGTTTGTTATTCTTGTTTTTCTGTACTCAAATTTACAGTACCACATTCATTTCAAATGTCCAATCAACCCTACATCTTACGGTTCCTTTGTCCAATCAGGAACAGTCTCAGCTGCCCCAGGATTAGCTCGAAAGATTCCTAAAATAGTACACGAAACATACAGTACTTGTGATAAGTCTTATCTTAAAGTTATTTTTATCTCACCATGGTTGCATTGCTGCTGTAATAGTAATAAAAAAAATAAATAATAATAAAAAAAAAACGCTTTGTCCGTGCTGCTTTACTGTGATTCTTGTGAAACTATCCTGAACTATCTTTATAGTCACGGCATGATGTCACGGCAGCCTCAAAGCAAGCTCAAACACACCACGCTGTAATTATGGCTCGACCTTTTACAATGCATCTGACAGAAGGATATTTAGTCAGGCTGTCTGTAGAAACAAATCAACCTTGCTTACTGTGTCCATTCATTACAGCTTTTTATTTTATTCTTTGCTTTTTTGGCACACGCTAAATTCAGGGAAGTTACCCTAATCGAAATTGTCATGTTGGAAGTACATATTGGTTATTTTATAGACTTTTATCTTGATTCTCTGGAACTTTCATTTAAATCACAAAAAATAAATAAAAATAAATATATGCAGAAATAAGTTTGCTGTGATTAAAATATCCTTCAAAAATACATACAGGTCATGCAGGATCAAATTAAGTTTTAGGTCCATCTCACTGCAGCTCTACTTTCTCTGCCATCATTTCATTGGCTAGCAAGAGAGTAGTACCATCCATTAAGGGAGTAATTTTATCCATAAAAGCAATCTGAAATGGTGAGAAAACATCCAAAGGCGCGCAATATAAGATACTTTCGTAATATTTAATGTTTAAAAGGCAAAAATGTTTTGAACATCTCTGTCAATATATACACACTACCGTTCAAAAGTTTTGGAACACTTTCTAACTCCATGATGGTTCCTGATTGTTATTTCTTTCTACATTGTAAAGTTTTGCTGAAGGCGTCCAAAAACTGCATGAATCTCCTTTGAACAGTTGATATTGAGATGTTTCTGCTACTTCTGCTCTGTAAAGACTTCATAACGCCTCTAATCTGAGCTGCTGTTAATTGGTCATTTTTCAGGCTGATAACTCTAAATGAACTTCTGGTCTGCAGCAGAGGTAGGTTTTGGTCTCGTCCTCCTGGGACGGCCTTCATGAGAGACAGTTTCATTATGGTGCTGGACGGATTTTGCGAATGCACTTGACGATACTGTTCTTGCAGGAACTATTACAGAAAGGCCGACCTCTGTGTCTTACAATAACAACTAACTGCTGTTTTTCTTGTTGTTACGTAATTACCTAATTCCATATGTGTTATTTTATAGTTTTGAAATCCTCAGTATTGTTGTAGAACGTAGAAAATAAATCACTAAACAAAAACAAAGAAATTTGCAAGTGATCTAAAACTTTTGAACGGTAGTGTATATATATTCACATTATATTATGGACTAAATGTTGTTATCATGAAAAAAAAGGCTTAACAAACACAAAAAGTTAGTACAAATATCATCACGAAAACTCTGAAAGGACAATGTATGGTTCCTGGTTTGCAGTGCCAGAAAACAGATTCATAACACCATAAAATCATTACTACTACTACTACTATTGCACAATAAACCCCCAACAAGATTTTACTGAAACATTGACGGTATTTATTTGTGCATGTTTTGTTTCTCCACAGCCTTGAAGAGGTCCTTTGACATTGATGACACGGACGAGATCCCCACATTTTCTCCAGCCTCTACAGTTACATCTCCCATCAGCCCAAGCTCAATCCTTAACAAGGCTAATGAAGCGCGGAGTCCAGGTGGTCTCATGTCTCCCACTTACCGCTCGAGGATCAGTCTAAGCACTAGTCCTGCGCAGAGCCCGCCCATAAAGAATAGGATGGTGTCTAGTCTGTCCTTCAACCGAGGCACCATGGGAAAGCCCACTATCACCTCTAACACTGGAATCAACCGTGCATCCTCCTTCCAGAACAAATTCAACCCCAATGGCTTCAGCTCATCCATCCACGGGCCTGGTAGCGATAACGACAGTCTTCACAGTTCTTCTTCTAGCCTGGAGTACCAAGCATCTTCTAAAATGAGCTCCTACACAAGTCCTTCACAGAGTCCCATGGGAGTCGTTGAGTACAAGGTCCAGCGTTTGGGCAGCCCTGCCTTGAAGAAGTTCTCCTCCCATGGGAACGTGTTCCACTCAGAGCTGGAGGGTCCTCTGGTGATCCCCACAGAGCCATTAAGTATCAGCCATGGCTCCATGCCATCACTGGATCTCCAGATGGCAGAGACTGGAGGAACGAGGCGCGTAGTGTCCCCGGGAACAAGATACCCCAGTTCTGCCGTTACCTGGAATGCATATCGTCTCCAGAACAATGGCCATATTGGGAAAGATTCGTCCATCAACAACCAGCCCCCTAAAACCAAAGAGCTTGCACGACTCAATAAATTCCCTCTTGATCTCGACAACATTGTGGTCAAAAAACAGACAGAAGGCCCTGTGCCACCTAAACCTCCAGCGGGGTTTCACCCTGTCTCCACCAGCCCTACCATATCTGAAAGCACCTCTGCCTCTGTTAGTAGCTTAGACAGTGCAGATCTACCCATGGTTCACACCTCCACCATGGAGAAACGAGAGCTGGACTCCCCGCCAGCAGCCATCCCAGTGCCAAACATAAGTGAGTCCCCTGTCCTGCTGTCCCCCGCCCAGACCCCTCGCTTTAACCTGGTCTCTCAGCCTCAAATGGTCCAGATTGCTCCAGCAACATCTCCTGCTCCCACACAGGTGAACACTGTCAGTAGTCCTCCACAAAATGAGCCTCCGACCAAAGACAGTGTGGGTTCCATTCTCCAGAGGATTGCCTCTTTCTCCAAAGTGGAGGTTAAAGCTCCCAAGCCCCACCCAGGCTCTGTCAACTCCCTCAGCAATGGCATCAGGGGTATCAAGAGAGATACCATGGCAGTACAATCCAAAGAGCTCAAGAGATCAGAAGGTAAGAGTTGTTTGAACTATAGTCGTCTGAAGCAGATATGCTTATTTATTCCTTTATTTGGTTGGTTTGGTTGAAGAACTTGAAGTAACTAACATGCTTATCTAACTTTTGCACAATCCAAACTCTTATTCTTGGAATCTGTATATATAAATTACTTAAAGGGTGGAAATTTTCCTCCATAAGGAATACCATTAGCTAAATAAACAAACCTGTCTAGGTCTAGAAAGCAGCGCTTCAAGTGCTGCTTTCACCACATCTGTCTTTTCCCATCCATCGCTTTACATCCAGGAAGGGAACAGGAAAAAAAAACTTAGGGTAATGCAAAAAGAAAGAGAGGAATTCCTGGCATATCAACAAATAGCCAAGTCTGAACAGTGATAACAGTGCCTCCCAGGTCTGTCATCACTGCCGATCCTGTACAGGGAACCTTGTCACCCACAGCAAAGCAGAAACCTGCCGTAGGCTATTGAGTCAGACCTGTTTATGGAACGGCCTCTCAGGTGTGCAGCCTGAGCCTCACCCCGGCCCACATCGTAGATCATCACGGGGATCAGCAACATCCAAAAACGTCCACTGGAGGCATCAACACTATAATTTACAGTGCTTTTGCGGTCTGACTGACTTGAGTGTGTTGTCCGTTTGAGACTTTGGTCGTGGTTTGAGGGACATCAAAGGAAGTGGAGTGGAGACGAAGCGGAAAAGTAGAAGAGTGAGCAAAAATTACAGTCCTGGCAGCATCCCTTGGGTCACGACATCTGGGTCTTAGAAAGAAATGCTGATGAAAACAAGATGTGCTTAAAAAAAAAAAGCTGTATTTTGAAACTGCATCATGAAAAAGGCAAAGTTAATGTTAATCAGGCGGCGGTGAGAGCTTGCAGGGGTTATCTGGGACTAGAATGGTATGCGTGGGAGGTTTGGTTTTGCTCGAGGTTTGGTGAAAATGTGATTAGACGACGAGAATTGACAGGATAAAGAAGATCATTTGGCTGGAGCCGAGAAGGAAATGTGCTTCTTTCCCACATGGCATGTTTTTTTTTTTTTGGTTTTTCTCCCTCCCGCCTCCTTTCCTGGAATGGGAGGCGCAGGGGGGATGTTTTCCTGAATCTATATGAGTCCCTGGCACTGTGTTTACCAGCCCCAGACCCTCCCTGTGCAGTTTATCCTGTGACATCTTTCAGGATTACACTAACATTGAGGCAGAGATTATTTTGACATATTTGGCCCCGTGGCATGCCTTTGTGTGTATTGGATTATTTATCGTTTTCAAAGGAAGGTAACGGGAGAGGGTTTATACACTATGTGATAAAGGACATGTTCTCGTTCTGACTCTGGGTCTGAAACAATCTCAGATGTTAGTGATATGTACCACATGCTGTGGGTCGTGTGTTTTCCAAGCTTTTGCTCTGTGGTGTCTTCGGTTTTCCTTTTCGGCTTAAATATCTGGGCACGCTGTGCAGACAGATGTTCTGGTTCGCCAATGGGAAGATGCCACCTCGTGACTCGATTTATATCGTTTTTTAAAAAACATTATATAACCGCTCACACCCACTGTTTATCAGCATGCGGTGATGTTCCTCAACTCCCCGTGACAACATGGAAAAACAGATCGCTACCCGTGCCACTCCTGACACTGTGTAAACTCGGAGACAGTGCAGTTATCTTCTCCATCATGCAGAAGTCTGGTCTGTGGAAATCCTGCAACAGCTGCTCAAACCCCAACACGATGATCACGCTGGGCTTTGCAGTCCCCATCTCTTCATAGTGTACGCTCAGATAGTTTTGCTAATCACCCCACTCTCTGACATTAAGAGACATTTTGTAGTTTTTTTTTTGTTTTTTATCGCCTGATCCAACCGTTTAAGGCAGCTATTGTTCATTGTGAGCGTGAACAAAACATGTAGTGTAAAACCAGTCACTGGCAGGGGGTGCAGTTGGGGTTTTCCAAACTTCAGTTGTCTAACTTCTAAGCAAATTAAAGAAAGGATTTTTTTTTTCTCCCAAACTTTTAAACACTTAACACGAAGGGTTTCACGTTTACGGAGAAACATGGCTGCTAAGGACTCGCCTTTAAAAACACATCCCAGTTTGTTATGATTGAGCATAAAGATGAAAAATGTCCCACTAATTCATGTTCCCCTGCTTAAATTGTTGTTTTGCTCCAACTTCCTCAAAGACTCAAAGATGCTTCGCTTCCTTATATAAAAAAAAGGGTGAAAACAAGAACTAGCCAGAGGGCTTTCCTCCCCTTCCTTTCCTAAACAGAAAGATATACCATTAAACCTGCCATTAAACTGCACTGATACATATAATGGAGAGTTAATGTCGTGCAGGACGTTTATGATGTTCAGTTTGTTTAACATCTTGAATATAATACATATTAGAAATAACACAATTATAATAATAAACCGACCAAACAGGAATGCCAGAATAAAAACTAATTTGTACCGGAAACACCAAATACATCATGAACGACTTATTGTAAAAACCCCAACGAGTATTTATTCTCCCCCCACCAATAGGAACATGTTTTTTTTTTTTGCCTCTTTGACTTCGGGGGCTCCAATCTCACTTCCTCTGTCCAGTGCGACAAGTAGTTTGGAAAATGGCTGGATGGGAGGCGACACATTGTCATTACATTGCTGACAGTTGCACTGACACTGGAGACTCCTTCCATAAACGTATTGCCATATTTGGTATGATTACGCACTTTGTAATAATGTTTAATGTTACACATAGATTATATAGTAGCGCATTCTACTCAAAGTCTTAGTGAATTAGCTGTTACTACATACAGTAAGACGATAATGTACGTCGATTACACACTTCTGTCCAATTACAATCCAGTATTCAACAGAACTCTGGTATACGGAATATCAAAAACGATCAATCGCTTATATGGTAACAAAATAAAAGACTTTCCAACTTTTAATCAACGCACATGACTCGTGACTTTAGACAGCGCCTCCAGTGGCAAACAGATTGGCAAATAAAAGCGTTGCTATAAATTAACCATTTTAATCCAAATTACTGTATATAATTAAAATGATAAATTTAACGTTTGCAAAAGTTACAAGAACACACTACAGAACTTAAGGCATTTTGAACCTGTTAGGTTTGGTAGATTGTAGGTGAAACACCCCCTAGATAAGCATTTACTGTATAATGTAAGGCTGCCTGTCTGATGAATAAAAGCCGAGTCTGATTATAAAAAAAAATTATAATAATCGGGTTTGCGAGGGGAGGGGGGGGGGTATAGCTTCACGTCCACATGCACTGAAACACAAACCCCCTTTTACTTTAAAGTCATTTTAGAACGAGCATAAAAATCCAGCGTTTTCTTTCTTCTTTTTCTTCTCTCCTTTTCAACGTCGAGTCCCTACTTGTATTGCGGGATCTCCACTGGCTTATGTGGCACAATTTATTTCGCGTTTAATGACAGTGGTTTAAGGAATAAATTCTTCCCTAGCAGATGTTTTAAGCCACCCCCCTATTATCCCCCTCCAGCTTAGCTTACAGAAAGCCTGAAAGACCTTGCGCTAGTCAGCCTGTTCCTCATTCTAATTGGCGAAGCGCATGGATTATAAACCCGGCGCAGCACGGTTCGTCTAGTGGAGTATTTGACAAGCAGAACGGTGGCCTGTCCGTCGGTCTCCATCCTGTTAGTCATGGCTTGGTGCCATTTCCAGTTATATCTCGGCTCGCTTTGGAGCAATGTGTTTCCTTAGCCGATAAGACAACATTAGCCGGCGAATGCAATCTTATCAGCTGTGTATCAGCTGGTTTGTTTACTAGGGCTAGTTTCACATGGGGGAGATCTCCCAGTTGTCCCGTGAACGAAAAAAAGGCTTATTCTTCTTTTTTTAAAGAAGATGATCCTCTATAACCTGAGACTGCATACGAGATTAAGAAGGGAATGTACAAGATGGGATTCTTTGGACTGGTTACAATAATTTTTGCAAATATTTGAACAAGTGGGCGGAGCTGCTTTAACGTATTATTTGGTAAGAGTACGAACGAAAACAAGCAAATTCACTATTTGTGTAATAAACACACAGACAACCAAATGCGAACACCACTATGGTGTGTGTCTTCGCAGGTACAGGTTAATCCCGATGTTTAAGCGTGCGACCATGTCGGCTTTTGTGATTAATTAAATATCTAAACATCCCGATCTTATGGAAATGTTATACAAATTTCTTATACGGGATTCTAACTGGATTTCATGCAATTCCTTAGGGTTTTTTATTTTTTTTATATAAGTGCGGTTTGAAAAGGTTATGAAATCCCACCTTCTGCGTTATGATTGGTTACAAGAATTCAGTCTTGTCTTTGATTGGTTAGGAACCTAGAGCACGACTTAAACTGTTGTATTTTTAAGCCGGTTTGGCACAATATATATGTAATATTACATTTCAGTGTTAAACTATTAAGCTTTTAAGTGCCTTCTGATTGGTCACAAGAATTCAGTCTTGTCTATTACTAGTTAGAGACCTTTTTTTTTTTTTTTTTAAGCACAGTTTACACATAAGCAATTCGGTATTCTGTGATATCTTGCAATAAAAGGACTTTTTTAAAATAATAAATAAATTTTTTAAATTATTTAAAATAATAAATGTTTACAAATGTGTTTCTTTACTAAACAAAAGATTACTTTTAACCTTTTTTTTTTTTACAATGTTTACGATTGTTTGTTAGGAAACCTATCTACAGTGTCTTTGAAATATTTGGCCGGTCCTACAGTAGGTGGTATTTTTCTTGGCACTAAAATTCTCTCATGCCTCATACACTCTCAGAAATAAAGGTAGCACTGGGCACTTGTTAAATATAACTTTTGTAGCCTTATAAAACAGTTTAAGGTGTATATATATGGACCTGGGGGATTGTTGGAATATCTGTAGGGCTGCAAAATGTGATAATAAAATAAATTCTGACTCGCTGCGATTGCGATTTAAACGGCGATGGGTAACTATTAAATGTACTGGGTTTTTTTTTTTATTTAAATGTATTTAGCTAGGCTAACAGCAAATAACGAGACAAATGATATCATTAAGAAGATGTTGGAGAATCTTTATCGTCTCGTACCGTAAAGTTTTAAAGTGGAAAAAAGAACAATTAAAGTTGTGTATTGTTGATGGTAACAATACCAGAAACATCAAATACACTCCGTATTACACTGTCATAAATTTGCCCTTTGAAGTTTTAACATAAACCCAATTTGCGGTTCAGCTCGGAAAACACCAGCTGCATTAAATCAGAACGAATGAGCGAACGTTAACACAAAGGGGAGTGAGAGAGAAAAAAGAAAAAAAGAGGAAAGAATGTCCCCGTGGGTCACATTTGACCTCCTGTAATCCCGTCAGCCTGCAGAAATATGGTGACGAGCTGAGAGACGAGCCGGGTTTGTGCTCCACGCGGCGTCTCCTCCTGCACCGATGCTTAATCATCCTCAGGCGAGAAAAACACTAGTGTGGTGGCTTTGTGGTGGGATGAGCAACTGTTTCTCGTCCCGTCATCAGCCTGCTCGGGGAAAATACACGGGTGATTTCACACACTCATGGTCAGGCTGAGCCGGAGTGAATCTCGCGACGCTTCCACAAGCGGAATATTGTGTTAAAGAATAAGAGTGTGGGCTGGGAGCCGTTTCCGCTAAAGATGGACGACATTGCGGTTCTTTGACCTCGTGTCACCGGATTCGTGGGCGGCGGTGGAGGGAGTCCATTTGGTTTTAATCAGAAAAGGAGCTGTGTGTGTGTTCGTGCTTTTTAAAACAAATCTTTTAGAAAACTTACCGAGAACATGCAAAACTCTTGTCTGTGATTTAGGAAAGGAATACGCTTTTATAGATTTTAGTTTTTAACGCATGATATAAGAATGTGACACCTGTCTAAATATCAAATTCAAGGGACGTTCAAGTCAAAGTGGGACTTTGAAAGAAAGCTGTAGGTCTGCGAATGACGATCCCAGCCGAGGTGGCTCGGAGCTCACCGCAGTGCTTCCGGTGAACATTCAGCGAGTGGAACGCATTGATCCTTAAAAATAGAAACATCTGTCTGTGTGAACTGTACAAACAATCATTCACTCGGCTGGGATTTATTGCCACGTCCCCTGTACAGTCCTGACCTCGCTCAAAGACATTTCCACAAGGAGTTCCTGGGAGGCCGGCGTTTCAGACGTGAAGCAGGCAATCCGATCATGGCTCTAGTGTACTGCGAAAACTTTCTACCTTTATGGTGTCCAAGCGCTAGTGGAACACTGTGATAAGTGTATCAGGGGATTATATAGAGAGTCCTAGTTTGACTTGAACATCTGTGTATTTTAGTAAATATATCATCCATCAGATCTAAGATTAAGATATGAATCTCCTGAAGTCCAAAAAAACGTAAAATATAATAAAAAAATTATAACTGAGCCTCAATTGTCTGTCCACGATTATGCACTTTACCGGGACGACGACAAAAAAAAAAAAAAAAACAGTAAATATTCAGTTGAATGGACTTTGAACTGGATTCCAGACAGATTTTCCATCATATTGTCAGTTTAACCATTTTTCATACTTTCTTTTGAGCCGTGTCAGCCCTTGTGTGTTTCCTGGCCTCATCAACATGCTGTTCTTTTGTTTTGGAAACGAACCCGCTGTGTGCCGTGTCAATCGTGACGTTCTTTGATCAGGATCTCGAGTGTAATACTGCGAGAGAGATGAAAAAGTTTCTAACTGGAAGCCGTCCCCTTGGGGTGAGAATTCTTCTGAGCCTCTGTGATTTTGGAAACTTTTGAAGGGTAATGAAAAATGTGACGATTTGACTGGATTGATGAACTTTGGATAGGAAAGTGTTTCCTCCCTGAAGGTGTCGTCCTGTGTGTGCGTACAGTGAGACGTGCTACAAAAAACGTGGACGTGCGAACTTAAGCGAGTGAGCTTTTAGATCCCGTACGAGGGCCATTGTGAAAGCCGAGGCTCCCACGTTCTGCCGCAGCTCGAGTTCTTTGCTGTTGAAATTGGAGCAGCTCCTAAGTAAACGCATGCCAAGTGGGCTTAAGGGTGCTATTATTTACGCAGAAGTTGTACCTAAGCCTCTGAGAAGAACTTGGCTTTGGGAGTTTTTACAAATGGAGCAGGAAAAATCAGAAAGTAGAGTGTTTGTTCGGAGCGTGTCCCGGTGATCGGATCACTTAGGAGGAAATAAAGACCGGTCTGCGGTTAAAGGAATGAACGTACCTGCATCTGACCAATCAGAATCCAGTAGCACTCTGATTGATTCATTGATTCATTTAGCTTGTGTATATTTAAAAAATTGACTTTAATTGTCCTGCAAAATGTGTAATTATCCACCGCGGAAAAGAAGCAGCCGAGCAAAATTGCCTGCGTTTAAAAAAAAAAAATTAGCTTGTAATAGACAATAATTATTCTACTAGGCACTCATTCCAAACATGTGCTGCTGATGAGCTCATCGTTCAGGTGCTCGGGCCCAGCTTGTGATTTACAGCATGCCAACATTAATGTGCGCCTCTCCTGCGACGTTTTTGCCCCGCGGTGCTTTCCTGATCCGTGCACGTTTTTTTTTTTCTTTTCCCCTTCCGATAAAACATCGCAACACTGTGGGGATGTGTGAGTAAGTGTGTGCCTGCGGTCTGGAGTTTATGAAGTAGAGCAGGCCGAAGCGCGTTTCTGCTGTGGATTTATCACCCTCCAGTTCACGAGCTACTTCATTCACAAATTTATACTCAGTCGAGAAATCCGTCGCAGGCCAAAGAATTTATCACGCTACGCCGTAAATATTTCGGCTCTTCAAAGCGTTCTGTCTCAGGACGCTGAAACATCAGGTCATTAGTGCGTCAGGACGAGGTGGTGATTTGGAACGTCTTCGAACGTAGGAGCGAAGAGAGTTAGCTTGTTTTGCTGATCTGCCAAAGAAGGTACAGAGCACAGGCCACACCCACAAGCAACAAAAAGTTGAAAACAGAACAACGTTTTGACCAATCACATCAAATATTAACAATCAAGCAAATTCCGCTTGTTATGCGAAGATTTGTTTAATTTGTTACTGTTCGTTAAATGTAATGCTTAATGTGCCTGCTTGCCTCGAGTGCAAATTAGCGCACTACCTAGCCGGCTAGCAGAAAGACATACACCGCCTGGCCAAATATATATAAAGTCACTTCATTTCAGAAGCGTCAAATAACCAGGCATGCATCAAGCAAAGAAAACAACTAAGGACATTTGAACTTTTCGGACCTGGGTTAAGAACCCTTTACACACATTATCAAAACTTGGAGGACTAGCGCTGAACGTCAACACTGTGGAAGTCATGTGGTCAATTATACACATGGGAAAAAATCAACAGTGAAAACCAGTGCTGTGTTTAATAGTCAACGTAAGAGCACTTCCATATACACACACACACACACACACAATGTGATAAGATCTCACAAAACACTTGCTAATGAGAATAATCAGAAATAAACCCTTCAGTTTGCTAGGGAGCATAAAGATTGGACTGATGGAAAAAGGTCATGTGACCTGATGAGTCCAGAAAGCTGTAAAAGTTATGAACTATATTAAATATCATTAGGTTGAGGACTCTGAGCGGGCATGTAATCACGCAGGAGACACCGGAATCAGAGCAGTCATGGTGTCCGTCGTTGTGCTAACCGGCTAAGTGGGCCCACCACGTCATGACACGCACCACCATTCCTCAAGCGTGACTCACTGATGCCGTCTGCTAGTCGCTGCGGAGCGTTTGACATTTCATCAGGGAACTATGTGCTTCCTGAAGGAGGTGATCCACAACAACACGGACGTTCTTGCGCTCGTTGTTTTTGGCAGCGCATTGAGCCGAAAACGTGGTATTCTTAGCAACGTGGTGAACTTTATTCCCGATCGTTTAGCTTCCTGATCTTTTGTCTTGGTTCTTCTCGAGCGTTCGACTCGCCCTCCGTTTTCCCTGCCCTTTGTGAAAGAAGGTTATCTCGGTGATCGTGACGTGGATAAATGAACTCGGCTGCAGTTTAGATTTCTGCTAAACACAAACGGTGGCTACAGGTTGAGGGCTGAACTCTGTGCAAGGACTGTTTATTCTCCAACGTTAAAGCGCTTATTTTTCAGGCGCCGTCGTTTAAGCTGCTTGACATTCTTCCCGAGTCACTATCAGCCTCAAAGGCCTCGTATCGTGATAAACAGGAAACAATAACAGTTGAAGTGTCTTTTTATACGCATGGTTCAAAGTGATTCGTGGTTAATAAGAGAAGCGTGATGCAGTGTTTGACAGGAGCGGTGCTACACGGCTCAGCTGTAAAGCAGGAAATGTGCGTTTTTGGTGTACATTCAGGCTTTTTCTGTTCAATAATGACCGTCTCCTTCCTGTAAACATTATGAGAACATGACCAAGGCTGAGTTTCCTGAAAAGGTTGTAACACCGAAGAAGCTGAAATGACCGGCAATGTCGCCGCAAAGCTCTTTTCATCACAACGTCATGACATTTACAACAAGAAAACTTACAGGACTTATTGTTCAGCTGACACTTTTTTATATTATTTTATCCAAGAGACTTTTTTTTTTCTAAAAACAAAACAGATACTAACAAAATGTGCAGTTCTGGTGTATTTCCTCCTGAAATATTTGTCATGAAATCATTATTATTAGGTTTTAGGTTAATTAAGAGCTTGTCCTATCATCCTTAATGTTATTATTATTATTATTATTATTATTTTTTTTACAAATTTTGACAATAACAACACAAAAATTTAATCGTAAGGATAAATAATAAATTAATAAATTGAATTAAATGATTTTTAAAAAAATATATTTGAATTATTTAAACTTAAATCAACATGTAAATATTAAAATAATTAAATATTTATATTAAATTCCTATTAAATTTAAATCCACATTGTAGAAAATAAAAAAAGGAAAATTACTTTGCAAGTGCTACTACAAAAAGATCTGAAATTTCTTTTCAAATGATGATGATTCAGTTTGGGAAATAAAATGTTATTCAAATTTCACTAAAATTAAAATGTTCAGATTTTATTGTAAACCTATTTTTGCAGAAAATATATACAGTTTTTATATACAATTTAAGTACAGTTACAAGAACATCAGATTAATTATTTCTATTAAAAAAGATTTATGTAAAATGTTTAATATTTGTCAATACTGAAGTGAATATGGACAGAAAGAATGTATTTTAACTGATAACAATTACAGTACATTTCGAAACTGTAATTGAAACCTATATTCAGAGCTGGGTAGTAACGAGTTACATTTACTCCGAGTAACTTTTTGAAAATTTTTTTTACTCCTACTCCTATAGTTTTACTGCAGCATACATTTTACTTTTACTTTAGTAGATTTGTGAAGAAGAAACGCTACACTTACTCCGCGACATTCGGCTACACTCGACTCGTTACTTTTATAACCATTTATTCTACACATGCCGCCGCTGGATCTACCGCATGACTCATCAGATGCAGCAACAATAATCACATGACTCCGTTGACCAATCAGGTGTTCAGCCGGTGTCCTATAAATTCATCCTACCTGTGAATCCGTCCTACAAAAAAATGTTTAGAAATAAAATGAGAAAAATAAAATGTACAACATCCCACGTTATGTTTGATGAAGTTTGCATAACCAATTAGCAGCGAACATTGCTGTTAGCTCCGCCCACACATTCAATTAATCTCGGTTTGTCTTGATCTTAATGTTGAACTGAAACTATCTCACTGGAAGCTTTAGCGCTGGTCGGATGGCTAATTGGAAAAGTTTTTTCTTGCTACTTCAGACTTGATGTTCTTGACAAACCGCACCTAGAACACACACACACCGGATTTGACACAATTTCCTATATATCATGTACTTACACTTTTTATGATCTTATTTCTGCCTGTGGCAAAGAGGTGTAATGAGTTTCGAGATTCCAGCTGAAATATCAAGTTACAGTGAAGAAACACACAGCTTGTCAGTTCCCACATTGCTGCAGCTGTCTCAAACACACACTCGTAGCCACACACACACATGCTTATTGTGTTGTGTTACAAAAACAGGAGAGGTTTCCTGAATGGCAGCTGAAATCTGAATTCATATTACAGAAGCTTTTCATACGGTTTAATTGCAGACAAGTGTGTCTTTGTGCGACGTGGCCTTTGTGCCAACAACACAACAGCATCACCTGATGTTCTCAGGCAGACCGTCTGATTGTCATTCAGCGTCTGCCACGTCCGTTCAGTAACTCTCAGGTTTTATCCAACAGCCACGTCTCGTCTGTATCTGAGCCTGTATACGACGCACATCTTTGTGTTTATATATTTTCTTTTCTGTGTGATGGGGATCTCCCTGAGAGGAAGGAAGCATGTGCACTTTAATGAGGATGTGTATTTCCCCAGTTTGGAAAAGCTATTATAATCCATGCCAAGGGTATAAACATTATAAGATAAGAGCAAAATAATGGAGCTTTAATGTTAACACACGTGTGGAAGGAGTGTGCTTACACAGCTGATGAAGGACGTCCTGAGGAAGCGGACTGTTCGTCATGAAAATGAAGCAGTTAGTTTCTAATGAAACAGCTAAAACAAAAAAGGGTCACAAATAAGAGCAATAATCTCGAAGGTACAGTAGGAGCTGATCTAGCAAGTGAAATTCAATAATTCGAGTAAAAGCTTACTGTAGTGTGTGAAAGACGGCTGGAAAGTAATTTAGTGAGGATACGGTAATGACGTGGTGAGTGAAATGGCATCTAATCTGATGAGTGCAAATTAATCTAGTGTGCAAAAGGTAATGTAGTGTGTGAAAGATATAATATAGTGGGTGAAAGTAATCTTGTGATTTAAAGTTAACTTAATTAGTAAAAGGCAATCTAGTGTGTGTAATGTAATCTAGTGGGTGAAAGGTAATACATGCATAAAACATAGTTTAGTTAGTAAAAAGTAATCTAGTGTGTGAAAGGTAACCTAGTGAACGAAAGGTAATCTAGTGTGTGAAAGGTAATCTAGTGTGTGAAAGGTAATCTAGTGAGTGAAAGGTAATCTAGTGTGTGAAAGGTAATCTAGTGTGTGAAAGGTAATCTAGTGAACGAAAGGTAATCTAGTGCATGAAAGGTAATCTAGTGTGTGAAGGGTAATCTAGTGAACGAAAGGTAATCTAGTGTGTGAAAGGTAATCTAGTGTGTGAAAGGTAATCTAGTGAACGAAAGGTAATCTAGTGTGTGAAAGGTAATCTAGTGAACAAAAGGTAATCTAGTGTGTGAAAGGTAATCTAGTGTGTGAAAGGTAATCTAGTGAACGAAAGATAATCTAGTGTGTAAAAGGTAATCTAGTGAACGAAAGGTAATCTAGTGTGTGGCAGGTAATCTAGTGTGTGAAAGGTAATCTAGTGAACGAAAGATAATCTAGTGTGTAAAAGGTAATCTAGTGAACGAAAGGTAATCTAGTGAACGAAAGGTAATCTAGTGTGTGAAAGGTAATCTAGTGTGTGAAAGGTAATCTAGTGAACGAAAGGTAATCTAGTGTGTAAAAGGTAATCTAGTGAACGAAAGGTAATCTAGTGAACGAAAGGTAATCTAGTGTGTGAAAAGTAATCTAGTCTGAGAAAGGTAATCTAGTGAACGAAAGGTAATCTAGTGTGTGAAAGGTAATCTAGTGTGTGAAAGGTAATCTAGTGAGTGAAAGGTAATCTAGTGTGTGAAAGGTAATCTAGTGAGTGAAAGGTAATCTAGTGTGTGAAAGGTAATCTAGTGAACGAAAGGTAATCTAGTGTGTGAAAGGTAATCTAGTGTGTGAAAGGTAATCTAGTGTGTGAAAGGTAATCTAGTGAGTGAAAGGTAATCTAGTGTGTGAAAGGTAATCTAGTGAGTGAAAGGTAATCTAGTGTGTGAAAGGTAATCTAGTGAGTGAAAGGTAATCTAGTGTGTGAAAGGTAATCTAGTGAGTGAAAGGTAATCTAGTGTGTGAAAGGTAATCTAGTGAACGAAATGTAATCTAGTGTGTGAAAGGTAATCTAGTGTGTGAAAGGTAATCTAGTGAGTGAAAGGTAATCTAGTGAGTGAAAGGTAATCTAGTGTGTGAAAGGTAATCTAGTGAACGAAAGGTAATCTAGTGTGTGAAAGGTAATCTAGTGTGTGAAAGGTAATCTAATGAGTTAAAGGTTAATTAGTGTGTGTGAGGTAATGTAGTGTGTGAAAGTTAATCTACTAAACACTATGTAGTCTGGCAGGTAGAAGTGAATCTGGAGAATCAAAGCAAATTTTTTCAACAAAATTTTTTTAATTAATTTTAAGAGTTAAAAGTATGTTTTTTGCTAATTACCAGAGAGCAGTTTATGTTTTGAAAAGCCTGACTTAAACCCGCGCGGCGAGTGAAACCTAATCTGGTGAACCAGTGAGCAAAACGAGTTACTGATCACTAACCTAAATAAATTAGAACGTTCCGGGAATTTTCATTCCATGTAAAACATTTACGTCCGTATGAAATGCAAACTTATTTATCATCCACAAGTTACAGTTTCCAGTGTCCCGATGAAGAGTTAGTTTTTTTCCTTTTCCTGTTCTGAGGAATCAGGTTATATGAATAGATGATGATGTACTGTACTGTGGGTGGCTCTCAGGTGGTGGCAGGAGATCTTGAGAAGAATCTCAAAAGAAGTGGGTGGATGGGAAAAAAAAACAACAACAACACAAAAAGAACATTCTAAAAGCTCAGCCTTGTTGATCAGATTATTTTTCCTCTCTAGTTTACATCAACATCGCCTGGAGCAACAGATAACACAGTCGCCGCATTGTACATTCAAAAGAAGCCAAACATTTATCCATCGAGTTACACACGGCACCGTTATCATACATGTAAAGGGATGTCTGAGAACAAAACTGCTCTTTCATGACTGAAAATGTTTTATACTGAAGCTGAATTTTATTTATTTTTTTATTATTGAATGTTGAATTGAATGATGAAGTAAATACCCCCCTGCTTGTGGCCCTTCAATACAGCCTTTCAGTCACGGGATTAAACTCAAGCACCGGTTCTTCTAACGTCTTAAACAAGCTCTTTTCTCAGACCGCCTTGAGTCCTGGTCTTGGAAGATTGCCTGTCTCATTAGCATATGTTATTAATGGCAACCGAGCAAGCTATGCTAACCCTGTTTTTGTGAATGTAAATGATTTCCAATCAGATGAAAGCTCTATTATAAAGAATGGCTCTCTCCGGGGTCAAAAAAGAAAAAGAAAAAGAAAAGAAGAAGCGATGAAGCTAATGCTCATTTCACAGGAAGATTAATCGAGTCTCCACAGAACCTTTGATACTCCCTTTCCAATTCAGGTGCCCTCCTGCCTGCAGATAAGAACTGCACCAAAGATGAGAGAAGGAGCAGCGTGTGATAAGATAAGGAATCAGCCCCGGGGCTGATGATGGCGATTCATTTTCTCCTGTTTTGTGTTTGGAAAGAGGGAGTTGTGTGAGGCATGGAAACTGGATCTTTTGACTAAAAAGTTGTGGTGGGAGGAAGGAGGGGTCGGGAGGTTGGGGGTTGGTGTACTCCGAGCATCTGGCGATGGGATCCTGTTATTGTTTTTAGGGAAGGAAGGCTCCAGCTCCATGGGTCCTTGACCAATTAGTCACTCCAGCATGGAAACAGAATTAGGGTGAAGCTGTTTTGTCCGTTTTGCGGGTAAAAATCTGTTCCGAATGGGAAACGGTTACGCCTTCAGATGTAAGACTTATTAATGTCATTTGCTATTAGCTTAATCGGCATCAGATTACTACGATCGTGCTCATGATGCGTTTTATTTCATCGTTAAAAGTTAAACGCTCCTTTAGTTTGAAGTCTTACGTTTGCCAAGACTGTTTTTAATTTAGCATTTAAAAAAAAAAAAAGACCTGCCATGGAATTTGAACACTTGCCATCAGTGTGCTTAGATTTTTCGTACTTACTTCAGCTCACTTAGATCTTTATGACTTGTTCATGAAACCGTGTAATGAATTATGTCACTGTACAAGGTTGTGAAACTGAGAACACACGTAGCGATTAGGTTTAGAATGGAAAAGCTGCTAAATGCATTTGACCCACCAAACACGGACCACCTTGTGCAAACATAGCTGACATGTGAGTGTGTGTGACTCTGGGAACGCCGTATCTTTCAAATTTTTTTACCAAACCTAAATCAACTCCTCACCTAAATACCAAACGCTCTGTAAGCAGAGTTTGAAATAAACTTCAGAGTGAAGAGCTGCTATATATTTATAATTGAGGATTCTACTGTGCAGATGTAGGTGTGTAGAAAGGAATGAGGACTTGTGCTCAGGTAGTATCAAGTTCCCAACTTCCTGAGGAATGGGAACTGTTGGGCCAAGACAGGAATGACAGCTTGGTTGTCCCACCTTGCTGAGCAGCTGCTGTAGAATGGAAAAGTAACCAAATTCAGGCAAGAATCTCCCAGTTTCAGCTAATGTTACAAGCAAAGCACGAAACTGTTAACTAGTGGGAGGTACGGTATTCTCTTCAGTTCTGCGTTTTTTAAAGAGTTGCCCTGGCTTTCAAAATTTTCTACTAAAATTGGACAGAATCAGTAACATGTTGGAATGTTACAAACATCTGATATTTACAACAACATGGCTCCAATAGAGATATGTTAGGGTGACCTAGAGGCTACAGGGATCCCTCAAAAGGGATACTGATGGTTTAACAAGACTTCAAGTCAGTAGGGATAGTCTGGAATGTCTTGGCATCATAGCGGATATTTCAGTTTCATTTGTAACCAGGAGGTTCTGTTTTTAAGGGCTTGGTTCCAACAGATTGTTTGAAATAAACTGAAAGCAAAATATTGCAATAACTTGGTATCAATAGGGATAGTTATGGAGGATCTGAAGCTTTTAGGGATAGACAACAGCAGAGACCAACAGGAGTAGTTAGGGATTATACAAACCCAAGAGACAATGATTGGACCCAAAGCGGACAGTTTAGGATCATGTGTTTGGCCAAACCAATAGAGAGGGTTTGGAATTAATTTGATGGAATAGGACTAAATAGGGAATCTGGGATAGTCTGAGATGTCTTTAACAGAGTAGAGATGGTTCAGAATGCCTTGAACTTGATAGAAATTGTGGTATGTGATTTGAACTTGATAAGTTACTTATACAGACCTTGACTTGATAGGCCTGGTTGAGGATGACCTTGACTTGATAGGCCTGGTTGAGGATGACCTTGACTTGATAGGCCTGGTTGAGGATGACCTTGACTTGATAGGCCTGGTTAAGGATGACCTTGACTTGATAGGCCTGGTTGAGGATGACCTTGACTTGATAGGCCTGGTTGAGGATGACCTTGACTTGATAGGCCTGGTTGAGGATGACCTTGACTTGATAGGCCTGGTTAAGGATGACCTTGACTTGATAGGCCTGGTTGAGGATGACCTTGACTTGATAGGCCTGGTTGAGGATGACCTTGACTTGATAGGCCTGGTTGAGGATGACCTTGACTTGATAGGCCTGGTTGAGGATGACCTTGATAGAGATTGTTTGGGATGACTTTGACTTGACTGGGGTAGTTGAGGGTCGACTTTGACTGATGACTTTGACTTGACAGGGATAGTTTGGGATCAGTACGACTTGACTGCAATCGACTTGGATCCTAAGGGGATAGTTTAGGATGACCTAAATTCAGTAAAGACAGGTGGATGTCTCTTGGAAAGGGATTATTAGAGATGAGTTGGACCCAAAATTGATATTTCAGGAGAACATAATCCCAGTAGATTGTTTGTGATCACTTGAATGCAAACATGATAGTTTTAAAAAGTTGGATTCAGTAGGTATATTTCTCAATGACTGGAACTTGCTCATGCTTTTTATTTACAGTATTTGAACCCAAACCTGATGACTTGGATTATTTCTTTCCAAATGGACGACTTGGTTCCAGTAGAAATGTTTTAAGACGATGTATTTTAAGACTTGTTGTATTTTCTTTTCCCACCTTCAATTAGAGCGAGCATGATTTTGATGTATTTTTTTTTGACACCTGATGTTTGACCCCGTGACCCTGTCATTCCAGACAGTTGGTATACCGTGACATTCTAATGTATCGTTTGGAAAAGTGTCATAACACAAACTTATGTCAACAACCTGAATGAGCTGTTATGTCAATCAAAATGTTGGCAAAAAAACATTTTTATGACAGCTAATGCATGTCAATGTTAATGTAGGTTCATGTCAGAGCTTATGAAGGTGCTGTATGGCCTTATGATTCCCAATGAGTATAATTATACAGTATAATCAGAACTGTTTTAATTTCTATAAATATTTAGTGTACTATTTACAGAGTCGCATCATTTTATAATGTCTGAAAACTTCTGTCCAATTCCTGAAATCCCACAAATACTCATTAAGTCTAAACGATGTATTTTACACCCTGTCTTTGTAACATGCCCACCAGCGTGCGCACATTTCCCTTGAACACACACACACGTTCCTTTAGCCCATTGTGTTATTTGTTACGATGGTGTCTTGTCCATCATATTTTCTCCAGTGATGTGCAAGAAGCTCAGGAAACACGGGTCACACAACAGATGTGCCTTCAACAAGAGGACGAAACACGCTTCACAACACAGCAGGATCAAACAGAAAGAGTGCCAGGGTTCAGGGTTTTTAAAAAGTACAGTGCAGGAAAGGTGGAGACTGTATGACTCATACGATGATACTGGTGTTATATAGAAGGATCCGTAAGCTAATTTTAGATGACATTAAATAATATCAGATGATCGTGTCAGTGACTGTAATCACCACTAGGGGGCAGCGAGAGAGTTCATTAACGTGCTGGAAAAAAGAACAGTGTTTATTTATTATTCTTTGCGATATTCTCTTTGTGTATCATTTCATTGTCTACTATTTAATCGGGGTTTACACGACACGCTAAATGATGCAGAGCGTTTTAAACAAGCCTGAGGGTAAAGAGAACTATAATTACGCGTCAGTTACATGTCTGGTGAAGCAAAAAAAAAAAAAAAAAAAAAGGAATCGAGCAATTAATGTATTATTTTCCATTTCATTTAAAGTTCAGGAGCTACAGAAATAGAACATAGATAACAAAGTAATAGAGAAAGATGAGCAGATGTTTAAGGAACAAAACACTCACAAGTGAAAATAGTGACATATGGTATTAGTAATTATTGTCTATTCTTGTTTTTTATTGGTGTTTAATTAAATTTTAATGATGTTAATTATTTATAGAACAGAACAACACGTCCTTTCATCAGCCTCTGGTTTTTTTTTTTTCCATTTTCTTAATAAAAAAACCCCCAAGCTGGTCACATTATGAATATAATACAGACAACTAGCAGCTTTACAGCGGACACTGGAGACTCCTTCCGTTCTGTAAAAACTTTTTTTTTAATTTATCAATGCTAGAAATGTAACTCTAGGTACTGGCTAAAATGAATGTACTGTACACCTTCGTTTTCCTTAATGATGGTGAATTTGTGTTATTTTCACAAAGGAAGTAAGAAAGGTTTTAAAAATGTCAGCTAACTAAAAACAGCTTCTTTGCTAATCTCTTAAATGTTAGCTAGCATGATGTGAACTAGCTGAATGAGTCTCAATCGAGCCAAAATGTCACGATAAATGTCATAATGGGTATCAGGGCTTGTTCTCGCTGTCGCATATGTTAATGTTTAGGTTTGTTACATGAGAAAAAGTCAAAATTGTTAAGCCGAACAACAACTCGAGTAATCCACAGATGCTTAAAAAGATGTTTCTAAGCCAAAGCATCTCCCTGTTGGTCCCCCAGGCCCCCAGTTTGATCCCACCCTGAGGCTGATCTCGAGTAACCCTCACACAAGCGCCCACTCATCAGGGAACAAAGGTGAGTGAGCAGGGAAACGCTGACCTGGCAACCCAGCCGATCTGGAACGCCTTTTTTCTCCACATTAGCATTTATCAGAGCTACAAATGAGACCTTGTGTTGTTAATGGGGGTCAAAAGACAACGACATCAGAGACAGGGGAACACCCTGGGGTCTGAGCGCTCGCAGAATACAGAGGTTCTCTTTAGCGCCTGGTCAGGACTTCAATACGAAATGCGCAGCAGATGGCTCGGGCTTTCGTCCATCTGAGTCAACCCGGGCCGTGCTCACGTTTTCCATTACTTTGTTTTTGCTGGCTGAAAAAAATCATATTAGCCTATAGTTTAAAAAAGTTAATTAAAAAAAACATTCCCGTCTCTGTGTGCATGGAGTTTGCATGTTCTCCCCGTGCTTGGTGGGTTTCCTCCGGGTACTCCGGTTTCCTCCCACAGTCCAAAGACATGCAGATTAGGCTAATTGGCGTTCCCAAATTGACCATAGTGTGTGAATGAGTGTGTGTGTGTGCTCTGCGATGGATTGGCACGCTGTCCAGGGTGTACCCTGCCTCGTGCCCAGAGTCTCCTGGGATAGGCTCCAGGTCCCCGCGACACTAAATACAGGATAAAAGCGGTATAGAAGATGAATGAATGAATGAATGAATTTTAAAAAACATAGACGCTGATGAGAACTCTTAGGAGAACAATGTAGGAGAACGTTCCTTTTTCTTTTATATTGGGAACGGTTCTCATCCAGGAAATTCTGTTTGTTCGAATGGCACTGACACAGAATGGACTGTTAAATGTTGTTAGGCTTGTTTGCTAATTACTCTGGGAAGACGTGAATCGATCCCATAGTTATTATGAGGAGCATACGAACACACGTCATACTAACGTATCCCAACGTGCTGAGCTGTGTTTACATGTTGACTCGTGTTGAGAATACACACTCCCACACTAAACCTTCTTAAAGGGAGTCCATAAAAAGGGATTAGAGTTTATTAAGGTTACAATAATGTAGGCACTGTTACAGGATCTGTGCATGTACAGTAGAGTGCAAAAGTCTTGCAAATAAATGCTATGGTGCCAGGACGACTTACAATAAATACATTTATAAATAAATAAATTAACTAATTAAAACCCACAGTTCTTCTAAGAACTTTGACTGTTGCATCTGCTTCTTTTCGGCATGCAAAACCCAGCAGCTTTCTTTTTTCTTTTTCTAAAAAGTGGTCGTTTATATTGTACGCTGCTTTCTACACATATTTTTCTTGAACTTTTCATTTTGCGGTGGAATGTTTTTTACTGACTCAATAATGAAGTCATAAAATATATATTTTTTTAAAAAACCATAACAAAGTAATAAAACACACAGGGTGGCCAAGATCTTACTATATACTGTATAAGGAACATAGGTTGTGTAGGTTTATTAAGTTTATTAAGGTAAATGTTACACATAGCTCCTTGCAAGAGTGTTCAACCTCCTCCCTCTGGAGGGACCTAATAGAAAAGTATGAAGCATGGTGGTGGGAGCATCATTTACTGCGTTATGGCATCTTGAACATTTCCTTGATTTTGCCTCATTTGCTTTTTTATTAATGATGGAATTAATATGGTCACATGATCAACCAAAGACTGCTTGGTATTTAGAGAACATGCTGGATTTAGTTATGCTCTATGGCCATCTATTTGCACACACTATCTATTCAGATAATTATAATACCTCTGGGGGCAACCAAACTAATTCAGAAGTGAAATGGGGTGAATCCTTAAAAAATGGCACTTCTTGTGAATGCACATGTAAACTACGTTATAGACTACTTGGTGTATGTTGACGTTGAGGTTGCAAGACTTCACAATCATGAAAAGTTCAATTGGGGTGAATACTTATGTAACTGAACTATGTGGTGGTAATAACCGAGGCTGCTAAAGTTTTTACTGTTGCATTGTTTCATTACTAAAAGCCTGGTTCAATCTGAAGTCAGAAACAGAAAACAGAACACGAGGCCTTAAAAAAAAAATCACGGCTTAGCTGCCAACTTGGCGCGTTCTGATTAATAATACTTCCCGCATGAACGAATGCACGTCTTGGTTTATATTTTGAACGCAGGCTGGAGCCAACACTGAAACACAATCGGAACTTAATGGAATAAAAAAAGAGGTAAAGCGATCTGCTTTCTTTTCTTCCTTTATAACTGACTGCCGAAGTAGCATGTAGCATGTTATGTCTTGTAGCTCTGAGATAATAACCAGTCGCTATGAGCACACTGGGTGAGCAAGAAGAGTGCTTTTAAGTTAAAGTGTGAATGACACATTAAGTGAGTAACTAAGTAACAATTTGTTAGCTGAAGTGCTTTTAAAAAGGGTGAAACTAGCATAATAACAAAAACAGCACACATCGGTTTCAATAAATACAAATCTAATGCTAATCTAAGCTACCTCACAAGCGCTTCAGCCCCGCTAGCTACTTTCGCTAACATTCGATACTTACTTTGTTCCATTCTAGTTAGCTTGCTAACAAAATATTACATAAATTGCTGTGGTATAAGAGCAACGGAACACTTCGCAGCATGTTGTTATAGAACAGCGTGTAACCTCTAGGTGGCAGCAGCCTCACCGCTTCATACACTAACCCTTCGGGACACCACCCCTTTTAAAATTTTTTATAATTTTTCCTATCAAAGCGAGAATGCTCCCAAATGTTCCATCTTTCTGCTTTCATGTTCTACCAGTCAAGATAAAGTTATAAACAGGAACCTTTTATCCTTCATGCCTACAGTTTTTGCAGGAGCAGCGATAAAAATAGAAACATAGAACAAAAAAGGTTCCTCAGAAACAGGATGTTTGGATTGGAGAGGTCACGATGAGACAATGCTGTACGCGCAATGTTACGATTCCTGGAAAACTGCCATCGCGGAGGATCCCTCGTGGCTGCGTGCTGCTGAAACGCCAGATACTGTATGAAGAGGTTATGGAGGCTGTGCGGTGCTCGAAAGAGGCCATTTCCTGTCTGTACCGTGCGTTTTGGCTTTCCGGAAAGTTCAGCATCCTGCTGAACTGATAAAATGTCATAATAGCAAACCCGCATACGTTAACGTTTTGGTCTATCTTTAGAGAAGGAGGTTGGGTCACTTTCAGCTGATGTTAATGATTCACGGAAGTAAATATAGCAACAAATGGTTTTGTGAGGTTAAGCTACATTTGTGTCATTTAGGACATCTGTATAATGTCGAAAGTGGAAATTTGTTGAATGTTGAATATTGATGAGCCGTAGAAGTTGATCAAGTTTCAGGATTTAGAACATTCATTCATTCATTCATCTTCTATACCGCTTTATCCTGTGATCAGGGTCGCGGGGGGCCTGGAGCCTATCCCAGGAGGCTTTCGGGCACAAGGCAGGGTACACCCTGGACAGGGTGCCAATCCATCGCAGGGCACACACACACACACACACACATTCACCCATCCATTCACACACTACGGGCAATTTGGGAACGCCAATTAGCCTAACCTGCATATCTTTGGACTGTGGGAGGAAACCGGAGAACCCGGAGGAAACCCACCAAGCACGGGGAGAACATGCAAACTCCATGCACACAGAGACCGGAATCGAGCCTGGCCGGGGAATCGAACCCAGACCCTGGAGGTGCAAGGCGACAGTGCTAACCACTACACCACCGTGCCGCCGGATTTAGAACAGTCGCGTAAATTTTACAAGCAAACACAACTCGCACCAACATGCACAAAGTGAAGTTTTCCGATTTCTGGCATTTTCCGAGTCTGATTTGCCAATTTCCGATTTTTTTCTTCTGAAGAACTAATACATAGCATACACAAATATTATTGCAACCTTTTACACAGACTATAAAATTACTTTTACACTGAATTAATAGTTGTACAAATGAACCTCATTTTACTTATGTTATGTTATCTACGGAAAACTCGGTCATGTTTAAATCGCTTTTATTTCAGCTTCAAGGGGCGTGAAACACGGACCAAGAAAGCAGTTCCCAAAGAGAAACTAGGCAAAACTAAGCATTTTATTAGGACAAAAGTAATGGCACTCTATAAAAGAAGGGAGCGTTTGTGTGACAATTAGAAGATGAGCTGCAGTAGCTGAGCTGCGCTATTGGACGATTTTGTGCATTATGTACTTGGAATTGTTTAGTCAAAAAAAACATCAGCACCAGCAAAATGTCATAGCAAACAACTGGCAAAATGACTCACTTTAAAGGGACCCCTGTGTAATCTGGAACCATTGAGGGTTCTAATAACTACACTCAAATAAGAGAACTTTACAGATCTATAAAGAAGCCTTTCGGAAGAAAAAAGTCTTTTGAGGTCGAGCTTTTTATTTGATGAAGGGAGAAACCTAGTACTATTAAGGGATCTGCAGATCGTTCTTTAAAGAACCCTGCACTGGTTTTCTATGTCAAAAACAATGACAAGTAGAACTTCTGTAGGAGGAGAATAACTTTCAACTAGGCTGAGATTGAGGAAATATAGAAAATACTATTACAATACAGCATTACATCATGTGGAACAGTCATTACGAGAACAAAAAAAAAAAAAAAAAAAAAAGCATACAACCATAATAATACATAAACGATCCGTATTTCTGACTGGTTATAATCTGTTTGGCTGGTTATGGTATAATAGACGGTTTTCCATATCGTTCCACTGCAGACTGAGAGCCAGTTTGGACGACCTCCAGTGAGGGAGTGAAGAAAACACGAAGCTTGTTGCTGTTGAGCTCTGAAAGAAAGAGAGAGAAAAGCGAGCAGGAGAACATGTGTGTGTGTGCGTGTAAGTGTGTGTGTGCGTATGTTTGCACGCTTGTGTGTGTGTGAGATTTTCGCTGTGCGCCACTTCCTCTCTTGACATACGGCATTACTCAGCTCACACTTACTCGCTTACTGTAAAAACTCAGAGAAAGCAAAATACAAGGCGAAGGCGCAGTGTATGGGAAAGAGCGTCCGTGTGCGTCTGTGTGTGTGTCAGCGTGCGCTCCAGCGTGTGTGTGCCTGTACCGGGTGTGTTCGGTGGGTGTGAGTGTGTCGTGTCGTGTGTGTGTGTGTGTGGTAGATTTTGTCCTGTTGGACGTTGTACCTATCAGGAGCAAAAGGCAGGGCCGGACGAAAGGAAAGGCAGCTCTTCTTAACGCTGGACAGGGTGAGTTTGTGAGTCTTTACACACACACACACACACACACACACACACACACACACACACACACACACACACACAGAGACAGAGACAGGCCATTAGGAGGACGTTCTAGAGCTACATTTGTTACAGGGTAGTCAGTTATGTGAATGTCATGCAGATGATTTGGCCTGAATGTTGCGAAAGAGGAAAAGTTAGCGCGTCGAGAGCAAATTTAATAAAAAATCCGTATTTTATGTTTTTTTTTTTTTTAATCAAAGTGAATTCTAGACACGTTATAAACTCCCTCAGAGGATAAACTTATCAGTAGTTGAAGAACAACATGTGTATTTGACTTTTTTTGCCACCTTTTAGAAAAAGTAGTCAACGTCAACCTTTTTTTTTTTTTTTTTTTTTTGGGACTTGAGCTTCTCTTGAGATTCAGCTGAACATCTGCTTGGACAGTTTACCCGGAGATCCTGAAGCTTGTTTGTTAACTCCTCATTTTCAGTTCTGTTTTCTGAACTGCTCAGCTTGGTGCCCGTTTCTGACTCCGCCCCCTTTAAAATAGTAATAATATATCAGTCTCAGTAATATCTAATAATAATTATAAGATTTTAACATTTTGTGTAATTGTTCAAGTATTATTTATTTTTATTTCTGATGACTTTTTTGATTCTTTAATTTGCTAGATTTCGTAAAGTCATCAACTTTGGCCCCTCCCCCTTTTACAATTTTTGCTATAAAAATAGAAAATTTTATTTTAAGTCACATATAATGTCTTATTAAAAATCATCCTTATACGAGCAATTATTACGAATATTAATAACACTATAATATTGATACTATTTAATAATAATTATTCATTTTTTTTAGCCAGGGTTCTTGAGATGCTTGGCCTCTGACACCTCTCTTTATTATATATTTTTTTACTTTTCCTAATAGAAATAAAATATTAATGTAATACAAGGAAAAAAACATTAATCTACATTAATATTAACAAACTAATATTGTTAAATTGTACATGTTACTTTCATTTAAGAAAAAAATCATGAAATCCTACAAATTACTATAAGAATGATCTAATAATGGCAAAGTTTATTTTATGTGGCAGCTTTTACACTTCCAACATCACTTACATATAAACTTGAAAATTTATTTTCATCATTATTATTTGTTACTAAGAAATAAACAAGTGCTGTGTCCTGTGTCACTATCTATTATAAAAATAAAGTGAACTGAAATTGCCGTCTTGTAATACTGCCAGGATCCTACACACACATACACACATTTTATACGCCACTAATGTGAAAGAAATCTCAACAAAGGATCTCATAACTGACCGATCCCTAAGCCCCGCCTTATTTTCCATACCGTCCAATCACGGTTCGGGAAATGTTTCCTGCCTCAGGGGTTAAGTGAATATATTTTGAATTTAACGCCAACGCAGAAATGGTCAAACCGTCCCATGTTGTACAGGTTGTGTTGTTTTCGACTCGGTTTGAAGGAATACATTCTGACGTGTATGAGAGAGTTGTATTTATGTAAAACGTTGGCTAACTGGAGGTGAATAGAGAGTCGTTCTGAGAGTCCAGGCAGTTCACGCCTTCTCAGCAGTGAAACACTGAAATTTCAGTTTGAATAGTTTTCTATAATAGCGACTCTGAAACTCGTGCATCTGTGAACTGTGAACACGCCTGTTTATGACTTTTATACTCACAGCGCGTTCTGATGGAACTGTACGCTCATGAACGCTCCTAATTAACTGTAGTTTTCTATAGTGAGACTGAAAGTGTATTTAACGTTTCAGAAAGGAGTCTCCAGTTTCACTGCTTTGGATCAACATCATGTCGTTTCGTCGTTAAACGTATGTACAGTACACTACGGCTCGATGTTTCAATAAATGAACGTAACACGCCGTTCTGTAATAAACTCCACTTCGTAATCGGCGACAAACTGCCGCAGTAACACTCGACCGTCCTCGACTATTTTCCCTTCCTGTTTTGTACTTGATAAAACGTGAATCAGAACTCGGCGGCAGATTCGCAGTCTGACCTTTGAGTCGCTTCTCAGAGTTAACATTTGCATGATGAGACGTTTATACACAAACAGGCAACGACACACAAAGACTGAGCGTGAAACTTCATTACGTGGCCTGTGAGTGTTTTTTCGAGAGGACCTCAGTGTGTAAATGTCACCGGCGCATAAGCGGAACACCGGTTTTTCGGCGTTTTGTGATGAGTTCCTGAATTCTGATAGGGAACTTCCTCTTATAAGCTTCATTAGAGAGGATTCTCGTTTCCTGGTTGTAGAGTTTTCCATTTTTTTTTTTGGTGCGGTTTAATGTCGATATTTTTTTGCATCACGATTCTGTCTATAAAGTGGAAGTGAGCCTGAAAGCAAAAGTTGGGTTCGTTAAGAAATAAAGGCTGGATGTCAAGAGACGTTTAGTGAAACCATAGATTAAGCAGCAGTAGCATATGGAAAGTACGTGTGACCTAATTCATTAGACTTAGAGAATAAATGATCATTGGCTGGCCGTGTACCGTAGCGCTTGGTATACGACAAGATATATTTCCTTTGATATTTTTATTTTTATTGTAACATGCACATCTTCTGGAGGCTTCCATGTTTCCCGGTTCTCCCTCACCAAGGACCTGAAAGTCAGCTCACGGTTTCAAATCCATCTCTTTAAGTGGAAGTGGGACGTTTGATTCTGGGACGTTTGCAGTTTTGCTATTAGACGACTTTTATGGTCAAGATGTGAAAATGTTAGCTTGTGTCTTGCAACAGAGGCGGGAATTATCGTGTAGATCTGGCAACCCCGACTCTTGTACCTTGGACAAACTTTGTTAAAGCTGCTGTTATCTTATAAATATCATTTTGCAAAACAGGAAGTAAATTAAACTGGCTCAGTGTGGCGCTAATATGGTTAAAAAGTGTGATCAGGAAGTGTGTGTGTGTGTGTGTGTGTGTGTGTGTGAGAGAGAGAGAGAGGCCCACATCACACTTAAGAGTGCTGTCTGTGGTCATACATAACCACACACACACACATACACACACACACATTCACAGACACACATACTCACACACACACATACACACACCACCTGTATAACCGACATCCTCAACAAATTTCAGCTTAAGGTAAAGAACAAGCATGTCTTGTTTCTGTTTTTTTTGTTTCTTCATTTTGTTTAAATGATCATGAATTTGTGTTCTCTGTAATCTTATTGCTTTTTTTTTTTTTTTTTTAAGATCTTAACACTTTCACTTCTTCCTTAAAGCTGCAATCGTTACGAAAGTGCTGTTCTCATTCCGGCTGTGCGTTTAAAAAAAAGAAAGAAAGGGAAAAAAAAAAAGGCCTCTACGGTCGTTATTATTCATCGTGCGTCTTACAAAGCGTGCGATTCTAAAAAACGAACCTCATCCTTTCTGCGTCTCAGCGTGAAGTCTATAGTTCTGTCTCAGGGGCCCGACTACAAGACCAGGAGGAGGAGGAGGAGGAGGACCTACTTCTTCCTCCTCTTCTTCCTATGGAGTAAAAAACAGCATCCATAAATGGCTGCAGTGAGACAGACGCGCCTGCGGATCATATAAGGGCCGTGGAAGTTTGTAGACCAAACGAAAAAGTGTGTGTAAAGTCGAACGCGCACTCAGTGAAGCTGCGCAGACCAACCTGGTTTCACTTCATGTTCAGACATTTAATGAGTGAAGAAGATATTTATTCCCGTCCTCTCAACTCGTCAGGGAAGGAAAGGGATTTTTTCCCGCGGGTTCACCGTTGCCTGGTCAGGGGGTCATTACTGGATCTCCAAAGTAACATGGACAACATTGGACATGCTTGTCTTTATGCTCTAGAGCAGTACACTCTCAAGGGGGAGGGGACTTTGTTATTACTCAGATAGCACTACAAGCTTTCGAAATGTCTACTAAAAAGTAAATATATGCATGAAAACAGCATAAGGGTCCGCGTTAAATGGCCGCCGTCTTCTCACTAATACAATCCTAATTGATTTAATGCTAATACATTGCACGTTTGGTTTTGAGATCATATTTTATGATGTGAATTGTATTTTAATTTCATTAGATTAGTGTTAATAAGGACGAGTGCTGATTGTGTGCTTTAAAGCTTGTACTTGAGGGTGTAGCTGCTAACAAGGAAGGTTTGCTAGCGTTAAGTGTTGCTAGCTCCTGTTCCGTTTGCTGCGGGGACGATGAACTCTTTGTCTTTTTGTAAGTATAAGTTTAAAGTAGTAAAACTTCCTTGTTTGTCTGATCTTATACAAAAAAAAAAGGATATTTTGTTTCCCCCTCAGTATCTTAGCACTGATCGTTTTTTAATCACGCTGCACTCTTGTGGCAAAACTTCTTCTTGTTGATGATGATGATGATGATGTGGATTCAATTTAGAGGACGGCAATAAAAGGAGACATTATCTCACTGAAGTCTTTTCTAAAGATGTTTTCTTCTAGAAATGCAATGCAGACGTGCCTGGGAATAACGAGTTAGTCATAAAATGCAGGACTTTTGTCATACATTAGCAATTAGAGGCCGTGATTCTGTCCCACATGTCACTACTACGTCTCTGCTTCCTGGTTGTAGTTCTGTGGTGAGGTGAGTGATGCGACAAAAATATCATTCACCACTCAGGTTTGCTATAAAAGTAAAATTGTAGAGGTGCATAAAAACACACCTGCGTGCTTTAGGATACCTTTTTTTTCCTTGCTTTTTTTTGTGGAAAGCAAGGGAAAATTTAGAAGTACAAATGTTCCACTTTAAGAAAGAATAATAATAAAAACTAGAAAATTCTATGTAGTAAAAAAAATAATAATCTAATACATTTTTGTTTAATGAAACTTGTCTTAGATGTCTGCCGAACTATTTTTAAACAATTTAAAATTTGAGAGTTTATATTTAATGAGTACAAAATGCGGTGAAAAGGAGGAAAAAATAGAAATCTGTAAGTAGATTAAATATTCATTAAAACTATTTAATGATGTAAGAATTAACTAAAAAAAACAAAAAAGGAAAGAAAGGTATATAAAGAAAAAAAAAATCACAATTTATATAATATATAATATATAACAATTTATTAACAATTAACAATTTATAATTATATTTTATAATTATAATTATAAAAAAACAATTTATAATTAACAAAATAATAATAATAATTATATATATATATTACATTTTTTAAGCCAAAAAATGGATGACTGGAAAGCAGGAAAAGTTTAATACTAGTAAAATAATAATAATAATAATAATAATAATAATAATAATAATAATATATATATATATATATATATATATAGAGAGAGAGAGAGAGAGAGAGAGATAATATAAAGATAATAAATCAAATGTAAAGATATAAATAATGAAGTTATATATCATTTATGCCTCTAGAATTTTATTATTCGACAAAATATAAATGTAAAAACTGCTTGAATAGTAAAATGTTACTAAGAGACTACAGGCACACATTTTAAATAAGTGCAACTCTGTAAATCTGTAAAAAGGAAATAAGATACAACTCAAAGCATCGATTACAACTAGTTTCTTTTGTGTAGATTCTTATTGTATATTATTTTATTTATTTAATGAATTATCATTAATATTACTTGACCTAACAAAAACTGTTAAATCTTAGAAAAGTGCAGGACAAGCTTTAGCACAGGATTGATATAAAGAAATGAACCTTGACTTCATGCATGTCCATGTGTACTGAACATCACAACCAGTGTAGATGTTTACCAGCTCGAATGTCTCTCCAAGTTCCTCATGGACCTGAGAAGGTCTTTAAAGAAGTTGCGCTTTTGTACTAATTGCTTCTGCAAGACGATTACTCATTCGGCTAGCTCTGTGCTCATCAGGGGTGCGACAGAGCAGGGCTTCAGCACCGAGCAAACGAGTGTGATAAAGGAGAGGAGAGGAGAGGAAAGAAAGGAGGGATGGGAATGGGGCATGGGGGAGGAGTGGTGTGTGGTGTGGACTAGAGGAGAAGTCCTCTTTTGGATTAGAGTGAGCTCCTTGGCAATCTGCATGTGAATGAGCGTGAACAGCTTTAGCCGTTAACCCCCTCCTTCTCTTTCTTTCTCTCTCTGTCTCTCACACTCACACACTTATACTCAGAGAGAGAGAGAGAGAGAGCGAGAGGTTCATTAGCACACAGACTTAACACTCAGTGCACTTTCTTGGAGCAGGACACTGAAGTTTTTTTTGTGCAGCAACCAGAAGAGAAAAAGTTCAGGAGATAGCGAGTGTGTGTAGTGTCTGTGGTGTGTGTGTGTGTGTGTGTGTGTGTGGTGTGGGTTGTTT
This sequence comes from Channallabes apus, assembly GCA_030522415.1. NCBI lineage: Eukaryota > Metazoa > Chordata > Actinopteri > Siluriformes > Clariidae > Channallabes > Channallabes apus. Next base: position 2,944,157 of record CM060121.1, read on the forward strand.
TTCTTTGTCGAGTCACAAGGAGTGGATTTGTGAATGAGAGAAGGTAAGAATCTGCTATCCTGTGAGATTGTTCTCTGGGGTTTTGCTTATGGCTGAGCATGCTGATAACAATGCAGCAACACACACACACACACACACACAATCAGGGAGAGTTTTATTGTTTTTCTCTTGCGTAGTACTTTGCAGAAGCAGATTTTATTCTTCTTTGAGAGTTGTAAACATTGCTAGCTTTCATGCTGAGCATTCTGGGTAGTTTCCTCTGTCTATCTTACAATCAGACGCAGTTCATTCATGGGAAATGGACTAAAACTCAGCAGTAAACCAGCAGGAAGGATAAACACGTTTCTGAGTCATTAGAGACTCTGTTTATTGCCTGTATAGCAAATGGAGTTTATTTGGCTGTGATAAAATCAACAGGACGCATAAATTATTTAATCTTGGCGCAGATTATATCATTAGTGCTGTTTTGAGGGTAAATCGAGTTAAAAAGTATGCAAGTTTTGACCAAATCTGAATACAACATACAGGAAGTTTTGCAGCTTGTGTAGAAACGTTTCCTTTTTTGCACCAGGTTTGAATTTGTCCTCTGCAGAACTTGAGCAAAGACCGTTTGTCCTTTGAGGAACTTTTACCCCCTGGAGTGTAGGACTGAATTAGCATAAAAAGTCCCGTTAGCATAGCAAAAGAAAGAGTGAGAATTCAACAGAATTGGCTTCCATTGTTTGTAGTCGGAGGAGCATGACTCTCCGAGCTAGTTCAATTCACTGAGGCTTTCTCTGATAAACGCATTTAACAATGCACATTGTCACGAAGCAGCTTTACAGAAATCTAGATGTCGATTTAGATCGCTAATTAGGAAACCTGGAATGACACTGGATTAAAAAAAATGGATAGCAGACACCACTTTTAAAACATTACTGTATACAAGTTTTCAAACAGTAGTCTCAATGCTGTTAGCTCTCTAGCGACTTAACCTTGAAGTGTAAAGTTGGAACATGGAATTGCATTATTTGCATTTTCCATGCGTTCATGCTACGAAGTGTGCATTTTTGTGCCAGAAGCATTCTAGCTAGCTAACATCCTCATTAAAACAGAGACATGTATAGACAGTTTTAGAGATATAATAAACAAAAGTATGTTAATCGATTTACACTGAATACTTGTTTATACATTAAATTATCAGTTTGATTTTGCTGCATTCAAAAAAAAGTTTGTACTGTGTAATTTCTGACCTTTGACCCAGAAGACGTATCAGAATTCCTACTGAGAAACTTGGCACAATCTATTTAACTCTGAGTTCAGCAAGTGACGTCAAATCCGCGTGGCTACTCTCGATATCAGCAGTTATTCATAAACTCCTGCAACAAAAACAAAAATCCAATTTCCTTGAAATTTACATTAAAAAAATTTTTTTTTGTTCGGTTGTGTGTGTGTTAGATGTTTCTTTGTTTTGTTTTTTGCGGAGTGAAGTCACACCAACATGGCAAGAAGAAGTTAATCAAAGGAGTTCATGTTACCTTTAAACTGATTACACTGTATACACATACAAGAATTTCCTTTGAAAAACTGTGTATTTATTTGTTTGCTGTCTATAACAGTGACTATACAGGTTAACATTTTGAAGAGGTAAAGCTTGTGGTTAGCTTGTTGCTAACAAAAGACAAAGCATATGTCTTTCTTTTTCTACTTTACTTAAATGCAGCACAAGTATAAGCAGATTGTGAATACAAGTCCTTGGATGCACATGAGAATTTTGAGACCTAAGCAGTTTTAAGAAGTGGAAATCTTTAGAGAATCCATGTTGGACCATCCACACCTGCAGGAGCAGAAGCAGAACACCAGGAACAGACGTAAATAAAACTTGTAACTTCCAGACCTCTGACTCAGAAAAGCCAAATAAACTTGAAATTTCCAATCTTAACTTGGAAATTTTGACACAGAAAGTCGGCAAGGCGTCCTCATCCACGAGTTCTATTAGCACGCACTGTCAACAGTAAATAAAGTACAGCTTCCGTACGATAATAGTGCTTACTTCAGCATGACAAAAGAGTAGTTGATTATATTTGAAAATTATATATCTACAAACAAAGTTTGCTCTTTTGAGGAAAATTAACAAACAATAACTTAAACAGGTTAGCTTGTTAGGATGCTAAGAAAGGATGTCTATGTTTTTTTTTTTTTTTTGTAGTTTTAAATGTTCCAATATATAAATACTATGTAGTTCCAAGATTCCAAGACAAAAGCTAGTGATCAGATAACTGTGAGTAAGGCTGTGTTTGAGCATTTAAGCTAGAAAACACTACATTTTCTGCTTCTTGGATTGTATTCTTTCTAGAAAAGAAAGTTAACTTTGTATAAAAGTGTTAACATAAACTACCAAGTTTGATATGAGGTTTACAGTTCGGTCTTGGAGGCGTAGTAAATGCCTGTGAGTCCATACTTCATTTTAATGTTCTGTTTATGTACTGAACTGTAAAACAGGGACAAGTCAAGCCGACTGCCACTGTATCATCAAAGTTGTTTCTTTCAGTCTAATAAAAAGGTTTATTTAAAGTTCCCCTTCGACTGGTGCTGTCAGACAAGGTAGAAACTCCAGATAGCAGGTGGACTTTGATAAAAAAAAAACAACAACACTAAAAACAACTAAATTAAAATAACTCTTACTCATATTTTGAATAAAAATCTGATTGTCCGAGCACCATGGTCATGTGGGTGTGTGAGAGAGGACCAAAAAGCTTTAAAGTTCCTTACAATAAGACTATTTATTGTTACACATCCTCACAATCACTGGGTCCTCACTAAACATATACTGATATTATTATTATTATTATAGTTACTAAGATTAAGCTTCTGATTTAAATGTAGAAATTAACATGTTAATTATTTCTACATTATATTATAATTAATTTAAATCAATGGAAGGTCGAGTATGTGTGTTTGAGACATCTACATTAATTTTAGCCTTTATAGCTTTTGTTTGTATTTGAGGTGGTAATAAGTTGCTGTTCCTCCGTAATCCTGCAGGTGTCGTGCTCCAAGCTATTTACATATTGGCAGGCAGAACAGCGTTCTGTGTGGTAGATCGAATGATTTGCTGAGTTTGGTTAGAACTGTAACAAAATTGGATTAATATCGAATCGGGATATTTGTAAAATCACAACACTTACAGAATCGCAAGTGATGATTCACAAACGTCAATTTTTATTTTTATTTAAAGTTTGTCGTAAAAAGGTATTTCACATATCAAATGAAGCCAGAATGATGGATAATCAGTTTATTAATCAAATAGCAGCCATATTCGTTGCATTTGTTCGTCTTCCCTTTATCCGCTTGACCAATACGGAAAAAATGTAACTTCTGATTGTGAAATGGGTCCGATCCGACGATAAGGGGTTAAACATCCATACAAGAACATTTGCTGGACTTTTTCATTAACTTTCTGAGCTAACATTACCATGTAATAATAACATTAATACTAGCTAAAATCTTTTTTTACGTCCTTGCGAACACAGCTACTTTGCGTTTCGAGTCGTTTCACAGATGTACACAAGGAGTTCGGGGGAGTGCTCTCGCTCTGTTTGTCAGTGTACGTTTTGTCATCCTCATGGCATGTGTATGATTTGTGTCGGTCCTCGGAAAACAGAGCGACCGGCGGCTGATTAAACACAGACACAGGCCTGCACTTCTTCGCCTTCAGTGTTCACTTTACTCTTTAATTGCGTTTTTTTTTTTTTGAGCACTCGTTCACGTCGTGTCAGTCTGTTTGTCTTTCTCATGCGTCTGGAATACAAGGCCATCCCTTTGTTCCCACAACCCAGTCTGTTTGAGACGGTCCATGTTTGTCCACGTCTCTTCTTTGTTTTGTTTTTCTCCATATTGCTGACAGGCCACATTCTCCATCTCTTTCTTTTTCCCTCTATTGTGATTCATTATGACACTGTACTAACTAATGCGAATCTGAAACGATATTCAAATGAAAAAGTGTCTATTTATCTGCCACATAATACTAACTTGAGATTATTGAGGTCTTTTTAGGAGGCATTTTTGTGATTTTCTTTTCTTATTTATGTGACAAGCTAATAAGTATAAAATAAATAGATACTTTTGGTAATGTTCTCCTCTTTCACGAGCTCATACGACCGCAATTCGTTTAGCATCATGACATGATGTCTGAGTGAAGAGTATATTTGAGCAGCTGAGACTTTGGTTTTATCTAGCACTTTGTGGTAGATGCATGCACAATGCACAATCTTTTTTAAATTTTCTTTAAGACTGCACCTCTGATGAGGAATGTTTGGTGTAATACCAGATTATTTGCTCCACTTCCCACACTTTTGCCTGATGCATGTTAAGGTTATTCGGAAATCCTCGGCATATGTCGATAAACTTGTAATATATGGCCGTACGCTGCCTTTGAAGGCTGTCTGAAACTGGTCTTAAAAAACCTGTACATTTATAGATGCAGACTTGTGATCAGTGTGGGCAGGAAGCTATCAGGGCAGCTACTGTCTGCAGTCTTGCTACCCAGACAAGAACTCATTCATCTTCAGTAAGCGCTTAATCTTGCTCAGGGTTGCTGTGGATCCTATCCTGAATCTCAACACGGACAGAAACCCCAACTCAGAATCGAACCTGGGACAGCGTGGGAAATGTACTTATTTACAGCGTCTGTGATATCTCTACAGCAAACTCTAGCTTGCAGGTTGTTTCCTGTTTTTCAGCTTGACTGAACTTGATGCTTAATCTGACTCTCTATTTCCTGAGAGATATTACAAAACGCCGTACACACCACTATATCTTAATGCGCGACTCGCTATGCGTGAAGTCACTTTGAATCTGCAGGCTTTGCATTAGCTAGAACCCTCACAATCCAAAACATAAAGAAGACCAGGGATGCATGAGCAGGCCCCGAGTGCACAGCATGAGTAGGAGTATTATCAAGGAAGTCAACAACATCCTCGCTTCCTCACTGCCTCAGGCACAAACACGTCAACACTCTTCCACCGTAACGCGTTTCTCAGACCATTTAACGAGCGATGGGTTTGTGCCCGGAGGTAGACGATTGCGATACAGCAGATAATCAACATGTTTGGGGGCTGACACTTTATTTTTGCACTGGAGATTCTACAGACTGTTACCCAAGCACTTTCCTGATTGCTTAGTGGTGCTTCACTTCCGATGCCAACATCATCAGTGAATCATCACGAAAACTCTGTGTCAGACTTAAAGCCTGCCAGTTTTACACGACCGTTACTGATTAGTTTGGGCGAATGTTCATCACCATCACGTCAATAAGTCGTACAGTTAGTTCACACAAATGCGCAGCTGATTTGCATATAGCCACACCCTTAACCTTGTTATCGATGCTTTTAGACAGAGACTCAGTAGCCACGGGTGTTTCCTGGAAGCTTGTCAGATCATCCTACACATCCTGTGGTGCTTCGATACACGTATGCACTAACGCACAGCTACACAGCTTGAAAGTAAGCTAAAGGCCAGCTGTAATCTGAGGTCATGCTGGTTTCGTGGCTCGCGTTAAAGCTTGAAGGTTTAAGGTTGTGGATATGCGACCACATTGTCATTTTAAAGAATCTTCTGTCGCATATTATATGAGCACCTTGCTGGAATGCCACGGGAGTAAGGTGACATAACTAAGGATTTGTTTCGGACAGCTTTAGCATGCTGACTTTTTCTTCTTAGCAGGTTCTTAGCGGGATGACGGTTCCCTTTGCTAATCCTCTTAGCACGCCAGGGCGTCTTTTTGCTCCAGACAAATTTTAGTGTGCTATTGTGCTAAAGTGGTTCTTTATTCCTTAAAAAACATTATTTCTTTCTTTGGTGCTAGCGATGTATGCCTTTAAGAAAATCTTATTTCTCAGACTCATGCTCATGATATCATTCTCAACCTCAGATGTCCTGACAATCCTCTTACCAGACTGAACAGTTTTCTCGCGCATCAACACACTTTTACTTTTTTGCCTCCCGGTGACGGCTAAGTCGGTATCGCTGCCCAACTGTCTTTCATGGCTCAGACGTCGAGCTCTCAAGAGTGAACTCTGTTCTATAAAGTCAGCAGTCTCTCAAGTGCACTCAATCGGACTAAACAAACTAAAGCTCAAACTGCAGAAAATGTTTTTTCATTGATTCCTGCTGGCTTTCTGTGCAAAGTTCACCGCGTATAGCAGATGATTTTCACGCTAGCCCCAAGAGATATGTGCAAAGTGCAACTCAGCCAGCGACAAGTGAGCGTTCTAGGGGCCAAAACATTCTGCTGTGAGATTGCTATGAGCATGACTTATGCTAGTTCTACGTTATGACCTTATAACTTCATCGGGTTTAAAAGTAATGTGAACCACTGGACTCTGCTAGCACATGATTAGTTGAGTCACAGCTTCCTGTTAGTGATGAACAATTGATTTCCAGAATGATGTGAAAAAGTTTCGGCACCCATGGTTTACCCAAGTTTACTTACTTTTAGCATATTTATCATTATTGCGAAGGTTCCTCTGTCCAACTGTATTTATTTGTATTTTATTGCTAATACACTGATTAGCATTTTACCATATCTGCTTTTAGTGTCCAAAAATGTTTTTTTTTAAAATTAGTAACCTCATGTAATAATATTTGCTGAGGTGCAGCATCTCATTTTCAACTTTTGCTAAAATTTTGTATACCATTGTATAAAACTGGCACAAAACCAAAACTTTGTGGACAAAGCTAGCTTTCTAACTAACTAGCTAAGATTATGCTAATGTTAAATTTAGTTTGGATAGAGCTAAATAAATCACTGAGATAATAAAAACACAAGATTTGGAATCCAAAATTCCATGTTGTTTCTATTTGTGATTAATACAAAGCTAATTTATTAGCACCTAACTAGCTGACTAGTGGAACATGTACACCGGGCCAGGTATAGCTCAGTGGTTAAGGCATTGGACTACGGTTCGGAAGATCCCAGGTTCAAACCCCACAACCACCAAGTTGCCATTGTTGGGCCCTTGAGCAAGACCCTTAACCCTCAGTTCTGTAATAAGGTAATAAAAATGTAAGTCACTCTGCGTAAATGTGCACTGAACTGGGTTTCTTTACCATTTAGCATCAGTTCGAGAAGATTCGATATACCTGTCACTAAACCTTATGCTTGTGTTTTAATGTGCTTTTAAAGGCTAGACGTTATGCTAACATATTACGTCTTTCCTCCTATTTCAGAGACGGTGCAGGAGCTGGACCTGGAGCTGGAACAGCCCGTCCGGATGGAGGAGGAGACGGGAGTAGAGCTTCAGGTGGAGGAGGAACATGAGGTTAAGAAGGAGAGCCCTTGCGTCGTTGGGCCCAACACGCAGGGCGTCATCAGAGGCAGTGACCTCTTCGGCTACGTAGGCATCGAGGCCGTACTCGAGCAGATGAAACGCAAGACCATGAAGTCTGCCTTTGAATTCAACATCATGGTAGTCGGTAAGTTTTTATGTAAAAACGTGCCAAGTGGATTTTTGCCAGGAAATTACTTCAAATGCAAATCCTATATTATGACCTTATAATTGGGCCTGCACGATATTAGGAAAATATGCAATATGCGATATTGTTGTTGAATATTGCGATAACGATATTTCTTGCGATATAACATTTCCCTACAGAAATGCATTTATTATTATTATTATTGGCTATTTTAAAAAAATCATTTATATATGTAATGATCATACTTAAAATAAACAGGTAATAGATATTCGTCTGATGTAATTAAATCTAATTCAGGCTAAAAAGAAACTATATGTCAAGGAAGTTGCAAATATTTAGACTTCAAAACACTATGAATGACTTAAAACCCTCAGCAGATATTCTGACTTCTGGTTTGCTGTTACTATAAACCTGCCAACACAATATGAATTACTTTCAAACATTACTGTTTATTTACGTGTAACCGTACACTCATCGATTTCATTTATCGCAACTCTTTGCGATACAGATATTGCGTATACCATTATCGCGATAACGATAATTTTTCAATATATTGTGCAGCCCTACTTATAACTGTTATTTACATGAAGGTCATGAAGGAAATGTCGATGACTGTGATTGCAATCATGGACAAAACAACTCAAGACCTTTACACTTGTTGGGACATTATTTGTCGAGTCCTGCTTCCTGCTAGAGAGTTCCCGAATGGTGTGAAAAAGTTTTGGCACCTATGGCTGAACAAACAGCTTTTTTTTTTTTTCCTTAATCATAAGAGTAAACAAATTTCAGGGGGGAATTCACAGCTCAGGACCACAGGGGCACTCTGTGGTATGGAGTCTTTGCATGTATTATAGTGACACGTGGCATGGAGTAACACTGAGGTAAACTCTAGTCTCAGATGTTGGCAGAAAGGCAGAGGGGAACTACAGTGGCAGGTGAACAGGAAACGCTGGCGGGGCGTGAGTGAAGCAAAAGTCTAGAGCTCAGCTCTTTTACAAACCCTAACATTAGCAGTGATTAGACATAAAGGAGTTTATTCAGCTGCAAAGCTCTTGTTGTTGGTTTCTGGTGGAACAATTTCTTCTACAGCAAGATGTTCAGTTACACTCGGCACTTGTTTAATTCGAGATTTGGTTGCATTAGATAAATGAGCGTCTGGGGAAATTTCAGAAAGTTCACAAATTGAATCACACCGGTTTTCTCAGAGCGTCTTTACAAACTTAGAAGAGTTGATCATTCTATTTCAAAATAAAAGTCTATGATGTTTTTAAACTTGCATTTGTGGTTGCGATGGTGCTTAAAATGATACATTTAAATAATACAGGTTTTTATGAAATCGATTTTCCTTGGTTATGGGAAACAGGTACAGTCTGTAAATCTTAAATGTAGTCACAGATCTGCTGTTTGAAAAATAAATCGAGCAAACAGATGGACAGGATTGCTTACCGTTATTATTTTAGATTACAGGAGTTTTCATATAATATAAACTGTATGCAGACAGTTTATAGAGACTTTATAATCTCTATTTTGTCTTTCTTTCTTTCTTTCGTTCTTATCGCTCATTCTTTTTCTCTTCCTAATGTATTTCTTTCTTCCTTAATTCCTTCCTTTTTGTTAATTTGTTCTTTCCCTCTTTCCTTTCATTTGTTATTTTCTTCCTTGTTTTCTTTCTTCTTTGATTCTTTATTACTGGCCATTTTTTTCTCTACCTCTTTTTTGTATATTTTTCATTTGTTCCTTTCTTCCCTTCCTTCTTTCCCTCCTTAATAATTTTTTTCTTTCTTTATCATCACCTATTTTTTTTTTGGCCACCTCTATGTTGGCTTTCTTTCTTCCTTTGTTTCATTTGTCACTTTCTTTCTTCATTAATACTTTCTAATCACCTTTTCTTTTTTTGTTAATCTGTTTAGTGATTTAAGTATTTCTATTCATATTTCCATATATTACCCAGAGTGGGTGTGACCTAAACCCAAATGTTTTCTTCTGATGTGTTTTCATTTGCTTATGTAATATAACCTCAACCTCATTTTTCATTCAACATGAACCACTTGGATGCACAGAAAAAAAAAAAAATACCTAAAGCACTAAACATATATACAGTGGTGTGAAAAACTATTTGCCCCCTTCCTGATTTCTTATTCTTTTGCATGTTTGTCACACTTAAATGTTTCTGCTCATCAAAAACCGTTAACTATTAGTCAAAGATAACATAATTGAACACAAAATGCAGTTTTTAAATGAAGGTTTACGTTATTAAGGGAGAAAAAAAACTCCAAATCTACATGGCCCTGTGTGAAAAAGTGATTGCCCCCCTTCTTAAAAAATAACTTAACTGTGGTTTATCACACCTGAGTTCAATTTCTGTAGTCACCCCCAGGCCTGATTACTGCCACACCTGTTTCACTCAAGAAATCACTTAAATAGGAGCTACCTGACACAGAGAAGTAGACCAAAAGCACCTCAAAAGCTAGACATCATGCCAAGATCCAAAGAAATTCAGGAACAAATGAGAACAAAAGTAATTGAGATCTATCAGTCTGTTAAAGGTTATAAAGCCATTTCTAAAGCTTTGGGACTCCAGCGAACCACAGTGAGAGCCATTATCTACAAATGGCAAAAACATGGAACAGTGGTGAACCTTCCCAGGAGTGGCCGGCCGACCAAAATTACCCCAAGAGCGCAGAGACAACTCATCCGAGAGGCCACAAAAGACCCCAGGACAACATCTAAAGAACTGCAGGCCTCACTTGCCTCAATTAAGGTCAGTGTTCACGACTCCACCATAAGAAAGAGACTGGGCAAAAACGGCCTGCATGGCAGATTTCCAAGGCGCAAACCACTTTTAAGCAAAAAGAACATTAAGGCTCGTCTCAATTTTACTAAAAAACATCTCAATGATTGCCAAGACTTTTGGGAAAATACCTTGTGGACCGACGAGACAAAAGTTGAACTTTTTGGAAGGTGCGTGTCCCGTTACATCTGGTGTAAAAGTAACACAGCATTTCAGAAGAAGAACATCATACCAGCAGTAAAATATGGTGGTGGTAGTGTGATGGTCTGGGGTTGTTTTGCTGCTTCAGGACCTGGAAGGCTTGCTGTGATAGATGGAACCATGAATTCTACTGTCTACCAAAAAATCCTGAAGGAGAATGTCCGGCCATCTGTTCGTCAACTGAAGCTGAAGCGATCTTGGGTGCTGCAGCAGGACAATGACCCAAAACACACCAGCAAATCCACCTCTGAATGGCTGAAGAAAAACAAAATGAAGACTTTGGAGTGGCCTAGTCAAAGTCCTGACCTGAATCCTATTGAGATGTTGTGGCATGACCTTAAAAAGGCGGTTCATGCTAGAAAACCCTCAAATAAAGCTGAATTACAACAATTCTGCAAAGATGAGTGGGCCAAAATTCCTCCAGAGCGCTGTAAAAGACTTGTTGCAAGTTATCGCAAACGCTTGATTGCAGTTATTGCTGCTAAGGGTGGTCCAACCAGTTATTAGGTTCAGGGGGCAATTACTTTTTCACACAGGGCCATGTAGGTTTGGATTTTTTTTCTCCCTAAATAATAAAACCCCTCATTTAAAAACTGCATTTTGTGTTTACTTGTGTTATCTTTGACTAATAGTTAAATGTGTTTGATGATCAGAAACATTTTGTGTGACAAACATGCAAAAGAATAAGAAAACAAGGAGGGGGGCAAATAGTTTTTCACACCACTGTACGTACAGCGAGTGCGCTTAAGTTACAGCTGTAGTGTACACTACTGTTGTGAACACAGCTGTAAAGGTGAGGTGGGAGGCTGGACGTGTGAGACGTTTCCTCGCTCAGCTCGGGTTCCAGGCCCAACACTCTCTCTGTCTTCAGCTACTAGCCATAATCTGGGTGTCTTACTGGACCACTGCCTTGTTCGAGATCACCACGCTATCGACTCGGAGCCAATCAGAGCTCAGGAACCTCCCTGTAAGAAGTGTGTGTGTGTGTGTATAACCTAATTAAATGCTGTGGGGTATTGTTATGCTGTCGAGGCGTCTAACACCCAGGATTTATGATTGGATCAGTGTAGCATATTCAAGCCCACTTGCCCTCTCTCTCTTTCTCCTTGCCAGATTTTCGCTTGTGCTTCTCATCCTTCTGGTGTGAAAAGAAAGAGACATTTTGGCAAATGCCTTAAAGAGCCTTAAAGAGGAACATTTTTGTTTACAATTTTTTCCGAAAATGTACATGGGACTTTTTTCCCCTTATTTTATTATTATTATGTTTTTTAAAGTGTATGTAGGGTGCCAATAATTCTTGAGCTGATTGTATTCACAATATGTTACTATGAATATTATGTTGTACTGGTAGTTTTGAAGGTCACAAAATACAAGACATTTCTTCTACTTGTCCTTTTAAAAATATTTTAACTTAAACGTTTGTTTTTCAGAATTTCTGTTTATTTCTTCCTTTTTTTCTCATTACAACCATTTTTTTCTTTCACCACCGCCTTTCATGGCCTCTATTTAATTCCTTTTTTGGCTTTTCTTTCTTTTTTCTTAGTATTTCCATTTCTTTATTAACTATTCCTTACATTCTTTTCTTACACTACCCCCTTTTTATTCCGTTTATCTGCTGTTCTTTTTTTGCAATTCCTCAATTTCTTTCTTTCTCTCACTATTCCTTTCCCCCCCTTTTTTTGCTCTATCTTTGCTTTTTTGTTTCATTAGTTATTTTTTCCCCTCTTTCTTCTTTTCTTTTTCCTTTTCTCCTTTCTCACTTTCAATTTTCACCTCGTCCATGCAGCAGAGGGCAGCGGTGAACGCCCCACACGTTTCCAGCTACAGTCGGAACGTCATACATCCATGTCTTTGGTTTGGACATCAGCAGTGTATCTGACTTATTTTTTCTCATACAAAGTGAATTTACTCAGTAAAGTAATTAACAAAGTGATGTTACACTTCATTGCCATCAGATGGCGTTAAAAACAACAGACCGCCCCTTTAATGCTCACGCTGCGCCGTGTTAAGGGTCGGCTTTATTTGTTATACTGTTTCAGGAGGTACTTTTGGGTTGTGAAAATGTCAAACACATTTTGAATCCTGTAAAGTGTTCACAGTTACAGAATTCCCTTGGGGAAAAAATTCCCACACCGCTTCTGCTCCGTCTGTCGACTCGCTGTGCTCTACTGAAGTGTGATATCTACAGCTTCAGCTGTTTGTTAGCGCGGCGCTACGCTTCATGCCTGCTGCTCTGGACGCATATCAAAGGCGACCGTCTCCGCCATGTCCCTTTATCATTCTTTTTCTATTCCTCTCTTTTCATTCACTTTTCCTTTCAGCACTCAAACCAGTGACTCAGAATTATTCTCGCATTCGTTTATATTATATCTCTCACTCTCTCTCGCGCTCTCTCTCCGTCTTCTTAAAGCTTAATGTTTTCTAACACTGAACTTTCTCTCCTCACTAGTTACTTAGCATAATGCAAACGAAGTCCTGCGAGATCCCACACCTTGTTCTTTTTTTCTTTTTCCCTTCTTTTCACATCTTAGCGGTCGTTTAGCACAATTCAATTATTCAACCGCTTAGCATAATATATTTAGCATAATGCTAACAAACTCATTTGATGCTTTTAAGTCACTCTGAATGTTAGCAATGTTAGCAGGTGAACTTTGAAGGATCTTCTCATCATGTTCTTTCTAATAATATAAAAAGTGTGTGTGTGGGGGGGGGGGTCTATTAAGTAATGGGCTAATTAATGAGCTCCTGCACTTGGTCCTTTTTAGAGCACAGGACATTAGCATAAAATGAATAGGAATTAAATTAGTCAAGCAGATTGTTAACCTCTGCATCACCCTCCCTGTTGGAGCATGCTTTAATATCTTAATCTTTCCTTTTTTAAAGTCTATTAGCACGGTGAAAATCAACTGCCTTGATAATGATTCGCATACTTTATTAGCTAACAAATTCAATTATTAATGAACTAATTTATTAGCTAATTAAGACTCTGGTGGATTGTTAGCCTTCTAACTGTGTTCCATTCCTGGTACATTCTTCATTCTGAGCATTTAGTATAATGGAAAGTAAATCAGCACTGCTAGCCCTTGCTGTGTTATTTCATCTTTTCTTGATGCTCTCTAGAAGCCTGTTAGCAAAACATATTCAGTAATCACTGCTACTTAATATGCTCTAACTGTAGTCTAACTTTTCTTCATAGCGTAAACCATTTAGAATCTATAAAACTAACTCTTTTTAGGACCCTGTTAGTGACCAGCTAGAAAAATACAAATAACAACTAGCCATGTTAGAACCGTTAGACTGTGCATATTTTGCAACAATTTTTTTTTGTGACAGATCTTGTTTATTTATTTTTCCTTGGGTCGTTTATTTTATTTATCATATTTTAGTGACCTGCTAGCATCTAATGTCTCACACTGGCCAGCCTAAATTGACTCATATCTGATGTTTTAGGGCTGTCTAGATCGAATACGGGCGGCGCGGTGGTGTAGTGGTTAGCACTGTCGCCTTGCACCTCCAGGGTCTGGGTTCGATTCCCCGGCCAGACTCGATTCCCGTCTCTGTGTGCATGGAGTTTGCATGTTCTCCCCTTGCTTGGTGGGTTTCCTCCGGGTACTCCGGTTTCCTCCCACAGTCCAAAGATATGCAGGTTAGGCTAATTGGCGTTCCTAAATTGCCCGTAGTGTGTGAGTGTGTGTATGTGTGTGCCCTGCGATGGATTGGCACCCCGTACCCCGCCTAGTGCCCGAAATCTCCTGGGATAGGCTCCAGGTCCCCCGCGACCCTGAACACAGGATTAAGCGGTATAGAAAATGAATGAATGAATGAATAGATCGAATACATCTCCGATATGTGGTCATGTGACTTTAACAAAACAGTCTGATCGGAATTCAGGTGATTTTTGCCTCTGCATATGCACATGGCGCTCAATTGGCATTGACGCCATCATTCGTCACAAGCAGCGGTGGGATTTTCCGATCTGACCACAAAAATGGAACGATGTGCCAATATTTGCTAGCCATGTTCGATTTAATACACACTTTGTTAGCCATTTTTTTCTTAGCAGTGTAAGCATTTCTTGCTCTTATGAAGCATCTTTGAACATTTTTATTTGAGAATATAGACATGGTACAGTAGTTTGTAATGGATTCATAGTAAGTAAAAGAGTCGCTGCTAGGTTTCGTTTCTTTACGATAAATCCATTTAGCGTATTAAAAATGTTTAGTCATGCTAGCATCAATCCGATGACATGTACTTACCTGAAAAATGCTAAAATACCATAAAAGAACGAGTCGCTGCTAGGTTTTGTTTCTTTATGACCAGTCCAGATAGCGTTTTAAAAATGCTTAGTCATGCTAGCATCAATCTGACAACTTACCTGGATTTTGATAAAGGTTATAAATGAGGGTAATAAAGAGGAGACATATCAGGGTTTTAACTTGTAATTAACGGAAATTTCCAGGGGCTGAAAGATTGCATTTTTAGTTTCCATACTAATCCATAGTTTACTTAGCTATGCTAAATATCACTTCTTTTTGCGCACACTTGGACGAGTTCCGGTGACTGCGGCGCTTTTACAATCCTATCAATCTCACAGACAGACGTCGAATTGTTTTTCGGGACGTATTCGATGTCCCTGGACTCCCTGTTGAGCAACAGACGGTGGGGTGTGTGTGTGTGTGTAGGTGTGGGAGGCGATGAGCGTGGAACGTCAGGTGTTAGAAGGTTTGAAGACACACACACACAAACAGGATGAGCTCAGCATGTGGCTGAGTGGATAGAGAAAAGAGGAAATCATGTGTTTTTCTTGTACTTTCTTTCTCATTTTCCTACCTCCGTTCACACACACACACACACACACACACACACACACACACACACACACACACACACAGTAGTGTAGTACCACTGAGGTGAAGGGTCTCAGTAGATTACACTCCAAAGTGGAGGGCAGGACCTTTAACATAGCCTCGGGTCTCAGAGTGCTGGGTCTCCTCCGGTTTTCCCACAATCCCACACGCCGCGCTGCGTAACATGTGGAAGGTATTACAGCCTCCGCAGTGACTCCTGAGCAAAACGGAAATGCAGGAAATGTGTTACGTTGCATGTGATATGAACGAACTGCATAGATACAACAACTATGTTAAAAATGGCTGAAACGTTCTTTTTGTGGCACCACTGAATTGTGATTGGTCTGATTGTGTTGACTGGTGTTGATTAACTTGTGAAGGTTTCTGAAAGAGGTGTTTATTTAGCATTTGTGGAAGGAGTCTCCAGTGTGAGACAGAAAGATACAAAGAGAGGCTGGAAAGTTTCACAGCTGTGAGAACGAGAAAGAGAATTTGTTTCCATACCTTTAAATGGATCATAAAAAGGGTAAAAAAAATTCTAAACGCTGCTCTAGTAATGCTGCCAGCCTTTCCTCATGTTCGTCCTGGTACCAATCTTAAGCCGCGTTTGGAGGAAGCATTTTGTAATTTGTTCTTCATAGCAGGAGATGATGATGATGATGATGATGCGGGTTAAAGTGCTTTCAGGTGTCAGTTAGCCTCAAACGCGCGCACATGCTGTGAATTTACGACTGGCCTTTTGTGACCTTTGAGAATGAAAATGACAGGCTGTTGCCACGTAGAAGCCCCGAAACGGGTTTTGTCAGCGCATGACTCAAACGAGATCAGCGCAGTGCGTCTAGCCTGAATCCTTCTAGACTATGAATGTTACAGACTCACGGCATCATGATAATCAGGATGTTCAGACGTAGAATTCATCATCTAAATGCTCTGATGTCCTTTAGTCTGGGCTTTGAGAAGGATTTTAAAACTTGTTAAAGGAAAAAAAAAAATGCAAGTAGCCATTTTGTATATAAGAGCAGTGATGCCTTTTTGTTTTGAAACGGCACAGCACTTGAATTTCGCATTCACACCACGTGCTCATGAATAATTCCTCCCCATTCTCTCGCTGTCTAGCATTCGCATTACTATTATTATTGTACAGAGTTTCCAGCCTTCGATACAGCTAGGTGCATACTGCCACCTGTTGCTTTGTGAGCTGCTATTAAACACACAGAAGAAGAGAACGATAAGTCAATCTTCGCGTTATGCCTTAGATGACTGACATTTTGGAAAACAATTTGAAGAGCAACACTCTCACGTGCCTTCATACTTTATCAGCTCTGACTGTGTAGGCCAAGGATGAGAGTAGCACATTCTACGCGCACGCGGCGATTTCGTTGGAGACCGACGATGTCACGTTCACCTCCGTGTTCAGGTATGTGTGACGGTTGACCCCTAGAGGGCGCCTAACGCCCGGGTTTGGGTTTTGTTTTGTAGTTTGGTTTATGTTTAATGTTAAACTTCAGTTCCCAGTTTGCACCTCGGTCAGGTGACGTAGAAGCTCACCTGAACCGAGGTAAGCCAATTAGTAATTGATTTATGTTTAGTTCTATAAATAGCCTGACTGAATCTCAGTCAGGCGTCTAGCATTAGTCGTTTAAGTTTAGTTTGTGTTGGAGGGATCTTGTTTTATGCTTTTGTTTGAAGATCAAAATAAAGAACTTTGTTGAACCGTCAGCTCGCCTCCGCGATCATGCCTCGCACACACCTCCGACGCAGACACCGTAAGAAACATGACAGAATGCTAGACCTACCCAGAGGCATGGCGGAGGATCTCCTCCTAGGGAATTACTCGGGAGGAGAAATTATCATCTCCAACGAGCTGGCGGAACTGCTGGAGCACGGCGAAATAGAAGTGGAGCAGGGATGGAGAAACGGCGAACACATCGAGCCGGTGAGCTCAGGGAAGGACAGCATGACAGCCAGAGAGAGACAGGCGAGGCGAAGCTGGGAAGGCTGCGGACCCGTCATCCGGCGCACACCGCCGAGAGGTGTAGCGGCCGAGGGAGAGACGGGAGGATTCTGCAGGCAGTGGGCGGAACGCAACGAGGAGTGCATTCATGACCTGCGCGAGCAGGTGCTGCAGCTCCAACTGCAGTTCGTCCAGGTTCGGGAGAACCAAGCTGTAGTCCCGGAAGCGATCCCTCTCTCGGATCTGGACGATGCACTCCTCCCACGGCCACTGCCTGAAGGTGGCGCGGACAGCACACCGGAGCTGAGCACGGAGGACTGGACGCCGCTTCAGCACGGCGACAAGGTAGGCTTCTACAGGCAGTGGGCGGAGTCCAACCAGGAGCGCATTCGTGACCTGCGCGAGCAGGTGCTGCAGCTCCAACTGCAGTTCGTCCAGGTTCGGGAGAACCAGTCTATAGCCCCGGAAGTAATCCCTCTCCCGGGTCTGGACGATGCGCTCATCCCCCGACCACTGCCTGAGCCTGTCGCGGAGGAAGACTGCGCGCCGTGTCTGCGCGAAGAACAAAACGGCGCGTCCATCATCCAGTCTCCGTGCAAGCTAGCGAGCGCCGTGCACGCTCCAACGCTGCAGGAGAGCGCCGTGCACGCTCCAACGCTGCAGGAGAGCGCCGTGCACGCTCCAACGCTGCAGGAGAGCGCCGTGCACGCTCCCACGCTGCAGGAGAGCGCCGTGCACGCTCCAACGCTGCAGAGGAGCGCCATGCACGCTCTAACGCTGCAGGAGAGCGCCGTGCACGCTCCACCGTTGCAGTTGAGCGCCGTGCACGCTCCACCGTTGCAGTTGAGCGCCGTGCACGCTCCACCGTTGCAGTTGAGCGCCGTGCACGCTCCACCGTTGCAGTTGAGCGCCGTGCACGCTCCACCGTTGCAGTTGAGCGCCGTGCACGCTCCCCCGTTGCAGTTGAGCGCCGTGCACGCTCCACCGTTGCAGTTGAGCGCCGTGCACGCTCCACCGTTGCAGTCGAGCGCGGTGCACGCTCCACCGTTGCAGTCGAGCGCCGTGCACGCTCCACCGTTGCAGTTGAGCGCCGTGCACGCTCCAACGCTGTCGAGCCCTGCACAAGCTCCAACGACCAAGACACCTGTTCTGCCGCCGCCTCCCGGCTTCGAGGATAGCGAGCTAGCACGCCAGCAGCCGCTGTCCCATGCACCTGTTCTGCCGCCGCCTCCCGGCTTCGAGGATAGCGAGCTAGCACGCCAGCAGCCGCTGTCCCATGCACCTGTTCTGCCGCCGCCTCCCGGCTTCGAGGACAGCGAACCAGCGTGTCAGCAGCAGCTGACCGATGCTCCTGTTCTGCCGCCGCCTCCCGGCTTTGAGGACGACGTTACGCTGCAGTCGAGCACCGTGCACGCTCCCGCGCCGCTGTCGAGCGCCGAGTACGCTCCAACGCCGCTGTCGAGCGCCGAGTGCGCTCCAACGCCGCTGTCGAGCGCCGAGTACGCTCCAACGCCGCTGTCGAGCGCACTGCACGCTCCCTCGCCGCTGTCGAGCGCACTGCACGCTCCCTCGCCGCTGTCGAGCGCACTGCAAGCTCCCTCGCCGCTGTCGAGCGCACTGCACGCTCCCACGCCGCTGTCGAGCGCACTGCACGCTCCCACGCCGCTGTCGAGCGCACTGCACGCTCCCACGCCGCTGTCGAGCGCACTGCACGCTCCCACGCCGCTGTCGAGCGCACTGCACGCTCCCACGCCGCTGTCGAGCGCACTGCACGCTCCCACGCCGCAGCCGAGCGCACTGCACGCTCCCACGCCGCAGCCGAGCGCACTGCACGCTCCCTCGCCGCCGTCGAGCGCACTGCACGCTCCCTCGCCGCCGTCGAGCGCAGTGACCGCTCCAACGCCGCCGTCGAGCGCAGTGACCGCTCCAACGCCGCCGTCGAGCGCAGTGACCGCTCCAACGCCGTCGTCGAGCGCAGTGACCGCTCCAACGCCGTCGTCGAGCGCCGTGCACGCTCCAACGTCGTCGTCGAGCGCAGTGAACGCGCCAACGCCGCTGTTGAGCTCTGCAAAAGCTCCAACGTCGTCGTCGAGCGCAGTGCACGCTCCAACGCCGCTGTTGAGCTCTGCAAAAGCTCCAACGTCGTCGTCGAGCGCAGTGACCGCTCCACCGCCGTCGTCGAGCGCAGTGCACGCTCCAACGCCGCTGTTGAGCTCTGCAAAAGCTCCAACGTCGTCGTCGAGCGCAGTGCACGCTCCAACGCCGCTGTTGAGCTCTGCAAAAGCTCCAACGTCGTCGTCGAGCGCAGTGCACGCTCCAACGCCGCTGTTGAGCTCTGCAAAAGCTCCAACGTCGTCGTCGAGCGCAGTGCACGCTCCAACGCCGCTGTTGAGCTCTGCAAAAGCTCCAACGTCGTCGTCGAGCGCAATGCACGCTCCAACGCCGCGGTTGAGCTCTGCAAAAGCTCCAACGTCGTCGTCGAGCGCAGGGCACGCTCCAACGCTGTTGTTGAGCTCTGCAAAAGCTCCAACGTCGTCGTCGAGCGCAGTGCACGCTCCAACGCCGCGGTTGAGCTCTGCAAAAACCCGAACAGAGTCGTCGAGCTCCGCACAAGCTCCAACGCAGTCGTCGAGCTCCGCACAAGCTCCAACGCAGTCGTCGAGCTCCGCACAAGCTCCAACGCAGTCGTCGAGCTCCGCACAAGCTCCAACGCAGTCGTCGAGCTCCGCACAAGCTCCAACGCAGTCGTCGAGCTCCGCACAAGCTCCAGCGCAGTCGTCGAGCTCCGCACAAGCTCCACCGCAGTCGTCGAGCTCAGCACAAGCTCCAACGCAGTCGTCGAGCTCCGCACAAGCTCCAACGCAGTCGTCGAGCTCCGCACAAGCTCCAACGCAGTCGTCGAGCTCCGCACAAGCTCCTACGCAGTCGTCGAGCTCCGCACAAGCTCCCATGCAGTCATCGAACTCTGCCCACGCTCCAACGCCGTCGTCGAGCGCCGGGCACGCTCCAACGCCGTCGTCGAGCGCCGTGACCGCTCCAACGCCGTCGTCGAGCGCAGTGACCGCTCCAACGCCGTCGTCGAGCGCAGTGACCGCTCCAACGCCGTCGTCGAGCGCAGTGACCGCTCCAACGCCGTCGTCGAGCGCAGTGACCGCTCCAACGCCGTCGTCGAGTGCAGCACCAGCCCTGCCACGGCCGAGCACGTCACCAGCCCTGCCACGGCCGAGCACGTCACCAGCCCTGCCACGGCCGAGCACGTCACCAGCCCTGCCACGGCCGTGCACGTCTCCAGCCCTGCCACGGCCGAGCACGTCTCCAGCTCTGCCACCGCCGAGCACGTCTCCAGCTCTGCCACCGCCGAGCACGTCTCCAGCCCCGTCACCCAGCCTCCTGGTCAGGAGGTGGAAGGTAGAACATTGGGGTGGGTGTCCGGGGCCTCCGATGATGCTCCAGAGGAGCATTTTTTTTGGGGGGGTACTGTGACGGTTGACCCCTAGAGGGCGCCTAACGCCCGGGTTTGGGTTTTGTTTTGTAGTTTGGTTTATGTTTAATGTTAAACTTCAGTTCCCAGTTTGCACCTCGGTCAGGTGACGTAGAAGCTCACCTGAACCGAGGTAAGCCAATTAGTAATTGATTTATGTTTAGTTCTATAAATAGCCTGACTGAATCTCAGTCAGGCGTCTAGCATTAGTCGTTTAAGTTTAGTTTGTGTTGGAGGGATCTTGTTTTATGCTTTTGTTTGAAGATCAAAATAAAGAACTTTGTTGAACCGTCAGCTCGCCTCCGCGATCATGCCTCGCACACACCTCCGACGCAGACACCGTAAGAAACATGACAGTATGACTCGCTTCCATGGTTTGATTCGTGTCTGAGTACGCTGTATCATGCTCGAGACCACATTTTCCTAAAAGAAAGCCCAGAACGCTTGTGTTCACACTGATCTAAATGAACCCGACTTTGGGGTTAAGTGTAATTGTAATGTGAAAACTTCACTTGACACTTTTCAGAAACTTTCACTGTCCAAGACCGTTTTTTAGTTCGGTCTTATTTCTTGAATCTTCAATCAACCCTTAACAAAGACCCAAGTCATCTTTTTTGATTTCATATCAATGATCAAACATCAGCTTTAAAGTCAAAATTTGATTATAAAACAAAACAGGAATTTTTCTCTTGTCAAATTTCACTTTGTCTGCTTTTCGGCTGCGTTTTCGAGGAGCTGTTCGGATCCGCTGAGCTGCTTTGAAGTGCGCGAGAGGGTCTTGATAAGAATCTCTCAGCGGTAATAGCTTCCCTCCGTCCGTGAGCGCTGGCGTGAGTGAGTCATTAAGCGCCGGAGCTCCCCATGGCTTTGTGCCATCGGCGCGTTTGGCCGGACGCCAGACAAGCCTCTCGCTCTCCTGCGCTTGGACCTGACCTGTTACATCACGGACAATTTGCAATAAGGGGGATTTATGTGAGCCGCTGATTGTGCTGGCGCTCTACATGGCCGTGTCTTCATTACAGTGCAGTGACCTTCATTTTTATCATTGGGAAAAAAATTGGTTATGGAGTTATTACCCGGCGTCTCCTTAAGCGCCCACGCCTTTTTTTCCTAGAGAGAGTCAAAGGGCATCCTGTAAATGAACATGAACAGGGTTTAGACACTACATTTATTTGCTTAAACGTTGAAGCTGTGACAGAGTACTGACAGGACGGGATGAAAGCGATAAGGAAATCTTATTATAATCTTTTTATAGTTACAATGCTGGTGTTGTGCAAATTTCCAGATATATCTGGTGTAAATCAGGAGAAATGGCCCTTACAAATTAATATCTGCACAGTTCCTGCTATTACCACACATAAATCTTCGAATTGAACGTCTAACTTTCTGTAGTTTGAAAAGAAAGAAAAAAGAACAGATCATATATAACTTCAACACACTGTAAGTTTGAAACCTGGACCTGCATTCCTGTGCATGCCAAGATTGGAGCCGGGACCTTGTTGGTGTGAAACCCAATGAATTTATTTTGTACATTGCACATACATTAAGGATAGACACGTCCATGTTAGAAGCTAGCCAAATAACTAATAACAAATTTTTGCCAGCCTCATTCTACTCGTCTAATGTGTCAGATAGTTTCTCTTTGCTTTCATTCTGAACTTCCTAATGTTACATTATTCAGAATATTGTTGTTAAATGTTAAATCGCTGTATTTCTGGGTAAAATTGTATAATAATTTAGGTATATAGGTTTCTATAGTGTTGATTTCTGTACTGTTTAGAATTGGTTTTGTCCATCCGTATTCGATTGATATGTGAAACAAAGCAAAAATCAAAAGATGACCGTCAACTCTGAATGTCTTTTGACACACACACACACACACACACACACACACCAAAATTCTCTTTATACAGGAGGCAGAGATGGGACAGAAATTTTGTCCCAGGAGAAAACTAGGTGTAATGTTAAATAAAAACAGAGCATTTAAATTGCATTATGATGTGTATCACAGTTTGCCTGTTTCTGAATACTTTCTGTTAACAATACTGACAGAGTGTTTCATATCTTAAAGCAAATATATTAATTAAGTTAAACATTTAATGATTTAAACCGACACAACAAACTTACATCTCTGAGCGACGCAGTGAGACATGAAAGTGATTCATTAAGTTGCTTTGTGTCATCTCTTGTTCAGGTCAAAGCGGCCTGGGAAAATCGACGCTGGTGAACACGCTGTTTAAATCCAAGGTCAGCCGTAAGTCCTGCACTCCCAATTACGAGGAGAAGATCGCCAAGACCGTCCACCTGCAATCAATCAGCCACAGTGAGTCTCCTCTCTCTCTCACACATAAACACACACAGACAATCACTAATGCTGTTTTGATCCCAGACTTTTCCCTTGAATTAATCATCAACATGCGAGCAAACATGAGACGCGTTATCTTTCCCATGAACCTTGACTTTATATAAATATAATGAGGAAAAAATTGTTTTATTTCACGTTTATTAGCAGCAACTCGCACGAGATTGTCTGTGCAAACTTAATGGTCTGTAAGAATGATGGAACAATATGATGTTGCGTAGATGATGAGTTTATAAGCTGCAGTATTTATATTGTAAGCGATTGTGGGATTCTAGGGTTTTTTTAATAACCAGGTCAACATCAGCAATGAAAAACTGTAAAGCATAAAATGCAACACACATACATATGTGTATATGTATATACATATAGGTATATACTGTATAGTGCCCTTGGTTTGACCCTCCTGCTAGCATGGTGTGTGTCCATGCACAGGAAGGTCATCTGACAGCAGCGGAGATGAATTATTTCAGAACATCTAAGACCAGTCATATTATTTCATCTTATTACTCTCAGGTCAATGTCCTCATGATATGATGATATGACCTGACATGATTAAGAAATGAAAGATTCAGAGAAATCAAATCAAGCCAAGAGAAATGCGTTAAAAATGTTACTGCTGGTTTTGACTAATAGCAGAATGTAAAGGTTTGTGGTGTTTGACTTGGACCCGAACCAGACACCTGGGATATTGTGTATGTGTGTGTCTGTGCGTATGTGAGTGAGTGAGAGAGAGAGAGAGAGAGAGAAGACGAATTAAGATGCCTGTGATAGGGGACAGATTAAGAATGATCAATCATAGAGAGATGTGGCCCTGGCTGTCATTAAGAAAAACCTGTCAAGGAGGCTGGTAGAGAAAGAGAGAGTGCCGCATCTGCAATTTTTCATCCCGCGGGTCAGAGGATGACTCTCGCTCCAACAGAGGACATCATTTATCTAAGATAACAACTGGTGTCTGCTTGAGCATGAGGCCGTGTCTCCTCTTACATTCTCTCGCAGCAGTTGCATAAAATCGTTGACTCGATGACGACATTTCTGATCTCTGACCATGAAAAAAGAAAAAAAGCTGCCTCAACTTGAATTCCTGCCCAGAAAACTGTGGTCTTGATTCACGTCAAGTCTCGAGTTCAGGAAACGACATCATGTCAACATGGCTGCGCAAACCATCAGCAGTAAACACCTGATCACATTATGAGAGTTTATAGATTTATAGATTAAGACGGGAATCACCAGGGACCAGCCCATATGATATTCTCACATACCTTGGTGCTGATGCGTTTCTGTATCACAGTATTATAAATATCCCACTTCAATTGTTTCTTTTTTTCCTAATTTCGTGGAAAATTCAAAACCTTTTACCACAAAAAAACTAAAGTTGAATTACATGTGAAATTAATAAACACACTGACATAATTTGACACATACTGCGATTTAAACTGTGATATTTAACGATTAAATTTATCACTTGCAGTGGTGCACAAAGTACAAAAATCCTGTACTTGAATAAAAAGTAGAGCTATCCCAAGTAAAATATTACTCAAGTAAAAGTAGAGTAATTACTTGTAAGAGATTCATAATAGTCAGCAGGTGGCAATATTACAGATATTTGCTGTAGGATGTAGTGGAGTAAAAGTAAAAAGTGTCATCCAAAAAAACTCATCAAAAAAGAAAAGGTAGCTGATTGGCCGAGCTCTCTCAGGGGGGAGCCAATCAGGGCTGTCTGTGAGCTCGTGCACGCCAAAGGAGCGGCTTTCCTCTGAGTGTGTTACTCCGCCCCTAATGGTGCATGAGCGAGCAGTTCGAAAAGATGTGGTCGGCTGACATCATGCGGTTTGGAGGAAACACGTGATAGTCTTTGCCCTCCTGACTGAATGGTAGTGGTAGCCTTAATATGGGAGCCCCCCTAATGACGGGGAGGAATTGGTCACGACTAAATTGGGGAGAAAATTAAAAAAAATTATAATAATAATAATTAAAAAAAAAGAACAGGTATGTGAAATGCGTACCTAGTTAACTTCCAACTCTGCCAACACGCACTAATTGATTAAATCCATAACAATGACAAACATTGCATGTTTGTCACACTTAAATGTGTCTGCTCATCAAAAACCGTTAACTATTAGTCAAAGATAACATAACTGAACACAAAATGCAGTTTTTAAATGAAGGTTTACGTTATTAAGAGAGAAAAAAACTCCAAATCTACATGGCCCTGTGTGAAAAAGTGATTGCCCCCCCTTGTTAAAAAATAAATTAACAGGTGTTTATCACACCTGAGTTCAATTTCTGTAGTCACCCCCAGGCCTGATTACTGCCACACCTGTTTCAATCAAGAAATCACTTAAATAGGAGCTACCTGACACAGAGAAGTAGACCAAAAGCACCTCAAAAGCTAGACATCATGCCAAGATCCAAAGAAATTCAGGAACAAATGAGAACAAAAGTAATTGAGATCTATCAGTCTGGTAAAGGTTATAAAGCCATTTCTAAAGCTTTGGGACTCCAGCGAACCACAGTGAGAGCCATTATCCACAAATGGCAAAAACATGGAACAGTGGTGAACCTTCCCAGGAGTGGCCGGCCGACCAAAATTACCCCAAGAGCGCAGAGACGACTCATCCGAGAGGCCACAAAAGACCCCAGGACAACATCTAAAGAACTGCAGGCCTCACTTGCCTCAATTAAGGTCAGTGTTCACGACTCCACCATAAGAAAGAGACTGGGCAAAAACGGCCTGCATGGCAGATTTCCAAGGCGCAAACCACTTTTAAGCAAAAAGAACATTAAGGCTCGTCTCAATTTTGCTAAAAAACATCTCAATGATTGCCAAGACTTTTGGGAAAATACCTTGTGGACCGACGAGACAAATGTTGAACTTTTTGGAAGGTGCGTGTCCCGTTACATCTGGCGTAAAAGTAACACAGCATTTCAGAAAAAGAACATCATACCAACAGTAAAATATGGTGGTGGTAGTGTGATGGTCTGGGGTTGTTTTGCTGCTTCAGGACCTGGAAGACTTGCTGTGATAGATGGAACCATGAATTCTACTGTCTACCAAAAAATCCTGAAGGAGAATGTCCGGCCATCTGTTCGTCAACTCAAGCTGAAGCGATCTTGGGTGCTGCAGCAGGACAATGACCCAAAACACACCAGCAAATCCACCTCTGAATGGCTGAAGAAAAACAAAATGAAGACTTTGGAGTGGCCTAGTCAAAGTCCTGACCTGAATCCTATTGAGATGTTGTGGCATGACCTTAAAAAGGCGGTTCATGCTAGAAAACCCTCAAATAAAGCTGAATTACAACAATTCTGCAAAGATGTGTGGGCCAAAATTCCTCCAGAGCGCTGTAAAAGACTCGTTGCAAGTTATCGCAAACGCTTGATTGCAGTTATTGCTGCTAAGGGTGGCCCAACCAGTTATTAGGTTCAGGGGGCAATTACTTTTTCACACAGGGCCATGTAGGTTTGGATTTTTTTCCCCCTAAATAATAAACCCCTCATTTAAAAACTGCATTTTGTGTTTACTTGTGTTATCTTTGACTAATAGTTAAATGTGTTTGATGATCAGAAACATTTTGTGTGACAAACATGCAAAAGAATAAGAAATCAGGAGGGGGGCAAATAGTTTTTCACACCACTGTATATAGGTATATATTTTACATAGGCATATTTTCACATACACCAAACTAGTTCTATTTGATTCAAGATATCGACCTGTAGAAATTGCATCATTTGAATGTATTCATTTAGTTTTTCTTCCTCTTCCATTTATACCTACTGACTTTTTTTTTTTTTTTTACCAAAACGATGGTCATCCAATCTTGCACCAGATCTTGCAGATGAAATCATCTACTGTGGCGACCCCTAGGATAAGGAAGACAAAGAGCAAGATAAAAAAAAAAACACCATTAAAAGTTTAGGTATAAAGTGTGAAAAAAATAAACGTTTACGTGCTGCAAGCTGTACAGAAAAGAGAAGCATGTACCTTCACGAATTTCACTTCTCGAGGCGCCGTCACGCACAATTTAAAAGTGGCATGAACAGTAGATAGCATAGCCTCCTTAGCTTGCCCTTTTAAATGGAAGCCTTTGTGTGTGTGTATATATGTGGGGCGGGGGAGGGGGGGGGGTAGGAGGATATGTGTATGTGTGTTCATACAATAATTAGCAGTCCTACGTTGTAATCTATCTTCATATGACACTAACGTTGCTGGCAAGTGACTCAGTAACACACTGGTGAGTAATGATAGTTTCGACAAGATTCCATGTGGGTTTTAAAATAACACGAGCAAAGACATGACAGAACTGATACGAGGCACATTTACTTCTGTAGCAGATGGAAAATGATTATGGAGCAGGCCTTTTAAAAATACGAATAAATAACAACTAAAAACATTTTACTCAGTGATGAGTTTCTTTTTAAAGTGAATGTAGCTTCTCATAACAGTAAATTGAGATTTATTTTTTTCAGTGGATTTTTTTCAAAGAGAAAATAAATAACTAGCAGTGTTAGCAAGGAACGTTACCTCAGAAAGTGCCGTGTGCACACTCAAAACACTAACCTGACAGGATTTATTATTTTTCTTTCTCTCTCACTCTTTTTTTTAGCTTAATATTCACTAGAAATTTTAGGTGGCTAGCAGACATGAGCTAACCTGACAGGATTTCACAGAAAATAAATTTTTATTATTATTGTTTTTCTAATTGTCATAATCTTCACTGAAGAAAAACTAGCTGGGTAGTTAGCATGAGCTAGCATGAAAGGAAGTCTGTTATATTAGTTTTATAAAAATGTAAAATATCCACTGCTTGCTAAACTAAGCTAATTTGACAGGATATATAAACATATCCTACCACAGATATCAGTTAACATGTAAGGATTAGTAAAAGGTTGTTTAAAATTACATTAATACAGTTTATCATCTTAATGCAGTATTAATATTATCAAATTAACAAGTTTAAATATCAACTTGACAACATATCTCTTCAGTAAGTTCCCAATTTTTTATGTGAATGTTAGCTACTTGGCTAGCACATGCATATGTTCCCGATTTTTTATGTGAATGTTAGCTACTTGGCTAGCACATGCATATGTTGCTTGACAGTATTTCCAAAAGAGCTGGTTAATCTGAATTAACTTGATGGAATTCAAAATATATTTTTAAACTGTCCACAAACAACTTGATTACTGTTACTGTTAGCTAGCTAGCTAGCTAGCTGGTTAATATCTTTTGATGCTAGTCAGCTATCTGCCAAGAGCTTACCCAGTGTTTTAATATTAAAAGCCGCTGGAGGAGTCGCTAGATGTCGCTTAAGGACGCCACATGGTAATTTGCATATTTATGATGTGATATTTGCATATCAATAATGGGGTGTGTATAGAACCGACATCAGGGAGGCGGAGCCTGGAGCCATATCAGTGCACTCAGTCCAAACCAGTCCTGTTAGCGAGTTTCTTTTTTATTGTATTAAATTGTTCTTTCATTTAATACACTTAATCTATCTATACATATAATAAAACTGTAAAGTTGGCATATCTGTAGAACGCATCAAGATGTTTTTTGGAATTTTTGTCTGTCTGGTTGTCTATTTGTTTGTGCATGCATCACAAACTACTGAACTAATTTTAATGGTGTTGGGGTAACGTATGTACAGTTGGTGGTCCATACACATCCAGAAAGCGTAACCTGCGACTGAGATCTAGACTCCAGACATCCCCCCCTGTTAATAAAATGTGTGTGTGCGTGCTTGGCATGTCTACATGTGCTTGTGCTTTACTGCACGTTTAAGGTTGTAGAAGGTTCAGGATATGCGTCCTCCAGAGATTTCCTCTCGCTTCGCTGAATTCTCAGTCCAGCAAATCGTAAACAGTGTAGTAAGGAGGAGGGAAAGGTTATGTTTTTTTTTTCTTTTTTTCTGGAGTGTTCAGAAATCCAGGCCGAAACATCCTGACATAAGAGGTAAATATTTACCTGTATCGGGCCCGTGTGTCGTAAAAAAAAAAAAAAAAACGCAGTTTGTGAGAGAGGAGAGATATGAATATGCCATCATGGTTTCCGCCACATTCCTTATGTTGAGGTGTGTGTTATGACCCAGTATGCTTCTCCTACAATGCATCTTTGCCTGTGTGGTTTATGGGTTCAGAATTGTCTGCAGGGGTTTGACATGATGTGAGCTGTAGCTAGACTTGCAAGTTTTTTTTTTTTTTTATTTCCATCTGCTCTGTTTTTCAGTCATCGAAGAACGGGGAGTGAAGATGAGGCTCACGGTTATCGACACGCCCGGATTTGGAGACCAGATCAACAACGAGAACTGGTGAGAGAAGTTTGATCACTTCGGAATATTTCCCAGTATATAACTTTTAATATCATACTAAAATACATAAAAATCCACCCTAATAGAAACCGTTCTAGATATAAATTTTTCACGCGCTGTTTCTCCTCAGCTGGGAGCCCATCATCACGTACATCAATGAGCAGTACGAGAAGTACCTGAAGGAAGAGTTGCACGTCAACAGGAAGCGAAGGATCCCAGACACTCGCGTCCACTGCTGCGTCTACTTCCTGCCAGCCACAGGCCACCGGTACATGTCACTTCCTGTGGTATATTTACAGACAGGGACATTAAGTCACTGTAATGTAATACTTCAGATTTTTAGACAGAATAGAGGAGACCCGAAGTAGGCCCTAGTGCCCCGATTGACCCTTTGACCTGATGGGAAACCCGAGAGCCGTAAATCGTTTTCATAGTAGCGAGTAAGGTTGCGCTAAGCAAACAGAACAGTATTCATGGGTCAAGAAGTCATAAATACCCGAATCTGCATGCAAATATTCCTGAGCCTGGTTGAGCTGCTGGTCTTCTGAGAGTCTGTATATCTTCAGGACATTTACGAGATGCCTTGTATTAAATTTTAAACCTACAGCTGAGGACTTGAGGGAATTAATTAGTTTATAACACAGTGCTAATCAGTGGCCAGGATTACCCAGCTATCAATAACCAGGAAATCAATAACATAAGCTTGGAATGAGCTAGCTTATATTTGGTGAGTTTGGCTACAGCGGCGTTAACCCAAAGTTCTCCCGCAGGTTGCGCCCGATCGATGTGGAGTTCATGAAGAGGTTGGGGAAGATCGTCAGCATCGTACCCGTGATCGCCAAAGCCGACACGCTAACCATGGACGAGAGGCTAGAGTTCAAGCAAAGGGTGAGCTGTTATTCATTCATTTAATCACTTATAATTTTCCTCTTAACGTAATTGGACTGTATAATAAACTCATTCCTTAATTTTCTTTTCCGTGGTGAACGAGATATTAAAATCTATAGATGAGTTTTCAATAAAAATTGTTAAAGATCATACGAAGAACGCAAAACCAGAACTTTTGGTTGTGCAGAATAACAGAACATAGTTATAAGAGTAAAAACTCCCTTTATTTCTTTATTTAATCCCCTGCTACACTAATGCACTTATCGCAGTGTTTCACCAGTGCCTGGACACCATCAAGGTAGGAAGTGTTCTCGGTGAACCAGAACCATGATCCATGAGAGTTTGTGTGTACAGTCAGCAAGAGAAACTAAACAGTTCAGTTTTGGTAATCTATGTTCTTGCTTCATAGATGTATTTACAGACATACACTTTAGGATTTAGTCATGGGTTATGAAATGCATTGGAATCATTTGCGTATCAAAATTAATAACAACGCCAAGACACATTTGTGTGCCTGTGTGTGTGTCTGTTTCTTTGTCTGTGTTTTTTTCCTTGGTCGAACCTGTGCCATTGTTCACAGCTCAGTGGATCCAGCTGGATGATGCAGTGTGGGAGGAAGCCATCCTGTACTCCTGTACTACATCCCTCTCCAAAAACCTCCCACACACAGACACACACACACACACAATGACACACACAAGGACCTAGCTTGATAATTCAGGTTCCACGATGCCATCCGTGTTGTTGAATATTACATCTCCCACCGTGGTATCTTGATAATAATGTCTCATTAAAAACATAGAAATTCATGTAGAGCCACTCATTTTGTGTGTAAGTGGGTCTCAGCTCGTTTGCTGATTATGCATAATTTTTAATGTTTGCTTAAGTATTCAGCTGAGGTATTTATTCCGGGTTTTATCATTGTGTAACAATGAAGCGACACGGCAAAATATCATCTTTCATGTCCACACTTCTTGCGACGAAATTATTGACTAATTAAGCTAAATCTGCTCATTAGAAAGCAATGAAATAAAAAAATTATAATGTTGCAAAATTGTCCTTATTTAACAAACGGGATACAATTTTATTTATTTGTAAAATGTTTACTTGAGCGTTGACTCATGTAAATTCATGAAAAAGTGTTTTTGAAAATATCTATAAGCTAGAAATTTACCTGAGTTTGTGAAAATGTGAACCTCGATCAATCGGTTTAAAATCGTATAATTGTTGCTGTGTTGCTATTATGTTGATTAGTTAAAAGAAAGCAGTTAAAAACTAATTAAGACAAAAATGAAGACAAACAAGACTAGTTGTTCAATTGAGGCAAAAGTAACGGTAAAGTAAAAGTGAGGAGCTCATGTGCTCATGTGCATCTAACTACATTACTGGAAGGTTTAGCATGCTCTGTGCGTATAAGGCACTTTTGTAAAAAAAAAAAAAAAAAAAAAAACGTCATTACTCACCTTCAAATTTACTTAAAATATCAAAAGTATTGAGATTGTATTTGTTTACAGTAGCCATTAAATCAGTTACATATAATAGTCTGCAGGTGGCGATTTTACAGCATCAAATAGTACACACCCCATGCAGAAATGTAGTGAAGTAAAAAGTACAGATATTCGCATGTATATATGTAATGGAGTAAAAGTAAAAAGTATCCTGTAATAATAGCACACAGGTAAAGTACAGATATGTGAAATATGTATTCAGGTACAGTAACAAACTTGTATACCATCTCCGCTGTTTAGGTTTCGTTTTGTAGTTTCCAGCTCTCTTTGCCTTTTATGGAGTTGTATAGGCGTGTCGAAATGTAAGCCCACTCTGCCATGAACCTGCTCAGTTATTTATAGTTTTTTTTTCCTTACATGAAGTATGATGAAATGTTTTGTAAATTTTGTAAGTTTTTTTTAAGTTTAATTTGTCTACAAAAAGAATTTAGACACAACTTTCATTAAAGGCTTCGTGAGTGAGGCCTGCTGTGCCAACATTTGTTTTCTGACATTGTTAGAGATTTTCATCAAGTGAAGCATCCAGACTGTTACACTTCCAAACTTTCTGGTGTTTATCATGTGACATCATGATATGTGATACTCCGGTTTATAACCGCATTGTTTTCAGTCAGAAGTCGCTGTTGCCACCATTGTGTGTCAGTGTTATCATACTTTACCTTCAACCCATAGTGTCCATGTTCTGGTGTTATCCCCCGCTCGCACATTGCTCTACCACACATCCACGGGCTGAGCAAGTGAAGTGTTCATATTTCACCATGAGGAGATTGTGTGTGTATCCCTGTGTGTGTGTATCTCTGTGTGTGTGTGTGTGTGTGTGTAAAAATCATCTCTGTAAATCTGACCAGGAGCTCTTTTCTCTGTTTGCAGATAAGACAGGATCTTCTGAGCCACGGTATCCGGGTGTACCCGCAGAAGGAATACGACGAGGACGCTGAGGATCGGATACTCAACGACAAGATCAGGGTACCAGGATTTTTTAATATCGATGAAATCTGAGAAAATGACCGAGCATTAAGAAACACCAACACTTATTAACTAGACACTTATTATGATTGAAACATGATTCCGTTTAGATGACGACTGATTGTTTTTGGTTGTTTTTGTAGGAAAACATCCCATTTGCGGTTGTAGGAACAGATAAAGAGCACCAGGTGAACGGAAACAAGGTCTTGGGTCGGAAAACCAAATGGGGAATCATCGAAGGTGAGAAACAAATAATATTAATAATAATAATAATAACAGGTGTAGCAGTAACAGTAGTAGTAGTTATTTATGTCTTATACAAGCTTGCCATCTAGTGGCTGAGTAGAGGCAAAGCAACAGGAATAATTTCTCTTGCTCTCAACCCCAGGTATTCATTACATTTCATGTTTTTTCTTGCAGTCGAAAATGTCGAGCATTGTGAGTTTGCCAACTTGAGAGACCTTCTGATTAGGTAAGTCTAACTTTTTTGGTCTTAGTAATATTATTCAATATTCATTCATTTTGTTTCCTACTACACCACTTTAACATCCAGTTATGTTTTTTTAAATGAATAAATAAATCGTGCTGTCATCATTCAGAAAGCATGGACAGGCTCGTTTTCTTAAGTTACGGTTATGATGTCTGATTAACATCCTGATGTAAGAGTAGTAGCACCGAGTACACAATAGATGAGTTGATTACGTCATTGAAAAGCAGCAATAATTAAGTGATTTAAAAAAAAATTTTTTTTAATGCTAATCCTCTGCAGGTCCCACCTTCAAGACCTGAAGGACGTCACTCACTACATCCACTACGAGACATACCGGGTGCGGCGGCTGAACGAGAGCAACGCCAGCGGGCTCGGCTTCTCCGTTCACACTCTGGAGAACGGTACAGCAGAGAAGAACCACACCGAGAGCCAGCTTTAAACACACACACACACACACACATCATCAATCCTGCGTAGATGATGGCAAGATGATCACAAGAAGATTTCTTCCAGATGTGAAGACGTAAAGACTTTTCTGCATTTAAACGTCATATATGAGTCTATTTTTAAAGAGGAGTCTATATTGTGGGTGGGATGTTTTTTTGGGGTGGGAGGGTATAGAAAATGTTGATGATGATGATGATGATGATGATGAGGAGGAGGAAGTACAATAGAAGTGACAGGTGTGTAGGAAGAGAGACGTTCCTCTTTCCTCATGCAGAGGATTTCTGTCCCTTTAATTTCTCTTTTTTGTGTTTTAAAAGAAAAGTAAAATTAGACAAACTATTTTTGTTACCGTGCTTGCTTTTGGAAAGTTTCGTTTTTGTTGTTGTTGTTTTTCTAACAGAGCTATTTTTTACTGTTTGTGAAAAAGATGATGGAATGAAAAGAAAGCAATATCACCAAATGTTTTTATTTTTAATCTCTAGTTTTTCTATCAGTCTCAACAGTTCTTCAGTAATGAAAAAAATCCTTTGAAATTCATCTACAAGTCAAAACAAACATTATACCAATAATTATGTACTCACCGTTTTATTTTTTCATCAGAGGGTACAACATTTTTTATACACACTGTCTGTTATTGTGACTTTTTTATTTTTATTACATGAAAGCTACTGTACATACTCATGTTGTCTTTTTTTTTTTTTTTTTAATAATAACGCAACGTACTAACAGCTCCGCCATGTCCTCGTTACATATAATAATATTCATGTTAAACATCATTGATTTATGATTAAAAGATTGTCACTGTTGATCGCACATTGTTTTTATTTTACATAAAACGTCCGGAATTAAATTAGTCACATCGATTTATTGATTGTATAAGCGTACAACAAAATGAAAATTATAATACCATGGAATATATTTAATTTGTTAGATTATAGTCCACATAGAAAATTAATTAAACATGGTGGTAACAGTATCACTGCTCTATTATTACTATTAATATTACTGTCACATTTGGATGTTTTAATAAAATTTAAACAGCGAAACTAATTAGCAAACAAGCAGCTTACTTTATTACGTTTTTGATGAGAAGTTATAATTAAAGACATTGTGTGTGTGTGTGTGTCAATCAAATACACAGAGACGTATTTCCTTTTGTACAACCTTTACTAAAACAGTGCAGACTGGAACCAAACCATTTCGGTGGGGAAAAAAAAACGACAACGCATGTCTGACAAGGCACTGCAGCCATGAGAAAGTGTTTTTTTTCCTTTCACTACAGAATTATTTACATTAAAATAATAACCATAATAATAAAGCTTAAAGAAAAGCTTTACGTCGATGGCTGAGAAAGGTTGGATGTCGGAGAGCTGGTCCGTGTGAGGCAGACGTCGTTCTTATGAAGCACAGTCACGCGATCGGGCGTTCACCCCGTGAACAAAAAGCCAAGTTTTATTTAATTTATTTAATTTTTAATCAGAGACCCTGTATGAATGGTAGAGTTAATAGTTATTCAAGCGGCACGTGTGAAATGCAGAATGACATCTGTGTTTAAGGTGGGAATTAGAGCAGATGTGCTAGTAGTGTTACACATGGTGGACTTCCAGCGGTACTGAAGGCTTGATCGATTAAATGTACAGCATTAGACAGATTTCTTTTTTTTTGTAATCCAAAGGACAGGTTCATGCATCTGGGGCTCTTCTATAAACAGTATGTGCGCGTCCCAAACACCGGACTTCACATAGCTAGTGGACGTACAGTCTGATTGAAGTGTTTTTTAGGCTTTGACACGAGTGACCGGTGTTTTTGACCGAGGACGAGAATGTCTATGTTTTTAGGACACAGATTCTGATCCCATGGAACATTTATTTCGCTCTCAATAGAGGACAAGTGCGTGTTCATGTTATCAATGTTAGCAAGTTGCTTTTAAACATCGTGACTCAGCTTGCATGTTAAGAGTCGAGGTTAGAAAAGATCAATGTGAATTAAGCTTTTGTTTTCATTTTGCCTTCAATATCTCACGGACTAATAATCGTAAAAAGAACATATTTGAACACAGAATCTGCTTTTTTTTTTTTAATGTCCCTCCTTTTTTTTATGCTGGTAGAATGATACCATATTATTTACATTTAGGCATTTGGCAGACGCTCTTATCCAGAGCGACTTACATTTTTATCTCATTACACATCTGAGCAGTTGAGGGTTAAGGGCCTTGCTCAAGGGCCCAACAGTGGCAACTTGGTGGTTGTGGGGTTTGAACCTGGGATCTTCCGAACCGTAGTCCAATGCCTTAACCACTGAGCTACACCTAGTACAAAGCGGTACCTTGGCGAGGCGAGAGGCGAGTTCTTAGGGCGTAAGTTCTTATTTTGAAACGCATTTTCCCAGAGGGAGTAATGTAAATGCAAATAATCCGTTTCATCTGCCCAAAAATATTACCCATATTACCAATTTCCAACAATATAATCATATTTTTTTTATCAAAACATTTAGAAAAGACATGTAAATAAAGTAAAACATGAAATAAATAAACCTCACTTAACCTTAATTTATGATTCCTCTTGGCTGCTTTAAAAACCAAATCCGTGAAAGTGACTCCGTTTTCTTCTTGCTACCGTCCTTGGTAACACACTTGGGACCCGTGGTGCTGCGTCTTCACTAAATCCCCCCAAATATTAGGAAAAAAAACCCCCACAAAAATATGTAAACTCACTTCGCTTGGCTTTCCAAGTTTTAAACGTTTCTTATCCGGTGTTCTGTTTGTGCTCTGTTCGTTCGCCGAAAATTCTTTGTATGCAGAGGCAAACCCGAGGGCGTTCATGTGCCGAGGTATTAATGTATCTATATTGCGATTCTGTAGGTGTCACTATTTTTTAAATATCCCGATTCTATATTAAATATTTTTTTAAGATTTTGATATAATTCTAAAAAAAAAAAAAAAAAACATAGCAAATAAAAGCCTGCTATTGATTAAACAGTTTAGTGCACCACCTGTAGGATTATAGTGGAACTGCAATATTTTATCACCTCAAACGCAAACATTTGAATGTAAATAAAATAAAAAAACTATTTAAAAAAAGAAACAATTTATATAACTAAGTCCTGAGTTTAAATTTAATCCGATATTCACAAGAGCAAGTGAAAGATCTGAATATCTGCTCCTGTTCATGAACGAGGCTTTTCACGTTAAGTTCACGTCTAATGGGTTTGTTTTTTGATAATTTGTGTTTGAACGTCTTGTTTTAGTAGCTGTATGTTTTACAATTACAATTTTTTTCAGGACAGGCCACAAGTACAAGTCCACTCTCTAGGCTGAAGACAGGTTAGGTAACTGTTTGTTCACATTCTCCACTGGGAGGCGCTAGTTTTTTTTTTTTTTTTTTTGGAATTAGGTGTTAGTTAAGTTAGTTGATTGCGCAAGTTTGCACACCCTTGGAAAAAACAAGGACTTTCTATTTAGCAATTACCAAGACATTTTAGTGTAAATGTGTAAAAGGAAAAATATGAAATTGTGAAATGTTAATAGGTGAAGTTCAGTTGCTGCATGTATTATAAATATTCTTTAACTTGTAAACCACCTTCGAGGTCTTTATTATCATCTGAACAGCATTTCAAACTTTGATATTGTAACTTAATCCTGTTGTCTGTCACAACGTCTCACAAATGTAATCCTCAGTTCAGGTCTGAAGTCTGACACGAGCCATGATTAAAACTTTTTTTTTTTTTATTATTATTCTTTTTCTGTTGATTTTGGCCCATATTTGGATGTTATATTTGTTCCAGGACACACCCACATTTCACATGTAGAAATTCTGAATTCTGTTGTTTGTACATCAGTCGGAAAATTCATGTAGGTTTAGGCTTTTCCCATTCAAAACATATGTAGGTGTGCAAACTTTTGCACCCAACAATAACCACATGTTGTTATATGGCTGGCTTTTCTGGAAAGCTTAGTAAATTACAATATTTATTACATTTTTTAGTGTCATTTGTTAGCTTGTTAGAACGTGTACATGAAACCCCGATGTTTGGGACACTGCAGAAGAATGTGTGTGTGTGTGTGTGTGTGTGTGTGTGTGTGTGTGTGTATATATATTTGAGTGTGTTACATTCGTTACTTGCTCATACAAAGTAGGCAGCGACCTTTTGCTAAACACAGGGCGTACCTGATGCTATGCTAGCACGTAGCCCGCGTTAGCATTTCATCTTATACTGGACATAACGGAACAGGTTTCTGTGATTCACTGCTGACGCATTTCATCGCTTCGAGACATTAATCATTTCTTTCTTTTTTTGCATATCAAGCCCACAATACATTTATTCGACATGTCCTAACACATCCCAAACTTCCGTTATATACAGATTAGCGTAGCGGAATTAAAGTTAATATTGAAGTTTCTGCTGAACACCATCATTCCAAACTCTCGCTCCAGGAAAACAGCTCGGTTCACAAGGAAAAACTACATTATTTTGTTTTTTTTTTTGTTTTTGTTTTTACAATGTAATACAACATCTCCATGTTATATAATTTTCCTCAGCGATATATTATTAATTATCTCTGTATTTTATTTTTATTGGATGGAGGGATAGCATAAATGGAAGAACTTCCACAGAACTTCTGTTCTCATCTATACAGAGAGCTGGTGGATGTGAAAATACTGCAACATGGTGAAAGTATAATAATATTAATAATAATAATATTAATAATAATAATAATAATAATAATAATAATAAAAAAAAAACACTCCATGGAAAAATTTGTCTTCAGTGTTCTTTTGGAGGAAAGTCTTTCCAGGACGTCCATTTTGGCGCTGAGACTCTGCCTCGGTCTTACATTTCGTCCACCAGGTGTCAGTGTAAAAAAAAAGCAAAAAAAATCTTAAAAAATAAGAAATAAATCAAAATCTTAGAAGATGAAAAATAAAAATCAACCCTGCCGTTTAGAAGCAGCTCTTCATGTTCCCTGCTCTTTTCATCTTTAATTAGAATCAAATACATCACTCGGTTAAAAAATTAAGAGAGAAAGGAAGAAAAAACAACCTCGTAGACTTCGCTTAAATAAATAAATAAATATAGTCGATAAATTAACCTTAAGTAGTAAAATAGATCAATAAATACGAATCTCAGAGCTTGAAGATGAATCAGGCTTTAGTACGATCTGGATATAGTACCGCGTTTGACCTTTGACCTTTTTGCCGAGGTGAGGCATCATCAACGTATAAAGGTTTAAGAGAAAGCAAGTTATGACCTTAAGTGCCTGAAGCCTCGGGGTCACAGTGTCTTTATCTTTTGTTTTATAATAACCGTAACATTTTGTGCAGAAAAGTAATAAAGCTGTATAATAACGTCGTTTATTTCATCGTACGGTCACATGTTCCTGCTCGTAACCCAGTGAGTTCTGATCGCGAGTAAAAGTACAGTGTAGGTGAAAAGAAGAAGAAAGTGAGAAGATTTAGGAAAGGAAAAGAAGAAAAAATATACAAGGAGGCAAATAAAGAAATATGAGAAATATGAAGAGAAAGGGGGAAAAACAACGGAGAGAAAGAAGAAATAAAAAAGAATGAAATAAAAATATCAGTTAAAGAAGCAAAAATAAAAACATAAAAATCGTGAAAATCAGAAAAAAGAGAAAACAACAATGACGAGGTAAATTTGAAAAAGCAAGAATTAAGAAAGAAAGTAAGTAGTAAAATAAAGAAAGAAAAAAAAAGAAAGAGAAGAACTATTTAAAAAACTGATGGGGCATGGGAAGAAAGAAGGAATCAAAAGTAAAAGAAAGGTTGAAGGAAAGAAGGAACAAAGAAAAAAAGAAAGAATTGACTGAAGGACAGGACTCAAAGAAAGGCGGAGAGGAAAAAAATCTAGTAAAGAAAGAAAGAAAGAAGAAATGATAGAAGGAATGAAAGTAGAAACAGACAAATGAAGAGGGAAATGAAGGAGGGGACAGAGAAAGGATAGAAAGCAAATATGCACGAAAGAGGAAAAATATTAAAGCAAGAACGTACGAAAGAAAGAAAAAGAAAGTAAGAATATGGCAAAATAAAAAAGAAGAAGAAAAGTAAGTGAGAAATGAAAAGCCTGCATGAGAAACGTACAAAGAAAGAAAGAAAGAAAGAAAGAAAGAAAGGAAGAACTGCAGGAGGAGTCTTGGACACACAGCATCATGGA
The DNA here is from genome assembly GCA_030522415.1 of Channallabes apus. Classification (NCBI taxonomy): domain Eukaryota; kingdom Metazoa; phylum Chordata; class Actinopteri; order Siluriformes; family Clariidae; genus Channallabes; species Channallabes apus. The sequence continues at coordinate 2,984,026 of CM060121.1, forward strand.
GCTCAGGACTAACACAACCTTCGATGCTGTTCATTGAGGCAGGAAAATAAATAAATAAATAAATAAATTAAAAACTGCTCTTGTACCTTTAATTTACATTTCTTAACGCTGTTATTATCTACAGTAACACCAGAGATGATTTAATCGCACAAAATGTCATCATGGCGATGCAGAACAGGGTGTGAAAGCCAAGCTTGTGTGTGTGTGTGTGTGTGTGTGTGTGTGTGTGCGTGTGTGTGTGTGTGTGTGTAGTATCTGTACCTGGTGATGGCCTGAGAGAGGCACAGACGCCGTGTAAACCGTCAAACCGGACTGAAAAACGAGCGTTTGCAAGCAGGCCTGTGGTTATTGAGAGTTATAAATATCTACAGTTTCCATGTCGATCCGAACATTTGAGTAAATATTCATTTACGCCGGAAAAAAACAACAAAAACAAAACAAAAAAAAACTGCACCATGCATATCGTCCGTGTTTGGGTTCTACAGTAGCAGCTGCATCGCAATAAGTCTTCGTGTTAGCGGAGGATCGATACTGAAAACCTGCGTCACTAATTTCAACAGCAGAATGCACCGGTGGAAGCAGTGCCTCGGGAACCCGGATCGGGTGTTTCATCCCCAAACCTTCCCGGCGGTCGTGTCACAGTAATCCTCACTTTAAGATATCGCTTTACAAAAATAAAATTCTCGAAGGAACACAAGAGGAACGGCATGACAACGAAAGCGCAAGTAAATTCTCAAGCGTGCAGCGCTGACGCCAACCAAAAACAAAAAAAAAAAGGAAAAAAAAAAAATCTACGCGGCTGTTCACGGCTAATAATTTGAGGACTTTTACTTTTTTCTTAGAGGCGACTTCACTAAACAGAGTGTAAATATAGCAAAGAGGGAAAATCTCAGTTTCTTTCGCGCTCATCCATTTTTCCGTTGCTTCTCCTGGTCGTGTTTTGTTCTGGAGTTCAGGACTACTGTAGCTGAGTGAATCTGGTTTTTACGCTCGGAGATAAAAAGAAAACGGAGAGATGAACGAGTTTGATTTTGCTTTATGGTTCGTGTGTAAAGGCTGATGGTTTTGAGATGGAAGCTTGACGCCTCGGACGCCTCGGTGTCGCTCGCTTTCATGTCGCTTTCACACATCAGCCAGGGCCGACGAATACGCCGGAAACATCCGGGAGATCCTGACCAGCTTCCCTTTTTCCTCTCGCACTGCCTCAACTTCGACTCCATCTTTGTCCTTTCCGTCGATTCCCCTCGTGGGCTTCAAGATGAGTTGGGGGGTTTAGTCATCAGTCTGGTTCGTTCGTCTGAAGGAGGAAGGTTATTTATCGATGATGACGAGGGTGCAGGCTCTTCGCCGTCCCTACTCGATGACCATGCAGCGCGGCAGGTGCTGGGAGTAGTACTTAAAGAGCTCGGCCGTGGCGCCGGGGCAGTTGGTCAGTTCCAGTTCCTCCAGATCCTGCAACTGGATCAAGCCTGAGAGACCCGTGGTGGTCAGCAGGGGGCAGCCTGGTACAGGGGACGACACAGAGACACACGTGAGAGCCACTTCCTGTCCTGAACTTCCTGCTCATCATGAACTCATTAAAGGCAACCGCGGAATAAAACTCTAGCGCAGTTCACAGTCGCGGTTACAGTGAACGCCAACGTTAAATATGACTGACAGTCAGGAATAACAGAAGAAGAGGAGGAACAAGGACGGCGAGAAGAAGAAAGAGTAAGCGATCAAAAATGAGAATATAAAAACATTAAGACAAAAGAAAGAGTGAAAGAACGGAAGAGGAAGAGACAAAGGAGCAGAAATAAGGAAAGAACAAAAGGACGGAAGGAATAAAGAAAGAAAGGACGTCAAAGATGCAGAAGGAGGAAAAATAAAGAGGAAATAATAAATTAAATTTTTTTTAAATAGAATGGAAATGAGACAAAGGTAAAAAAAAAGTGAGAAAACAACAACATGGAAAGAAAGAAAGAAAGAAAGAAAGAAACAGAAGGATAAAAACAGAAAGGAAATGGGACAAAGATATAAATAAAAATAAATAAAAATATAAAAAGAACATGATAAAAATTAAAACAAAAGAAAGAATGAAAGCGAGGACAGACAATAGAGAAAAGAGAAAGCAAGTCAAAGAATAAAGGAAATAAAGTAAAATATAGCAAGGGATAAATGTTGGCAGAAGAAAGAAAGAAAGAAAAGCAGAAAAGAACGGAAACAGAACAAAGACATAAAATGAAAAAGGAAACAAAAGACGTGAGAGGACAGAAACATTGTAACAATATTAGAAAATCAAATGGAAAGAAAGAAAAAACAAATAAACTGAAGAATAAATGATGTAGACAGTGAATAAATGAACGAAAACATTAAAAAAAGGAAAGCAAAACACAAAACATGCAAAAAGAAAAAAGAGAAGTGAGAATAAAAGGAAAGTAAAAAGAACACTTGGCATGTGTGAAGAATGAAGCGGACATACGGTACCTGCTAGAGAGAGAAGCCGGAGACTCCTCATACCAAACAAGTGCTGCAAGCCAAAGTCCTGCACCTACACACACACACACACACACACACACACACACACACACACAGTATTCAATTGGTACATGTTTCCAGTTTATACATTTGTTCATTTCTTTGGTTTGATTTTCCCTTCCTGTCGTGTCTCCGCCCCTGCATTGTGATTGGTTGATCGCTCTAAAGCTGCTTTGTGTCTGTTTCTGTCATTGGAAAAGTTCATCGGTGATTACAGATGTGTTTCCATGCAGCTCAGTCTGAAGGCAGACACGCCGTCCAAACGATACATGTTTTACCCGTGAGGCTGAAGTGCCGCTATGATGCTATGACATCATAACTTAGGATCATTCATAAAGCTAGCCGTCTACATTTCAAACAGATAAACGGTCCTGACTTTGTATAGACTTTTGTAATGACTTTTCTGTCATTCTTTACTTGTCCAAGAACTACGGCGTAATAACGACACAACAAATCTGATGACTTTAACATCGCAATGCAAATAATTAGCCGCTCCTCCATTGTTACCAGCATCACACACGAGGTCTCGTGAGATTGAATCTTGATTGCAAAGAATCGATTGCAAACTATTACAAATTGTTGTATTCGTGTTTGTTGAATTAAATAGCTGATTATTTTCTGATTCCACACTTATAAACACCACGCTGTAGGAATGCTTCGTTCCCAGATTGTATCACAGAGCGAGATCTCTTCTTGCCTCTTGCTTCTTCATCCTTAGATCCGGTCCTAAGATCTGGGTGGAACGTCCGAGGAACTTTGCCAAGTTGGATTCCCGAGTGCAGAAACATTAAGGCACTGAATTACCTTCATTATTGCATCATTAGCCAGGCGTAAGATTTCCCAGACTAATGAAGGAAAAAGCTGCAAGACTTTTTTTTTTCTATCCTCCTCTTTTTCCTAACACTACAACAGCGATTAGCAAAGCAAACCTCCAAATACATGCAAACTGTTCTCCACTTTGAACACCTCCACGCAATCCTCTTCCATCCTCACCACCCACATCCCTGGCTGCATCCTTCAAAGCCAAGCTGGTGGGCATTAGCAGACAGTTCTTCTTGCCACATACACCCACCCAGTTTTTTTTTTCTTCTTCTTTTTTTTCCATCTTCAGCACATATGAGGTCCTACATTCTGGCCTGATCTCATTGCATCACCTAAGACAGTGTGTGACAAATCCACCAGTGCATGGTCTCAAGTCTACAATCATGCAGCTTGTTCATGATGGTGACTCTGCCCCGAGGTGTGTGTGTGCACACGGTGCCCTGAACTGCGTTCCTCCTGCCATCAGTGTTCCCAGGTCCCCAGGATTGGCTTATTGCTATGTGATAAATGTATGTAATGTAGAGTTCCTGGGTACTAGCATGTCATACTCTTAAATTATACTCCTTGGGGCTGTATTCAGGGTTGGTCTAAAAGGCAATGACCCAGTTACCAAGCTTTTATGTAAATGACTTGCATTGACGTGTGTTTTGTTTACAAGAATTTCATCTGGACAACCGGTTTTAAGCACAAGTCAAAAACATTTAAGCCAGAAAACCGTCCAGGTATAGAAAATATGGACTTAATCAGGAGGGGTCAAATGTAACGTGGAACTACAGTACAGTGGCAATGTCAAACTGCCAGACAGTGGCGCTAAAACAGAGACACGCCTCTATTTTAGTCAAACTCCGCCCATAATCAAACTCCGCCTCCGAGCCACCTCGACCAGGATCGTCCTTTGGCCTTCTTTAATACGTTTCCACCGTTCAGATGTTTTACTGCAGCTAAGAGTCTTATCACCGTAAAATAGTAGTTGTTGTAGAACTCACACAGAAGTTCACTTTAATTACAGGATTAAATTGGCTGGGACGGAAATTACCTGGCAACACCAGCGTAAATAAAGACTGCGAAGTGAGGACATGGTAGAGAGGTACCCGAGTCCCGTGTCTGTGATCCTCACGCATCTAAAGACAAAAAAAAAATAGATAATAATAAATAACATTTGGACTTTAAAAAAAGTTTTAGTAAAACAAATATGCATGACTCATATAAAAACATTTTAGGAACATTTAGACCCTATCCTACCCCTTTCACCTTCTACTATACTCATCTTCTATACCACTTTGTCCTGTATTCATGCTGGCAGGGCACACAGACATATACGTACATACTCACATTCACACACTACAGGCAATTTGGGAACGCCAATTAGCCTAACCTGCATATCTTTGGACTGTGGGAGGAAACCGGAGTACCCGGAGGAAACCCACCAAGCACGGGGAGAACATGCAAACTCCATGCACACAGAGACGGGAATCGAGCCTGGCCGGGAATCGAACCCGGACCCTGGAGGTGCAAGGCGACGGTGCTAACCACTACACCACCGCGCCGCCCCTACCCCTTTCACTTTTTACAAAATAAGGTTCAACATAATTTACCGATTAATAAATGATGTTTCGTGAACGGGTCTGTCTAAACAGCAGGCTTATGCGAGATAATGTTTAATATCATATACACCTACTGTATATTCTGCAATATTAATCTACTAGACATTGTTTAGATTAGACAATACCAATAAATGTTTTAATTGTAAAAACATTCCAAATTCTTGACTTTTGAGACACAAGTGAGAGACAATTCGCTTAGTTCACTTGTAGTTTATTTATTGTTTGTTGTTCTTTTGTTCTTCTTAAACAGCGATCCTCATCAAATGAATTTAATCTGTTCAGGAGGCGAGTTCGTAAAGCGGAATTTAATTTTCCCGTAGGAAATAATAATGTAAATGAGGATAATCAGTTACAGACACCCAAAAATATTACCAATATTACCAATTTCCAAAATTATAATCATATTTTTGCATATAAAAACTATTAAAACATTTAGAAAACATGAAGTAAAATATGAAATAAATAAACATTAAACCTCACTTAAATTAAATAGAAAGAAAAACTTAATTTCAATTAAAACCGAACTGAAAGTGGCTCCCTTTTCTTCTTGCTATCGTCCTAGTTAATATCCGCGCATCCATGATGTTATGTCTTCACTAAATCTTGCACAAAATGCCCCAAAAAATCCACAAAAAAATATGTAAACTCTCTAAAAACTATAAAAAAAAAAAAATCTAGGAATCTAGAAAATTTCAATTAATCTGTTTTGCACATGTACACAGAATAATAAACACTTTTAAGTCTAAACTCTTGAGTTAAAGCATTTCCTTACACTTGCTATTGTCTCACGTACCGGTCGAGAACGAGCTCCTCAAGCTTGTGCAGATCGCAAGCGATGTACTCGAGTGCGGCGTCTGTGATGCGCGGGCACCAGGACAGATCGAGGCTACGCAGCTTGCGTAAGTTCTCGGCCACGAGCTCGACGCCGTCGTCCGTGATCTTTGAGCAGCCCGAGAGGCTGAGTGCGGTCAGGTTGGGCAAGCTGTGCACCATGTTCACGACGCCGTGGTTGGTGATCTCCCAGCAGGAGTGCAGGCGCAGCGTACGCGTAGTGCAGCCCTGCTTGGCCGTGAAGTAGGCCATGGCCGTGTCCGTCACGTGGTACGCCTGCAGACTCAGCTCGCACAGATTGGGCAGGAGCTGCGAGATGGCCGCCACGGCGTCGTCGGCCACGTTGATGCAGTCGCTGACGCTCAGCGACGTGAGCCGAGCGTTCAGACTCGACCACAGGCCCGCCTCGGTGAAGTCGTTGCAGCCTGAAAGCTCCAGGTGTAGCAGGCCCTGCATCTGCTCCAGCATCACCTGAGAAGCGTGGAAGGATAAGAATCTGGCATGACTGGTTTGGTTTCAGAGTAGGGAATAATTATACTCGCACAGTCATCATTTACTTTCACGCTAGACGAGAGCGGTTTTAATGTGGGTTTAATGTGTTTCCTGGTTATAAATTCAGGGGTGGACAAATTAGTAGCCCTGGTGCCTGGCGGAAAGCGGATTTCACACCACGACTATCGGATTCCGTTATTTTTTTCGTCTTTTTGCCCAGAGGATAAATATCATACTCCCTTTTGTAGTTTGCTACAGAAAAGTATAAACCATGCTTTTGCGAAGCACCATTATGTTGTAACTATAGCGCAAGCTTCCGAATTTATGATTCACCTTCCCCTGAATTGATTCTATTAAATAAAATTAATTTCTGATTACAACGAGTTAGTTAATAAGATTTAAACGCTCGTTGTTTTTACTGTTCCTTCATTACAAATAATTCGATGAACTACTGCTAATGAAATTGAAATGGATATCGCTCAGGCGTATTTAGCAATGCAAGAGCAGTAGAATGTAGTAGGAGATGAAACACTTGAGGTGGTGTGACGAAACACTGATGAGACTCTGTTGTTAGAGTGAGAAATTGTACTTTTTAGCGGTTTGTATTTACATTTACATTTGAGAAGAAGTTCAGTTCGTGTTCTCACTTATGTTATAGCAGCTGTAAACAGTTCAGTCCTTCATTAGGCTATTAAGCATCTCCTCGATAAGTTCATAAGAAAACCATAAAACGCCCGTCCTGAAGACTTTCCTGTTATTTATATTAAACGTCTGTTTTCTGATGATTTCTGAAAACAAGCCTGATTCCCAATATCTGTCACTAAGCAACAGCGTGCGTTCTTCAAATGCTGTTACATCCTAACGACAGGATTTATTCGGACTGAGTGGAACATCGATTCAGATAAAGCACGGGATTAATCCGAGCTCTGGGTCGTTTAGGTAAGTGGATCACGTCCACGTGCTGGTCAGCGGAACGGTGCGAACGTTCGAGAGAAAACCGACATGGATAGCATCACTAACAACTCAAGCGGTCGTCATGACGACGGCAGGCCAGGGCCTCAAAATAGCATCAGCTCCGAGGCGAGTGGGACGAGTGCAACCGTGGCTGCGTGTTGCTTTCGAAAGGGGATGATTTATTTGTTTTTTCAGGCTGTAGCACAGAAGCTAAATTAAAAGCTCATGTCACTTAGCTGGACTTTATGAGATTGAACCTGTCAAAATGTTTCGCATTTATTTGGTTAAAAATAGATGCAAAGAAATATTGGTACAAGTAATGAAGGGAAATGATTCATTAATAAATTTGTAATGCAAAATCTTAGATCTTGTGTGTCGATTTCTTAGATTACAAGACTGATTACAATAATACTCTCATTTGTTATTAAGACTTAAATCAAGATCCGGACATAGAGGTTCATGTAGGAAATCAATGGGGTCAAACGATTACGCTTCCTTTTTTATATTATGTGTGTTATTTAGTTTGAGGTTGTTGTCTCTATCTCTTATATTTTTATCTAATGATTCAAGGCTACTTCTTCTCTCATGAGCGAGAGCTCGTTACAGAGACTATTACAATACGACTCCTACTGTATTAATAAGGAATAATTCCTTAAAGTCTATAAACAAGAATAATAAAAAGTGAGATCTGAACTGTAAAATCTTTCCAGGGTTTACCTCGAGCCCAGCGTCCGTGATGGTGGAGCGCTTCAGGCTGAGTGACTTGACTCCCTTCTTGGACAGCGGGTAGTTGTCGATGAACTCACAGATGTCCAGGTCGGAGACGCCAACCAGGCAGAAGGAGTGGAAGCCACGTAGCGCGAACGCCTGCAGGCTCACAAACTCCTTCTCACCATTGGGCAGAGCATTATAGAGCTCCTTGGCATGCAGGACCGGGGTCACACCCTCCCAGAACTTGGGCTGGTAGAGGACTTTACGCCATGTTTTACACACCTGGGCCAGAGCGCACTTCTCGGCCGTGGTGAAGTACCATAGCAGCCGGTTTAACACCTTCTCGTCGAGGGCCAGCTGCCTCTCCAGTTTAACGTACTGCCTGGCGTCGGTGGCCATGGGAAGTGGCTCTAAGTGGTACGGCAGACTCGGGGGCACCGAGGACGCCTGGCACAGACGGTTCTTGGCGGCCGGCGTGCCCTTGGTGATGCTGGCCGAGCCGAGGCCGTTGGGCTGGGGAGGCAGCTTGACCATGCCGTTCCGCGTCACACACGGAGACTTGAGTTCACTCGGAGTCGACATGTTAAGCTTCCAGAGCCTGACAATAAAAACAATAACAATAAATTGATTATTAGAATTTATAAAGATTATATATACGATAATCCATCATCTACATCAGCAGCTGCCTGAGATTTTCCCCTTATGGTGTACAGAAATGTGCACTGAACCAAATAAAAACAACAGGAAAAAAGAAAATAAGAAGTTAATGTTAATCCGTTCAGAAAATGTTCAATAAAAAGAAAGAAGTAATTACAAGTAAGATAAGGGGAACGCAAAGAAAAAAGAAAAAAGTAAGAAGCAGATAAACAAGAAAACAGTGAAAGAAAAAAATCCATCTACAGGACTAATGGTCCTTTTACATCTACGGTTCACATCTGTACTGTATATCCCTCTGTCCATCATCCATCCATCCGGTTTCATCTATCTATCTATCTATCTATCTATCTATCTATCTATCTATCTATCTATCTAATGATGAAGAATGCCACAGACCCACAGGCAGAAGGGTGAATCTGTTCAGCACTGTCTCATGCACACCCACGCCATGACATCATGCAGCTATTTATCTCGGTCCACCTTAAAATTCGAACGCAGATGTGCGTGCTCAGTGTACTGATGCCAGCAGCGGAAAATGTCAATGAAGGTTGTTCACGTTCATCCGTTTTCCTGAATGAACCTCTCGAGAGGCTTTTAACGCGACAGAGACGCAGAAAACGTGTACGCAGATTAGACTGAGCACCCTTAGTTTGTCGAGCTAAAGATTTACAGATAAAACACACAACACAACAGACACCTGCACACCGACACACTAACACTACAGCACCTGCATAACACATCCACACAAGACACTCACAACTATATCGCTTATGCAAGACACGTAGGCAGGGCATGATGGGAAATCCGAAGCTTAACGCCACCACTGCTTATGCAATCCGAAACAAGCAGGATGGAAAGTCCCACTTTAACAAAGAGATGAAATATTACATTATTCAAATAAAAATATGCAAATGCACCTTCTATTAACTGCATTATATCACTGTGATAAGTTCATGTTCCTGGTAAAGAATGTGAATATGAACAGGTCAACATATATTCTGTTTAGAATACTAATTAACCCCTTTTGGGGGAAAAATAACTAAGATTTATATACAAGTGTAAGATAATGTACTTTTTTCATATACAATATCGTTCGCTTAATGTGGGCAGTGGTGGCTCAGGTGGTTGAGGCTCTACGTTGCTGATCGGAGGGTTAGGGGTTCAAACGCCGTCACTGCAGGATCGCCAGTGTTGGTCACTTGGGCAAGGCCCTTACCCCTCCGCCTATAAAAAATTACTCTGCTGTTGCTGGTTCCACAGACCAGATGTGAAAGGGGAGCATTGGCCCATGAAACCACCGCTGCTATAGAAACGATGGAACCTATCGCCACATGTGCTCAACAATCAATCACTCCATAAAGTTTGACCTTGTGGTCAAAAACAGAACCTGCACCAAGCTCTAATAGATGCCCACTGGGGCGGGAATAATGCTGCCCCTATTCGCACTCTATGAATGTTTTTAATTGAGGAGGAGCCAAGGGTGCATTATTTTTAAATGGCAAACTGGACTATCTGTAAAAATCTATTTATAATCCAGCAAACTTCTGCAAACAAATTCAAAGTGTAAGACCCAACAATTTACAGAACCCTTTCTGTTAAAAGGTGCATTGCAAAGTTTAGAAGACAGACAGAGGAGATGAACAGAAATGCATGCGCACCACCACAGGGACCTTGGTTCCTGTTCTAAACCTAGGAAACCACAAAATCACATTTGAACAGAACGCATCTAAAATCGATCAAAACGAGTGGCTAGACTGTATGCTCGATGAGGAGGAGAAGGAAGCGAGGCGAGCTCTGACAGCTTAGCTGCAATGTGCCGAGAAAAAGCCATATGGAGAAGAAAATAACAGTCAGTTATAAAAATGTTTAGTGTGCGGATGTTTTCCTCACTCTGCAATTATTCAGGGTCTTATGATTCTGGAGGAGCAATGATTTAGTGCGGTAATCCTCTATTATGTACATACACATTTACATATACATGTACATATACATTTCACTGCGTGTTGTACTTGTATAACTATGCATGTGACAAATAAAGAATCTTGAATCTTGAATCTTGAATCTTATGTGTGTAAGCAAACGATTGCAAACGAGTTACGCTACAAATCTTGAAAATTACGCCGGCTAGCTTAATCATATTTTTGTTTGTCACCACTATATCTTAGAATCTAGCTCGCTAGAATGGCAAGTACTATTATTATTCACACTGCAGCAAAGATCCAAAGCTGGCTACTGATATCAAATTCAAATTTTATTTGTCACATGAACAACCATACATGGTATAAGATGCAATTTAATGCTAATCTTAATTGTTCTTGACCTAAAATGAAAAGATAGAATACAATAGGATTATACTATATTATTATTGCTATATTATTTTTATATATAATAAAGATTTCACTAAAACAAAAAACTAGAGAATACAATTAATCTAAAGAGAGAATTTCCAATAAAATAAAATACGATTAATTAAATTTAGGTTGTAATATACAAGTTCCCTACATCTTATGTTTCTTATATTTTTAACTATTTTATTTTGATTCTAATTTAAATTTTACGCAGTTTTAAAATGCGTCACTACAAACTGTTTTTTAAAGTTTTGTTGCTATTATTTTCTATTTCTTTTTCTTCTCCTTTATGTAAAGCACTTTGAATTACCATTAGGGCTGCACGATATTAGGAAAATATGCGATATGCGATATTGTTGTTGAATATTGCGATAACGATATTTCTTGCAATATAAGATTTCCCTAGAGAAATGCATTTTTTTATTATTATTATTGCCTATTTTTTTATTTATTTATTTATATGTATTGATGACACTAAAATAAACAGGTAATAGATATTCGTCTGATGTAATTAAATCTAATTCAGGCTAAAAAGAAACTATATGTCAAGGAAGTTGCAAATATTTAGACTTCTAAACACTATGAAGGACTTAAACCCCTCAGCAGATATTCTGGCTTCTGGTTTGCTGTTACTATAAACCTGCCAACACAATATGAATTACTTTCAAACATTACTTTATATTTACATGTAACCACACACTCATCAATAGTGTCTTAAAACAAGAGCATCTTTTAAACTAAATATTCTCTTTGGCTTGACTGTTTTTAAAAAAAATAAAAATAAATATTATTAAACTAAAATGAAATTTAAAAAATACTATTTGTCACACACGCACACACGCACGCACACACACACTCGCTCCGCGACCGGCACTAGGACCCGGAAGTAATGCGGGCGCGAACCAGGAAGTATAAGAGGAGTAAACAAATATGAGTTCGCCATGTCGGTTCAGATTGTTTACTTTCTGATTCGAGTGTGTGTTTATAGGACGCGGGTTAAATGTGTGTTTTTCCCTTGCTCCCCTTCTGTGAGTGTCCTTAGACTAATTCGCGTGGTTATCCTGCCTACTCGCTTGCTCCCGCGTTTGGGTTTACCGTCAATAAAGGGCTAACGGCTAATCGCGGCTAACGGCTAATCGCTAAGTCTTCTGATCATCCGGGGTTAGTTCGCGACAGAATGAAGTATAAAGATAGAAATAATATATATATATATATATATATATATATATATATATAAAAGATATAAGCGGGTATAAACATAGTAAGGGCCCATCTGATTGGTCAAATTTGGACACACAAATGCTTGGCAAATAAAGTATTTATCGCAACTCCTTGCGATATGGTTATCGCGCATGCCATTATCGCGATAACGATATTTTTTCGATATATCGTGCAGCCCTAATTACCATTGTGTAGGAAATGTGCTATACAAATAGACTTGCCTTGCCTAACATGTAAACATTCGAGTTATGAACTTTTGACGATATGAACATTTCACGCAGGTGCAATTGTGGAAGATAGATCACATGTCCAGCGTACATTGTCACGTGCATCACATACTGCTAAGAAGTGCCAGGCAATAACGATGGAGACCAAAAATTTTAACAATTGAGAGAATGGAGCGAGATGAAAAGATGGCAGACGTTTCTCATTTCTCTTAACATGAATCGTTCAACCATTGGCATGATTCTAAAGAACAAGGACAAGATCAGGGAACTACGGCTGTAGATTTCGAATATTTTAGAAATCGAGCATTCTACCAAAAATTTTATCGATGAATCGGGTAATCGGCTAAAATGTACTTTTGCTTAATTAAACAGCAATGTAAGATATATAAGGCTACGTTTACACTGCAGGTCTCGATGCTTTATTCCGACTTGTTGCCTATATCTGATTTTTTTGACCGTCTGTTTACACGTTCTTTTAACTATGACTCATATCTGATTCACGTGTTTACACTCGCCATACCATCTGAAACATCGCACATACTTAAAGGGAGGTTCTTGCGCTACACACTAGCCAAGAAAGATGAAGGTGAAATATGCTTAACGCTATCTCTGCGATATATGCAAAGTTCGCGCACCATGGTTTTAAAACGGAGGAGGAGAAAAAAACGCCATAATTGCAACCTGCGCATATGCTTCATTCACAAAATACTGATTTCTTAATGTTATTTAGCCTAAATAAGCATTAACACAAGGCGGGTGTTTGTGTGTGTGTGTGTGTGTGTGGGGGGGGGTCTTTTTCTTTTCCATGTCACCTGCGATGTTATCATTCTACACGCGCTTCCACCAGAGAATAACATTACGTCATTAACCCGCGAAGAAGTCGATGTTTTAATGACGGACAGCACACACTGCCTCAGGAAATCCGATCTGTCTGTTTACACGACAATCACATTAGCACATATCTGATTTATATCCGATTTATTTACACATATGAAGGAGGCCGTTTTTGCGTTTTTTTCTTGTTTACACGGACATAGAACATATCCGATATGTGCCACATAAGAGCAAAAAATCGGGATTGGGTCACATTTACCTGACAGTGTAAACGTAGCCTAAGAGAAACAAAGATTAATTGGTTTTCTTTTTTCGGAAAATCTATCTTATTTTTTAAATGCATACAGCATTTTATCAAAAATAAACATTGTCATTAATCGCAATACAAGGAATAGCTTAAAGTTGACTGAGATGAATTAAGTGCATTCCAGAGCCATACATTCTTATTTTAAAGCCTTTTCTCAGATGCAAAAACCAATAAAAGGTATTCCAAATGACTTTAAGTATCAAAAAAACTAAGGCACACATTAAAATAAATACAGTAATTATACAAAAACACTAAGTAGTGCAACATAACTTTCAGGACTAAAAGTTTCTAAATCTACAGCTCGGGCATAACATAAGCCTTTACTGACAATTTCTGTCGTTTTCTCTTCCTGGTTTCTTCGTCTCTTGGTTCGCTGATAATTTTATCCATTTTGCATCCCGCAACAGAACGCTCCCTCAAATCAATACACAGCTAACCGACGTGAGCGCTTCTTCTTCGTCGGTGTTTAGTGGCGGCTTGCACCCGGAAGCGCGCTGTGTCACGCCAAACAAATAATTGCGTAAAAACATAACGCAAGCTTTTAAAATGAATTAAAAGAAAGTTTTTCATTTTTTGTAACTGAATTACTTGAGTTACTCGAGGAATCATTTCAGCCCTACATGGACCATGTTAGTTTTATACTGTGTATAGCTGATTGTGTTAGTATCCTAGTACCTAATGTAGGCAAGGCTTGTTGGAATTACGAACAAATTGGGCTTACGAACGAGCTCTCGGAATGGAACTTGTTCGTATGTTGTGGACTTACTGTATATAAAAATATATAAAATGCAAAAGATTTACAGAATGAGCATGTGTAATGGTAAATTGAGGGTATAAATATATAAAGTATACAGTAGAAGTGTAAAAATATGGTGTGTGGGTATGACAGCAGCAGTGCGCCTAAAACATGAAGTATGAAATGAAGTGTGTTTGTGTGTGTGAAATGATGTGTGTGTCAGCAGCAGTGTTAGCGTCTGTGTTCCACAGTTGTATAGATTAACATATAGCCATTAAACAATGAATCAGTCTTTTTGACCCTCTAAGGATTTTACATATGAAATACATATACGTATTAAATAAATATGATAAAAAAAAGGTTTAGTTTTTGGAATGTGCACGACTTGCGGTATTTGCACGAAATTGTACTTAAGTATTCCTGAAGATTAATTTATGCAAATTTATGCAAAGTGTGTAAAAACCAGGTGACAGCCATCTTTCAAACTGCCGTCCTCGACTCGTCGCTACTTTACTTCTCTTCTTTGCAGAACCTGTTACTGCTTTTTAGCGCTTCGTTCTTTTTCGGCTCAGGGTCAGCCATGATTCTCAACTGAAGTTTTATAATTAGGCCTGTAAGTACGTAAGTCCTTCAGAAATGTTAGGAAATTATTGTGGAAAATCTGCATATTCAAAATATTTTTTATTTTAATCCAGCCATTTAAATTTTCATTATATTTTTATATTAACATGAAATGTAAGCCTAATGCATCTACTAACCAGCTACACTGAACTAGCGAGAGCAGCCAAATGTTGATTTGCACTGAAGATAGTTGTTGTACAGTTATCTTGCTTCTTATGCTGACCAAAAGCGAATTTTTTTCAGTATGGCATTAAATTCGATCACATTTTTATTAAAGGGAGCCGCTTTCAGCTCGGTTATTAAAGCAACCAGTTCCAAGAGGAATCATAGATTAAGGTTAAGTGAGGTTTAATGTCTATTTATTTTAGATTTTGCTTAATTTACATGTTTTTTAAATGTTTGTTTTTATATGCAAAAGTATGATTATAGTGGAAATTTTTGGGTGGCTGGAACGAATTATCTGCATTTACATTATTTCCTATGGGACAATGCGTTTCACAACACAAAATTTTACCTTAAGAAATTGGCCTCCAGAATGGATTAAAATCCACCGATTCCGCTATATTTAAAGAGACAGAAATGACTTCTGACTAGTCTTGGTTTATGTGAATCCGATCTTTGCAAAATGTGTAAATTTTGACTGATTGGTGAGATTTCTTTCAATTTAATTAAAACTAAAAATCGCCCGCTGCACATTGCAGACTCGTTTGGTTGTGAAATATACTTTTTGTTTCTTTGTTTCTTTTTAAACCCAGTTGTCGGCTTGTTACCTGACTGCATCCACCTTTTCCTGTGTTAGCTCATCGATTTTTTTATTTTTATTTTTTGGTTCTCTCTTGCCTATTGTAGTCGCTCCACATGCTCCATATGTTCCCATTTAGCTTTAACATGGATACATTTCAGCCTCAGCTATTTTTCAGTGCATTATCTCACATGGATACTGAATATTTCTGCTTTAAAGTGCCCCTATTATGCTATTTTAAAGGTTGCTAATATCGCTTTATGAATCTCTTAAAACAGGTTTACATGTATCCAAGGTCAAAAAACACTTTAGTTTTCTCCAAAAATAGATTTAATTTTACCCCATTTCTAAATGATTCATAAACGACTCGTGTGAAGCAGTTCGAAGATTCAGTCTGTCTAAACTGATTGGTCAAATGGCCCGGCCCTTTATGATTGGTCCACCGCTACAGCGTGTGTCGGAAAACGAAATGCCCATTACCATAACTGAACGATGGCTCTCGAGATCCGTCAATAGATAGAAAAGATGGCAAAAACTTCATTTATTGTGCACTGTCTGCGTCACAGTGCGGATAGTTTATGTTCACATACAGCTACATGACACACTGCATGAAAGATCATATTTGCAAAAGCATAATAGGGGCTGTTTAATATTCTTCCGCTCATCTCAAATTTGTCATCACTTTTTAAAGACTAAAGGCCTCATTTTATATTTTATATTTTACACTGATGTTTCATCTGTAGTATTTATGGTTTTACATTCGCTTGGTACAAAACCCCGGACATGATGAGTTATGAGCACATTAGATGTCTTTCCAACTTTATCTGTACGCCCTTGATGACTTGTGAAATTGCAGACCTCATAGTCCGGACTTCTTACTTTTCCGTGGGCTCAAAACCCTGAGGTCTGCAAATTCACAAGTCATCAAGGTCGTACAGATATGACGCTGAAAGAACCCGTAGCTCACCATGTCTGGGGTTTTGTGCCAAAAGTTTTGACCCAGAAATACCAGGATCGACTTTAAAGGGTATACATTATGGAACATTCACTTTTGTTCGTTCTGACGGTTGTCCAGTGTGCTTGTACTAAGCAAAAAAAAATCAGAGAGAAAAAAAAATCTCTTTCTCCTTTTTGTCCGTGAGAACACATGATAAAGATACAATATCTTCTGATAGACTTTTCAAACTCATGTGACCTCATATTAGAAAATCCCCTCCCCTGGACTGTTGCCCAGTTCTTTTGTTTTATGGAGGGGGCGTGGCTCTGCAGTAGCGCAGACAACACATACAAGGTGGAATAAAAAAGTTGCGAGACTAGTTTTATCACAGTCAGCACTGACCTTCATAAGTCAGTGTGCAAATAGACATCATCCTGTATACATCGGGAGGCGTGCAATTAGTGCTATTCTGAACACGTGCGGTACCACGTCTCCGATTTCATCATGGACATGAAATTTTGTCTGAAATTGGACAAATCTGCCGCAGAGACTTTGACATGATTCGGAAAGTTTACAGCAATGCTGCAAAGAGATGTTGGAGACGTTTGAGAGATGTTTTCCGAAATGATTTCTCACCAGAAACATGGTCTCGCTTCCGTTATATTTGGCCCCTGCAGACTTCGCCTTCTTCCCGAAGATGAATGTTGCTGTTTTCGCACCATTGCAGAGATCCAGTGCAAATCGCGTAAGATGCTTGGCATGCTTCGAAGACTAAAGAAAACTTCCAGGACATATTCCAGTTGTGGCAGGAATGCTGGAAACGCTGTATTGCTGTGCAAGGGGTCTATTTTGATGGTGATAGTGTGTGCACATAGATAAATAAAATGCTTTCTGGGAAACAGAGCTAATCTCAAAACTTTTTATACCACCTTGTAGACACTAAAACGGCAAATTCGGGGGAGGAATGCTATGAAAGGAGTTAGAGGTTTAAAAAATGCAATCTAGGAGGGATTTCAGCCTGAGCATTAACACACAATTTGTGGGAGTTCTGAGACATGTGTTAACCTGGTAAACACTAGTAATTAGCGACTGAAGTTAATGATCCGAATAAAAACCCACACCATCCTGTGCACCATGTTGAAATCTTAGTAGAAATCTTTCTTTTTAAAGTGCCTTGTCTAGCAATACATCAGCTTCAGCTGGTACTCTCTGTACCCAAAAGTGGGCCAAAGAAGAGAGCCGTGGCAGCGTGCCAGTGTCGTATCCATATGCCGTGCTTACTGAGATTCATTCTGGTGTGTGTGTGTTTTAAATAAGGAATCTGCACCAGAACACTTTAATAAAAACAACTGCTAGATCAAAGTGATATTCACAATAAGAGTGACTATATCAAGATTTGTCAGTTACAGTGACTGTTTTCATAAATGAGACAAAATAAAAGGTCTCCGGTGAGTCTCTAGTGAATGTGACTCTGTAATGTTTTGCTACAAGTGTGTATCAGATAAACCTGAAGTCTTGACTCGGGTAGATGCCGTTGAGTAATCTTCTATAACACCACCTATGTCAGATGTGCCACTAATAACTTATTGCTACTTAATAATAAACATAATGTCTTTATGTATAATAATGAGAAGTATATAATAATTATGATGGTGAAGTCTTTGCTTTTTTAATAATTAACAAAAGGAGTCAGTGTTGTCTAACAGTTAGAGCTAAAGCAATGGCAAGTGTTGGTACAATCTCAGAGGCTTTTGAGATTTTGCAATAAAACACTTTTGCACAAATCTTATCAAGCTTACAGTTTTTAAAGATAAAATTTTAGCATGTTATAAATTTAAATTAGTGGTTATTATTTTTATTCCATATCATATCCTTATCTAAGCTAAGACGTTGCTGCAGATCATTTACAACTTAAAAGCATTAAATATTATTAGATATAATACTAGTAAAATGTAAGCTGTGATAAAAAAAAACATTAAAAAAAACAATAAACAAATTCACAGTTAGTTAATCAAATGTCTGCAAATTATTAGAGGTAAAACTTTTGCCACAGTTTTCAGAAGACAGGAAAAACAGAGGGCAGGCCTGCCAACCAGATGTGCATCCTTACATCCTGAGGCATATAGACAGCTCTTAAAGAACTGGAAGTGTGTTTACAAGCATTGTAAATTTGGTCAACATGTGCACAGTGGTCTATTTTTCCAAATAAAAAAAAAAACGGGCCTAATATATGGACTTGAGGCATGCCGTGCTTTGAGACGCTTTGGGATGTTACTACAGAGTTTTGGATGAAGATGTTATGATCATTAAAGTGTTTTTGGCAGTTCAAATCTGCTTTGGTGTGTAGTGCAGTGAAACTGAATACAGATGGAGATGGAAAGTTTAAACGAGAGGATGAGGACAGGAAAAGTGAGATTGTAATGAAATCACAGAAATATTCTTACAACAGTAGTTAAAGGAACAGCCATAAATCCCTTCACTGGTCAGGGATCCTCCCGACTGCAGGTGTGTGTATGTGTGTGTGTGTGTGTGTGTGTGTGTGCACGCAGGTGTGACTGTAAACAAGCAACAGAGAGTCATGTGACTGAGATTGAAATCACTTCATTGTTTAACGCATACAAATCCAAGTCGTTACTGAAAATAACAACGGTGTCCTTTTTATTATTCATGTTTTCTTGCATTTGAATACAGTATCAATGACAATGTCATGCAAAGCTTCAGCCAAACTGCTTTGCAATGTAAATGTACTGTGATATATCACGTTATCCTTCTGGTTTGTTGCTTTTTTTTTTTATTTAAATGCTGACTCAGCTGCATCCTAAACGCATTAACAATTCTGTTGTGTTTGAGTCAAAATTGAGCATTTGTAAGTGTTTAGGTGAGGCTGGTAGTAATGGTGATTTTTGTTCTGTGATTTATTACAAATTCTGATAAATTGTGTCTATCATGTGGTCTCATAGTAATAAAAAAAAAACATCAGCAAACTCAGCAGTAATGATGTATTTTAAAGTATTCATGACCACTATAATATCTCAGAAGAAAAAGGCTTTATGTTCTGCCCACTCTGCATCTTTACAACATGTCATGTTTCATATGAAAACTTGTTTTCTGATATATATTGCACTTTATGTCAACTACCTGAACCCAACTATTAAAAATATACGAAAACATGTTTTTTCTTTTCAAACTTATGTTTCATTAAATCTGATAATTTTTTTCAACAAAGTTGTTTTATTTTTAAAAAATTATTAAACAATAATAATAATAATAATAATCCCATGTTATAACCATAAGAATGGCCAAAAATGTGATTTAAATGTTGAATTAATTTTAAAGATTAAACTGAAAAGAAAAAGAAAAAAAACTGATTGACAAAAATTTTTATAAAACACTAAAAATTTCATATTCACCAGTCATATGAAAAGACTATAAAAGACTATATTTTTAAAGTACTGACTGAGACTAAGTATGGAAGTAAACATGTACTTAACTAAAGGCAGTCATGTGCATAATTTTTTATTTTTTATAAGAATATTGACAAAAACCAGGAAACAATTAACGGTAATATTTATTGCTTGTAAGCATTACTTAATTTACATGTGTGGTTGGTTTTGCCTTCAAGTTAAATATTTATATGTAAACTTTTACAAATAATTTCCTACATATTTACATCTAAAACTTTCCATGACCCAATTTCCCTAACAAACCTGAAAGTCTATTCTAAATTGGCTAATGAAACAAAGCACTGGTACAATAAATCAGCAAGGAAAAGAGCTTGAACGCTGCTTCTGTGGACAGATGTGCACTGCTCCGTTTGGGGGAGGGGACGACAGGGCACAGGGAATCATGGGATATGAATGGAGGCTTATTTTGATTATTTTTTAAAAAAGGGTTACTTGGAATTGTAAGGAGATTTATATTTAATGTATGGAAGGAGTCTCCAGTGTCAGCGCTTTTTAACCATCAGTACGATCTCAAACTTATGTTGTCGTTTTTTTTTTTGTTGTTGAGGAAAATAAAAGCTTAAGAGGATTAATGTTTATTGTTGCTATAATGTATGTGATAAAAAAAAGAACCAACTAACTAATATGGCTGTTAAATGTCATCATTCCGAGGTAACCTTTTTTTCTATTAACAAAATATGAAATATGTCGTCAGTTCATCTTTACGTTTCATTATTCCGAATTAATTTGCATACTGAATTCACTTTCTGTTAAATATCATACAGAATTAGTTAAAATGTAATATTCCATAAATTTTATTAATTAATAGAATGACAAGTGATGAATACTCAGTAATGAGTAATGAGATAATGTCATCATAATGACAGCTCAAGCTAAACATCCTGAAATCATAAATTATTAAGGTAAAGTAATGACATAACATCCTGAATGCTGTCTAGAGCAACAGATGGGGTCCAGTCGGTAATCGTACACCAAACGTACAACATGGCTGTCATGGGAGGTTAATGGAATATATTATCAGCTAAGGGTTAAAAAAAAAATAGGTGAATCTAAGGTTATGTCAAAACAGACACTACATTTTAAAATGAGGTACAAAATTAAGCCAACAAATCAACAAGTCAGTCAAAATCTTGTTCACAGCCAAATATTATATAGAATTTTGTGTTAAAATGCAGAAAAATCTAAAACTATGAATAGAAACTTACCTGCTGTTTAAATTTATTACACATAGGCTAAGCTAAATAGGACTATGGCGTTCTTTTTTTCTTTCTTTTTTATTTACTGTATATGGTACTGTGACAACTTGAGAGTGGCAAATATTAGCCAGTTAACAAAATGCTGAAACAAGGGATAAACATGACCAAATTCATCACGATAAGAAAAAATGTAAGGCCTGATTATTCATTTTGACCAAAGTATCCTAACTTCTGGATGAGGAGAACTTGGATTGCTTTTAATCCTTGACATGTTACTGTAAAAGCTGGAACCTTCTCAAAATGTCCACGGGACAGAGTGTCTGCTTGTTTAAAGCTCAGACATGTTTAGATTCCTCATAATCATTGTATTGAATTTAGTTCAAAGTCTCAATGGAGCATTTACAAAATTTTAAAAACATAACAATATAGAATGTAAAATTAGAATATAAAAGTGGTGAACATATGCAAATAATACAAAGATATCTGTAGTGTTTGGGAAAAACCTGACTAAAACAAAAAACATTAGCTGGTCAATTGCTTAGTGTATAGAGTTAGGGCTGGGCCGATAAACGATATCATATCGAATCGCGATTTATTTGATTTTAAAAACGATGAAAAGCTATAGACATTTTTTGCTCGATATGGATTAATCTAAGAGCCAATCACACAGCAGAACAACACGACAACAACCAATCAGCGTGCAGCTTGCGCGTGCCGTGCAGGTCAAAGTTAATTTCCTACCGCACTTTGCGAAGCAAACTTGACACCAGGACGACAAAAAAAAAAAAAAAAAAAGAGTGGAAGCAGCGACGAAAGTGAATCTAACCTCGAGTTATTATCCAAAGATGTTGAAATTGTCGACAAAAAAGGTAGCACGAGCTCCGTTATATGAACGCGTCACCCACACGACCACACTGAGCATGAAAATGCGGCCCGATGCTACTCCGTCAACTAGCAGCGCTAGCAGTGGGGCTGTACCAAAGCAGATATCGATTGCGTCGTCTTTCGTGACCATTACACTTTATGAAAGCTGTTCCAAAAGGAGCAAGGATATAACCAGGGCCGTTTCTAACTTTCTAGCGAAAGATATGATGCCCCTAAGCACACGAGGCTGAAGTTTAGCTCCTTATTCGCAACTTCCGGTTTGTTTGGCTCCTTATTGCGCAGCGTCTCGTTCTGCGGCTGAAGTTTAGCTCCTTATTCGCCTCGTTACTAACGGGAGTGTTCACGCTGGCCAAAGCTGCGCAGTTTATCAATAAAAGCAGCTTCCGATTCGTTTGGCTCCTTATTGCGCAGCGTCTCACTCTGCGGCTGAAGTTTAGCTCCTTATTCGCAGCTTCCGGTTTGTTTGGCTCCTTATTGCGCAGCGTCTCATTTTACGGCTGAAGTTTAGCTCCTTATTCGCCTCGTTACTAACGGGAGTGTTCACGTTGCCGAATGCTGCGCAGTTTATCAATAAAACGTTATTTTCGTGGCTTAAACCATTCTGGCCAAGCAAATATGAACTATACAACACCTAGCAGGTACACAACTATATAGTTAAAGTGAAATTGTCCTGGCCCAGATGATAGCTGCATAATTCATTCCATGTTTGTTGTCATTGCATGCTTAAGCCATTATGTCAGTTTATTGGGGCCGTGTGAAATAGCCTTCATTTAACTCTGAATTGTGGGATAAAAAGACAGCCCTAGTGTGTGTGGTCTAAATGTTGTTTCTCATTATTGTTTAAAAATCTCAAAACATTAATATATCATCACAAGATACTTTTTATCATCACAAACAAGTATTTTTTTTTAAATAAAAATCTTTGCCTTGTAAAGATTCGGAGCATGTGCCTATAGTATCTTAATTTTTAAGGCCAAATCTGTCGTCTGTTTTTGTTAATAAACTATACTTTAAAATGTAATTTAGTGAACCCTTATATTTTTGTGGCTTCAGTTTAATTTCAGTTGTTCAACATTGATGTTGAATAAATAATCATGGATAGTAGATAGTGTGTGTTGCCTTCAATTAATCAATCAAGTAATGCAGCCTTCATTCAAAAATCTCTCACTTGTGAGCATATTTACTGTACAAAACTAGTCAGTGAACTATGAGGGCAAAAAAAAAAAATCGTTTATTAATCGAAATCGAGTTAAAATGTTCAATTAATCGAGATTTTGATTTTAGGCCAAATCACCCAGCCTTATATAGAGTGATAAAAAAAATTTCTCTGTAGTGATTTTTAGATATTTTTTCTGTACAATGCATTTTTTTTACTTCGAGAAGCAGCAAATGATCTGTAACATGTAGAAACGCCATCGTGTATGAGATTTCTCGCTCTGACAGGTCCTCGACCTCAGCTACATCACTCGAGTTTATAATACACTCTAACTTTTTTCAATTCTTACAGTACCTTCCGATTGATTTTGACTTTTCAACTTATTCAAATTGAATCATGAAGCTGTCACCAGTTTTATTTTCCACTAGTAGCTGGACTTAAACCACCCCAGAACTGAGCAGGCAGTTACAGATACAGATACAGTCGTACCTCGGCATACAAAACCCCTGTCTCACAAATTCTTGCTTTGCCAACTGAAATTTGCCTCAGCATACAAAGCATTTTCGACATACAAGCGAACGTTGCCAAACAAAATACCTGCACGTCAAAAAGTCTTTCAAAACTTGTCAGTGGAAAGCCAAGCGAATGTTTTTATTTTAGTTTTCTTGTATTTTGTGTGAGATTTAATGGAGACATAGATAGCACCATGGATCCCAAGAATGTTAGCAAAAGAAGATAAGTTGCAGTTTGTTTTTGTACAGTAAAGCAGCCGGAGCCAAGAGGAATCATAAATTAAGTTTGAGGTTTAATGTCTAGTTCATTCATATTTTACTTCCTTTACATGTCTTGGTTAAATGTTTTGATTGCTTAAATATGCAAAAATATAATTGGAAATTGGTAATATTGGTAACATTTTTGGGTGACTGTAACGGATTATCTGCATTTACATTCTTTCCTATGGGAAAATGTATTTCACAATATGAAATTTCGCCTCCAGGAACATAAATTTGTACGCCGAAGTAGCACCGAACGAAGGATGATTGAAGGAACACGACGAATGTCTCATATCTTCATAAGAACTTCATATCTGACAATGATATGTGAATGCCGCTCAAATGTTGTCGCGCCTCCCCCGAAATCGTGAGCCAGTCGGATAGCGAAAAACAAACAAACAAGCAAGCAAACCAGAACTGCAACGCGCCCAGATCTGCACCTGTATCCGTTTAAAACGCATAATTGGTCCATATATATATATATATATATTTTTTTTTTTTTTTCACTATACGTCTCTAATAACACGACGGTCGCCGCATCCAAAAGCAGTGTAACCCAAAAGAAGAGGAGTGGGCGGAAATCGATCGTGGTGACGTCACTGCAATCCCGGTGACCAAGTCGATTCCTGTTCCTCTGTGAGCTGGTGTATGGGAATAACGGGAGATGACGTCATAGTCGGCGTTCAGCGTCGGCTCCAATAGATGATGCAGAGTGATGCAAACACACACACACACGTTATACACACACACACACACACACACACATAAACCCAAACACAATTGAAAAATCAAATAGACAAAGAACTACATGATGATGCGGTTTTCTCTTATTCCTCACCCCCCCCCCCCAACAACCCCCCCCCCCGCCCCCCCCCCCGCACCGCCACCACCACCACACGCACGAGCGCTGGAGCATGGGGTTATTAAGTTGCACGTTGCGATTGTAACGCGGTGTCGCGTGTAAGACAAACGCGTTTCCCTGAAGAACGCGGTCCGTTAATAGCGGGAAACAGAGACGGTTACTCGCGCGTCACCCCGACACCGCGCTCATCCTTTGTTGTTATTGCTGTTATTGTCATTGACGAGGCTGATGATGATGATGAAGATGATTATATTCAGTGTTTATAACGCGTAACAATCTTACCTTATGATGATATATATATAAATATATTTTTTTTTCAACGCGAGGATTAATCCATGACGGGTGGGTGAGAGCCTTCCAGCGCGGCGCGTTCACGTTTCCCCACAAGCGCGCGCGCACGCGGGACGGGGAAATAAATAACTGTGCGATAAGAGCGGCCCTGCGCGTCCCCGATCGGTGATGCTCCGCCGTGTCGATGTTGCCATAGAGAACCGAGCTCCTTATGGGTTGGAGGAAAAAATAATGATTATGATGTTTATGTCTATTCTTATTCTTTTTAGTATTATTAATCACGCTAAGAATAAAATATCAGGCGAAAAGCAAACAGCGCGATGATGGAGGCTAAAAATAACGGAGTGTCTATTCATTCTGTATGTGCACACAAAGCCTCCCTCTCTCTCCCTCTCTCCCTCTCTCATCCGCGCTCACAATAACAGACCGAGCCCATTTAAAGAGATACGAGCAGCAACATCACTAGAACGCATCAGCCGCTAAACTCTGCGCATCATATTCATATTCATATTCACATTCATATATAAACACACCTTTCTGTCATCTTACACGCGCACACACTGATTTATGGTGCAAAATGGTGTAAACTCTACCCCTTTAGTTCCTGGTAGTTTCTCCAGCTAGTAAAGATGATGCATTAAAAAAATGATGTAATGATGGTTCGTAAATAAAAACGTGATTTTCTTTTAAAACACTAAAATTAGAAATCGGAAATTGATTAAATGAAATACCAAAAAAAAAAAAAAAAACACACACACAGTTGAAACAGTCATCATCCACCAACTTTATTCTAAGGTGACAATTTGATCAATTTGGAGCAAAAAAAAAAAAAAAGGATAAGAGTGTCTGCCAGGATAGGGAAGATGTAGGCTATAAAAGAAATATTAAATGATGCTTTGTAAATAAAAACATGATTTTCTTTAAAAACAATAAAAACTAGAAAGTCGAAATTCTGAAATGAAATAACAAAACAACAGTCATGATCCGCAAAATTTAAAAAGAGTAAAAATGGGTAAAAAGAGCATAAGAGCGTCTACCAAATGCCTAAATGTAAAAATAAAAAAAAAACAATCAGGATAGAGAAGACGTAAAATAATAATAATAAAATATAAAAAAAAAAATATATATATATATATATATATAAAATGATGCTTTGTAAAAATGATGCGATTTGATTCCAAAACAATAAAACTAGTAATCACACATTCTGAAATTAAATGAAATACAGGTAAAACAATTAACACAAAACAACAGTCATGATCAGGCGGCGCGGTGGTGTAGTGGTTAGCACTGTCGCCTTGCACCTCCAGGGTCTGGGTTCGATTCCCCGGCCAGGCTCGATTCCCGTCTCTGTGTGCATGGAGTTTGCATGTTCTCCCCGTGCTTGGTGGGTTTCCTCCGGGTTCTCCGGTTTCCTCCCACAGTCCAAAGATATGCAGATTAGGCTAATTGGCGTTCCTAAATTGCCCGTAGTGTGTGATTGGGTGTGTGAGTGTGTGTATGTGTGTGTGCCCTGCGATGGATTGGCACCCTGTCCAGGGTGTACCCCGCCTAGTGCCTGAAGTCTCCTGGGATAGGCTCCAGGTCCCCCGCGACCCTGAACACAGGATTAAGCGGTATAGAAGATGAATGAATGAATGAACAGTCATGATCCACAAACCTCACTCTAAGAGTAATTTTAGAGGGAAAAAAACAGAATAGGCTCTACTTGTTAGTGCTTCTTTTTTTTAAAGCAAATCCTTAGCAAAAGAATTTATTGTTATACTCACTGTGTTTCGTAAAGATGTTCTGAAGCATTGTAGTATATACATACTTTTCTCTACCAGTCACATGCAAATGTTTTTATCCATTTCATCTACATAAATAAAAGAAAGGTTTTGTCTGTACATTGGTCAGAACTCGCTTTTTTAATGATAACTTTAAAATCACCCAAAAATTTTCTATCTGTCTGTCTGTCTGTTTGTCCAGCCAGGTTGCTGTGATGCTGAACTGAAAACTTTCTGAAACTTTTACGCTACTCAGATCTCTGCCTGAAGTTTAACCTGCACCATAAGTGAAATCAAAATGTTGTGTAAAAGTCATGTTATAAACAGTTATGTGTAGGATTTAATAATCTACTTTAAAATAATCTACTAATGCGCTACTGTCTCAATGTAAACAAACCTGCACCAATAGATATTAATTAGAAAAGATAAACTGAATATTTTACTGTCATGTTTTCACTTGAAATAACAGTGCTGAAGTGGTATAAGTGAATTTTAACTCACTGGAGTGATTTTAAGACAAAACTTCATCTTTATCTGATCTACTTTTTCCATTTCTCATCTGTGATTCTCTCTCCGATTACCGAACAGGGAGTGTATTTGTCTGATGACGAAAGAAGTACAACTTGGTGTAAACAAAGCATAAGATAATCAACAATACAAATCAATATTTGATTACTTTGTTAGACAGAGAGTCTGCCGTACAGAAAGACAGACAGACATGTATGTGGTCTTCAACCTGAAATAATAATATACAGTACGTAACTTTTGAAATGACCAACTCAGTGACAAGTTTTGTAAAAAATCTACTGTAAATGGTGATCACTTTTACATCTTCCTTCATCAGAAATTTCATCACAAGTCCCGATTTGACTCGAACGCCCCTTGTATTCATCCATATACCCATATGATACTGTTCTATACACTAATCTTATTTATTAGAAATGCATATACGGCTACTTTATGAATATAATAAGATCCTGTTGATCTCATGTACTTATGTCCTATGGATGTGTAATATTTATAATAACTCCAGCAGGTGTCCTGAACTCTCCTGCTCCACCTTTACCTCGTTATGCATTCAGCACGCGTGCTCCTCCACAAAGAGCGAGCTGATCTATTTATAGCTCATCACCCGCGCGCTCTCGCACCCGCGTGCACAATACACGCAGAAATCCTATATGTCTGTTAGAGCGCGCTGCGCGTGCCCGGGACATGAATAATGCAGGGATTTTTGGTGATGTTAGGAGTTAGGAGAGGGGTGCAGAGAGAAGTGCACCCTCTTAATAATGCATCAGTGTGTGTGTGTGTGTGTGTGTGTGTGTTTGGGGGGAGTAATGGGGGATGTGCTATCTCAAATTTCTAGGAAAGGGGATTATGGGACTGCCTTTATTATATTCCCAGGTCATTTGTTACTGATGCAGCAACCCTTATAATAGGCTTGGCTAATTCATTCACCCTCTTAATATTATTTCTATGCTTTTTTTTTTTTTTTTTTTTTAGCAGATCAATTTTAAAATGATATATATTTTGTTAAGTATAAATGTCATTCTTCATTCTTCATTTTACATATTGTTCTATGGTTTGTTTTGTTATTTATTAATAATATATTTTTCAATGAAATAAATGCAGATTATCATTATTTTTTAACAATATTAAAAATGTCCGGCAGATTTATTATTTATATTATATTTTAAAACATGAAAAAATTATACCACTGTATTCAAATGAGAAAAATAATTAAGATGCATCATAATGCGAATTATAGGCAATTAATCATCCATCCATCTTTCCATTTATTATTTTTCTTTATTATTTTAATTATTTTTAAGACGGGAATTTGTTTATTTATTTACTTACTTACTTACTTACTTATGTTTGGTTGTTTGTGTACGTGAAACAATACTAGAATTGTGTTTTCATTTGTTAATTTTTTTATTATATACACACACACACACACACACACACTTCTGACAACACACACAAGCAATTCTTTCACAAATACAGTATTTCAGCAAGACACTTATTCAATGTTAAAGTTGTTGTTTTCATGATAGTAATAATAATAATAACAATATTATAGAATATTATTATTATTATTTTACATTTAAAATTGTATATTCACTTTGTGTTTCCAATAAATATGGTTTATTGAAATTAAAATATATTATAGCTATAATACGTTTGGTCGCACTAGCACTAGAGTAACCTTAAGATGAACGATAGTGTATTTTGTTTTTCATATGTACTTTCAAGGCCATTATTATTAACTGCCCCTGATTTTAAATACAATTTGAAAACTACAGTTTGTTGTATAAAATATTTAATTAAGCAAAGTTCATATTCCTCATTTTGATTTTCATCAGTTTTTATTGAAATCAGCAACTGTTATAGGGACCAAAATAAAATGCTAGCAATTGTTACTGGACGGCTTTCATCGTGAACAAGTCCAACCTTGGAAAATAATGAGCTTTTCTTTTTAAATAAATAAACAGGGAATTGTATGGTCTCTTTCTAACCGTTGCAGTTTACAGCCCTTCTGTCTAAGTGGACATGTATATACATGAGGTACACTGGCCATTATTTCCCTGCTAATGTAGTGCACTTATAGCAAGACTTGTGAGCCACTTGGGATTCAGAGAGAGTGGTGCCAGTGTGAGAGAGCCAGGGTCGCCCCCCCCTTCCCCCCACAACCCCCCCCTCACCCCCCTTCACACACACACACACACACACACACACACACACACACTCCCTATACATACACCACACAATGGGTCTGCTTATTATCAGCCCCACTCCACAACAGCACACAAATTAATGACAGGCCTGGGGATTGTCATAAAGCAACGTTTATACCAGATTAGTGCACATGTCTGTGCGAAAAAGCAGATGTTCAGGCTTTTATAGCCGTGCAATAAATACACAAAAAATACACAAAACCTTCATTTTCCATCTTTTTCAATTTTAAAGGCAATATAAGATTTAACTGATATAAGGTTAATGTGTGTGTTTGTGTGTGTGTGTGTGTGTGTGTGTGTGTGTGCTCGCTTAAGCATTTTTATTTTTGTCCTCAGTGAGTGTGTTATCTAACAACACTGCCGAGTTGGAGAATTATGCAAAAAGTGTTAAATGTAGAACTGAGAAGCGTTTGCACCTGGCACTGCTCTCCTACGTTTGGCAGTCAAATCAAACCACCAACGATAAAAATGCGGCTGGAGAAGTATGTATGTGTACACAACAGATACAGCTTGCACATAGGAGAGGCATCTACTGTATGTCTCGATTCTGATTGGTCGGGACGTGTTGATTCATTTCCTACAGCAGCAGCTCGGACCGTCGCAGCGCAACAAATCACAGTTTTACGTTAATGTGCTCAGTCTAAATTGTCAGTGTTTCTGTGTAACTGTTTATATGTAACAGCGACACTTTGTATTGGAGTCGTACATAATAGGAACTATGAATACGTTTATATAATAAATAATTATATATATTTATATTTATGAAACTGCATTACACATTACTGCTATGTTCATTATGCAGTATGCAATATAGGAAATGTCCATGATGTTCATTATACTCTTATGCCTCTTTTCCACTGCATAGTACGGCACAGCACGGTTCAGTACTTCGGTTCGGCTCAGTTTGCGCTTCCACTGCAGTGTAGTACCGCTTTAGAGTGGGCGGGATTATTCACGTGTCGTTTTAGTTGCGGCGCCTCTACTGCCGTGACGTCATCGTAAACGCGCCACAAACAAACACACAACAATGGAGCATATCGACGGCATGGTGTTCTTCATTCTCGGCATGTGGATGTTTTTAACAGCGAGACGAAGGAGTTTGTTTCAAAAGAGGCTGATGTCAGCCAAAGAAAATTTTTGGTTAATACAAAAAGGTGCGTCCGATCCTTCTCTGGCACATCACGTTTTGGTAACAGTTCGGCGCGCTTGGAACCTCGGCTGAGGTGGTACTAAAAAAAGGACCAGGTACCAGGTACTGTTCCCAGTGGAAAACCCCCCAAAAGTGAGTTGAACTGAACCGTGTCGTGCCGTACTATGCAGTGGGAAAGCGCCATTAAACACCGTTGCATTGTGTGGTATCTATCCATCCATCTAGTAACTTCTGTAGTCCAACCAGGGACCATGGAGGCCAGTGGTGACCACTGTATTTATTCCTATTTTGTACGACCATGGTAGGACCTCTGGTCAACATTCACAGACTACGGGCAATTTCATAATGGCAATTAGTCTAATTTGCATGTCTTTGGACTGTTGGAGCAAACTGGAGAAACCCACCAAGTACGGAGCAACATGCCAACTTAACAATTTAATTACTTAATACATTACAAATATATTAATATAATATAATACAATATGTTACACAACTTTACAGCACACTACAAATGTCATGCTAAAAAACTTTACAACTGCAAAGGCATTACGATAAGTTGACATTCCACAAGCTGTAACAACAGACAACCTGACAGCATACTTGCACACTAATAATATCTTGTTTTATATTATAGTGCAAAACTATTACAAAACATTACAACTTCACAACGTCATACAAAGCATAACAATTTTAAAACATACTACAAAATTTTACAGCACATTACAAACCTCATACGACGCAACTTTACAACTTTACAGCATACAATAAACCCCATACTACAAACATTATAAAAAACTTTACAAAACCTACAAAACATTACAGCTTTACAACATACAGTCAAAAGTTCTAAATTTTAGAAGAATGCTGGATCTTTTTTTTTTTTAACTATGGAGAAGTTCATATGGCAATAGATTAATCAGTAACAACAACAACAACAGTCAGTAGTTATATTAAGACATGAAGGTCAGCTGTTCTAGAGCACTTCTTGTAAGAACAGTATTGTCACATAGAAAGTGTGTTTGTAAAACCCATCAAGCTCCATGATGAATCTATCTCTCATGTAGACCTTCCCAGGAAATCAAGACCAAAACTGACCTCTGCTGCAGAGGAGAAGTTCATTTAGAGTCACCGGCCTTAGAAATCACCAATTAACAAACAGCACCTCAGATTAGAGCCGTTATGAAGCTGTACAGAGCAGAAGTAGCAGATATACATCTCGATATCAACTGTTTTGCACGTCTTCAACATTGTTTTACAGTGTAGGAAGAAATAAAAATCAGGAACGGCCATGGAGTTAGAAGGTGTGTCGAAACGTTTGACTTGTACTACAAACCTGATACAACAAAACGTTACAACATGCTACAAAATTTTACAGCATACCGACAAACCTTACAGACTGGCATGCTATAAAGCTTAACAGCTTTGCTACATACTGCCAAACTTTACAACATGCTACAAAACTTTACAACTTAACAACAGACTATAAAACTTTACAGCACGCTAATAATCTTATGTCAAAAACCTTACCACTTCACAACATAGTACAAAAACATGCTAACAAAATTACATTAGATTATGTATTTTGATTACACAAAATCTAGCAACTTTACGACATACAGCAAAGCGTCTCCTTATGAAGCGCTGACACTCGAGACGCCTTGCATAAATCTTACACAATCAAGAAATTCGACAATGACATTTATTTCTAAATCAGGTTTAAGGTGAAATGCACATCTGTTTTATCTGTTTCTATAGAAACAATAACGTATTAGAATACCTGTGTTAATGTAAACCAGAGACAAGCAGGAAGCCAAAAAGAGTAAATGTGAGTTTATGTTGATGGTTGAGTTTGATCCTGTGCGCTAATTAAGCCTCATTAAGGGGACGATGTGCATTAAGGGTGCTGTGCCTGATCTCACTGTCGTGTGTGATGTAAGAGATGCTTTCAGTGTGACTTTCGGAACTTAAACGACTCACCATGCTGCACTGCAGATGACTCAGCCACCGCCGTTACCATGGAAACCAGCCTCCTTTGCAATCAGTCTCTTGGTAACAGTGTTGTTGCCAAGTAACAGCATGTGTGTGTGTGTGTTGAGTTACATTTTGATCTATATCTGATTACGCACTCATCCTGACATCGACAGCTTTCTGATTAGTTCATTTCAGGCCATAATTATAGTGCGGTGGAGAGGATGTGTAGAAAAGGAGTGCGGAGTGTGTCATGGGGTCGTTTGGATTCGTGTCAGAGGCTCAGGTTTGTCCGTGGAATTCCAGGATAATTGAATTCGGAACGAGCTTTGATTGAGGAATTAATTAGTTAACGCAGGAGTGAATCGCGTTAACCCAGCGTGAGTGTGTGAAACGTGAAAAAATGTAAAGTTAGATTCATGTTTATTAACAATTAGCACTAACAGGTTGTTCTATTAACTTTTGTTTTCTTCTTTATGCCAAAAGTATTAGGATGTACGGATTATGAGTGGGAAAAAAAAACATGACAAAATGACCTTTTTTTCCCCTCTCCTATCACAATAACACTAATGGGGGGTCCATAACTTTTGCAATCGACGGAAAGAAATCCACAGAATGTGTGGAACATTTATAAAAATGAAAAAGAAATTCCGTTCTGCAAACTGATTCAATCCTGGACAGAAGGGTTAAATGTTTTTGTTGTTTTTCCTCTGTTCATTCATAAAGGCCATGGCAGTCCACCTACACCAATCTCTCTCTCTCTCTCTCTCTCGCTCTCGCTCTCTCTCTCAGATGACGTCAGAGATGACGCACGGCTCCCCAAGTGGCGCGCGGATCAAAGGCGATCCGCGAGCATGGCACAGAAGAAAAAAAAAGAAAAAAGAAGAAGATATTTTTAGCAAGTGCTAGAGAAGGGAGGGTGGGTGTAAGTGAAGGAGGGAGGGAGTGAAGGGAGGATGGAGGATGGAGGTGGCTGGTCTTTGTCTAGTGCCCTTCACATGGGGAATGTAGTACTGCTGCTTGTTTCGCATGGTTTTTCTTCCAGGATCTGTTCATCTTCTGGTCTCTGTGCATACT
This sequence comes from Channallabes apus, assembly GCA_030522415.1. Classification (NCBI taxonomy): domain Eukaryota; kingdom Metazoa; phylum Chordata; class Actinopteri; order Siluriformes; family Clariidae; genus Channallabes; species Channallabes apus. Next base: position 3,017,910 of record CM060121.1, read on the forward strand.
TAGCAGTGTTCTAGGACAAACGAAAACTGTGACTTGTGTGTGTGTGTGTGTGTGCAATTCAAAAAGAATTGTTTATCTTCCCTGAAAGAGAAGGTGAAAGCTGGACAGATGGTGTCACTAATAAATAACCGCCTTCTACACACTGTTGTGCGAATGCACGACAAACAGGGAGTCAGATCCAATACGAATAGAAATCGAACCGTTCTCTGATCATGTGCGTTCTGGCGCTACAAACCCAATGTTTTTATCAAACCCTGCGACAGTGAAGTCTGGGTTCTGATCGGTCGAATCGGATTTAAGTGTAGATTTATACGAATACATTTGAATATGTTTTTGTTGCCGTAGTAACACACCCTTTAAAAGGAGCTCGTCTGATCGACGTGCCATTTTACCTAACGGATGATTTGCTTCGATGCTTTGAAAGTCTTCTGTAAGGAGATGTTTATTTGCCATTTATAGAAGGAGTCTCCAGCGTCGTGGTAACTGAGAAACTGTTCATGCTCAAACTGACACCGTTATGACAGAGGATTTGACACGGTAAGGTTTCTCAGTAACATGATGAACTGCGAGAGGACAAAAACAAGCTGAGTGTTTGTAGCTGCTACTGTATAACATAAGCGCTAGCAGAAAATAGATCATGAAATGTAACTATAAATACATACTGTACAAACAAACTATGATTTTGTTCTTCACTTCCGAGCATGCTGTTGTAGTCAGTAACTCTGCTCCATCACACCAGTGTCAATGTTATAACAGCATTTATTCCTCACCCATTCCTCTTTCTAAGATATTACATTTTAAATATTTTATAGGTAGATCATGAAGGGTGTTCGAGTCAAACCGGGAATCGTGATGAAATTTCTGAAGAATGAAGACGATATTTCAAGAAGACTTCAACCACAGTACTGTGATCAGACTTTTAGCCCGATCCTTGAAAATCAACTGATTTTCTTGACTTGTTACCAACATGCAGGAAAAAGAGACACATCTGTCTGTGTGAACTGTACACGCAATCATTCACCAACACCACTTGCACGTTACAGGAACTCAACTGGTAGTTATTACTATACAGTCCCGACCTCACTCCGAGCCATTTCCACATGTTCGGGCCATTAAAGGAGTTCCTGGGAGGCCGGTGTTTCCGAAATAAATTATTATATAAGTTATATAAATAGTAATATTAATTAACAAAGACTTATTTAGTCTCAAGTTACTGATTGAACCTTTAATTAAAGCTATATATGATGACATTTAGCTAATTAGATACCAGATAGAACTTAAGGGCATTAAATGGTTCTAATGATTCCTTCATTATGTTTACATTTATGGCATTTTGTTGGATGTCGTTATCCAAAGTGATCAATTTTTATATAATTGAGAAGTTGAGGTTTATCGCTCTTGCTCAACGGCCAGCTACTTGGTGGTGCCGGGGTTTGAACCTGTGACCTTCTGATCCATAGTCCAGTAACCACTGAGCTACCACTGTCCATCCTGTGGCAGGTCTGATGTTTCTTCAATCACAAATCTGGATAAACACTGAATGCTGTTGAAGGTTTTAGGACAGTTACGTGAGAAAGCTGTTAACGGACCCATAAGCAACTTACACGCCCACCACAGACGAACTACACACGACACAGTGGCTTGATGCGAACCAGTAGCTTCACGGCTCTGTGGACGACTTCCAGCACTACGGCTTCGCATCAGTAATCACAACCTGAGAAATGGAAGCAGGTTTAGTTGTTATCGAGGCACAAGATGGCAGCAGAGGAAAACTCCTGACTCCCTGATTCCCTCCAGTGAAGTTCACAAAGTCCTTATTCATAACGAATAGACCAGGTTTGAATCCAAACATCATAAAAGTGCATTGAATTACAGAGAGAAATGGACAGAGAGTAATTATCACTGGAACCCTTAAAACAGCATTTAAGAAATTTGTCCAAATTCTTTGAATATCTTAATTCATTAATATTACATAACCTTTAGTACTATTGATTTTTAAATATATAAATATCTATCAAAATATTAGATTTCTAAATAAAAAATTATATTTTAAAAATAAAAAAAGTAAGGGTAAGCATGATTTGTCTTTTTGTTTTTTTTTTGTTTATATTTATTTATTTATTATTTTTATTTTAACATGGACTAAACATCCATGATATAAAATAATCAAATATAAAAAATAAGTAAATAAGTAAATAAACATAATAAATAAAAGTTATTCATAAATTATGTAAAATACAATGTACAAAATGTCTTTAGGATTGTTGCATGATCCAGCTGATTTTACAGTAGATGTAAATAAGATAAAAAAAATATGTATATGATTTTTTTTGAAAAAGCTAAGTTGTTCATTAGAGCCGAAAATAATAATACATTAATATATAATAATATAAACTGTTAATAGTTTTTTTTTAAAGATTACAAAGCTGTATCAGATATGTCCAGCATTCACATATTTTATTTAAAATTATGATATACTAAATGTCTAAAGTGATGAGGAGTTACTGTATATATGAAAAAATAAATTGATATAATAACTGCCGTAATTGAACATGCCTGTATATATTGCATGAAAGGGTTAATCCTGAAGGGCTAAAGTGAAGATCGACTTTAGTAACTGTTCGCATCTCTGAAAGCATTAAACATTCTTTAAAAAAAAAAAAAAAAAAAAAAGCAACATTTTTGTAAACTTTTTTTTTGGAGTTTATAGATTGAAATATAAATCAGGCTGCTGTTCCAGAGATTGATGATGAAACAGCTGTTCTCGCTGAGTCAGCATTTCTGCTGATCCGATCCTCTCTCGCTGTCATGTTGATGAATACGCCTTAAACATTTCCTCACTCGTGTTCTCAGAGGTTAGGAAGCTAACCACGATCCTGATTGGTCAGTGTTTACTTACAGACCTGAGCGTGGACTCTAATGCATTAGTTTACCTTAATATCAGTTCGATATTATGATGCTTGATAACTCTTAATGCACAGTTACATCGAAAATCTTCAAGTTGCATCACTTTACTGCCTCGTGACTCCGCTGACTCGTTCCAGCGCTTCTGAACACCAGCGTTTTCCCAACCCCCGTGTTGAGCTCTCACAGTGTGTGTGTGTGTGTGTGTGTGTGTGTGATTCTCTATTCTTCCTACAGCTCCTCTATACTTCACATCCAGTGAAAATCTGGTCCTCGTATCGTTAGTAGGATCTCCGTACCTTATACAAGTGAACTCCAAATGAATAAACCGAGATGTGATCGAGGTGACGGAGGAGAGAGTTTTGACGTAAGCAGCTTACGATGATATAAAAAAGGGAGAAGGAAGATATCATTACTGCTGAGAGTCTACCGGGTCCTTTCGACTGGGACGAGGAGGGAAGTTAAGAAAGAAATGTCTCCAGTTTTTCCATTTTGAAACCCTGCATGCGTTTTCCCAAATCGATCTCCTGTGATGTGATAAAATGTTGGCTGAAAAAAAGCAAGAACAACAAAAAAAAAAAACAGTTCATTTTGGCAGTTCGTTTAAGCTCATAACTTCAGCCTCAGGAAGCAGAAACGAGTTCAGGGAATAACGTCCACCTGTTACCAGATAATCTTCTCTCACACCTGTCTCTGGATGCGCTTTATTGGTGAAATATATTTAAAAAGAAAGAAACACACACACACACACACACACATACACTTTGTCTTTACCTAGAAATGCACCATTTTCTGTAAGGACACATTTTCTACTCCATTCTTTTGGAAGGAGTCTCCAGTGTCAGTGTTTGTTTATTTATTTATTTATTTATAACTCATCACGCTTCATCACATCAATCTGTTGTTGATTGTTTTCCAAAAACAGCGGTTTATTCCTTATATCACACATGGCTAACGTCTCTTTTCTTTACATTCATTATAGTAGAGTTGCCTTTTTTGTCACGTTCACAAAGAAGCATCTTCTATCGATCCAAATGGATTTCCCCCAGCTGGGCATCCATGGCTCGGCTTTAAGAAACTTTGGCTAGTAAATGAAAAAAAAAACAGGACAGAACAAAATCGATGCTCTAAATATAGACAAGCTAAAAGACTGAGAGTAAATGAGAACATAATATCAGTGCCGTATGGATTATGGCACAAAGAGAGACTAAAGAGAGATTAATCCATGGCTGGAATGAATAGTATTCACTAGACCGCCCAGCTGGTGGAGAAGCTCCTAAATAATCATTACAGCATTACTCAGAGCTGGGGGGAATATTAATTTAAGCACGGCCTAAAGTGTTACGATAGTTTCGAGGGCTTTTTGAAGGTTAAGCATCCTCTCTGTGGCACCGCAGCATGGAAAGTTTTTATTTTATTTTTTTTTATTAAAGAATAGTTCATTGATGTTTCTAGATCTCATACAACCTCTATAACCTGAAATGTAACCTTAAGTGAAGTAAGCTTATTAAAATCAATCAATCAATCAATCAATCAATCAATTGAATAAAACAATACTAATTAATTAAGGAGCTGAGGTCTCCCTGCATGTCACGCATACAGCCAGTGACTCTCAGTACAGTACGACCCTAAATTCAATCTAAGTGAATTCTCTCAATCTAAATAACAGAGCCGATGGATATTTGAATCTTAAAAAAACCCAATGGATGTCAGAATCACATCTCAGAATCTCAGTCCCATCGGCCGAGAGAGCCTGAACTATTTCCTGGCCATTAGCAGGCAGGTGGTCTCTCTGTCTGTTGGTCTTCTGATCCATGGTGTCACATCGTTGCTCTGTGGGGTCAGAGGTCAGGGATGGATGATAACAGCTGGTCTTCTGAAAAATGATTTATAATCCGAGCACAGCTTTACTCCATAGTGACTGGCAGTGATGGCGCATGACATGGCAACCTTGGGCGTCTCTCTGCATCTCACCTCTTCTGACATTTCAGCTATTAGGACACACACAGGCCACTCATGGTGAGCGTTTTTGTGGAGATACAGTAGAAAGTGTTTTAAAAAGTGCACGTTAAGACATTGGGTGTGATTGAACTAATTGTAAAAGTGGAAAATGATAAAGTTACAGTGTGTAAAACTGGAAAAGTCTGACACGTTTCACACGTGCAATGTTGTAACACTTTCAGCATCCGTTATGATTTGCCTGCTGTGATGTCATTATTTGGTATTCTTTCTCACCTCCATGTCACCTGCTGTCCCTCCTCTGCCAACATCCTCATGCTCACTCTCTCTCTCTCTCTCTCTCTCTCTTTATTACTCTCTCTCCCCCTCACTCTGTACTATACAGTAAGTTCCCAACATACGAACAAGTTCCATTCCGAGAGCTCGTTCGTAAGTCCAATTTGTTCATAAGTGCAAAAAACATTGTCTAGGAAAAAACTAGGAAAAAAATCGGCTATGTACAGTATAAAACTAAAAAGTTCCATGATCTTGTCCTTGTTCGGTAGAATTGTCCTGATTATTACCGAGCAACGTCTGCCATCTTTTCACCTCGCTCAATTCTCTCAATTATTTTCACTTTTGTCTTCATTGTTATGGCTTGGCTCTTCTTAGCAGTACCAGCTTTATCGCTGCTGCGGTCACGATTGCTTCCGGACATCCTGGGATGCACGCTGCACAGACGAGACAATGAACGGCAGACATGGGAATGCATGTTCATATCTTGAAAAGTTCGTAACTCGAATGTTCATATGTAAGGGACTTGCTGAACTCTGATTTGAAAAAAGAAATAATATCAGTAAACAAGTGGTGTTACTCACCATGATGCGCAATAATGGCGTACTAACCATTCCTGGACTGAACAGTAATTATTATTATTATTATTATTATTATTATTATGTTAGCCCACTTCTGTCATCTGATATGTAATGCTCATTTTCTCACTGCTCTCATCTTACTTTTTGTTGTTTTCTGAGTCCTGGTGAATGGTCACGGCCACCTCTTGCTCATGATAATACTCACTGTGAATGAAAGCCGACTGTAATAAAACAGATCGCACATGAGAAGGAATGCTGTTGTGCTAGTTATCATCACAACTGTGATGAGGCCTTAGGCATGAGGGTGCAGTTCCACAACAGCTTCCCACACACCATTTATTGTTTCTTTATTTAACCAGTTATTTTGCTCCGCGAACACATATCCTTCCATGACTGGTTGAACTAACTAACCGCGACTGCCGGAGCTGGTGACTGAGAGTTAGTGTACTGTAAGTAACAAGGTTTAAAATAGTTTTAAATTCTTACTGTGTTTAGTTCGGCCAGCAAAATTCTCTAAAAGTTGAATAAACTTAAAAAAAAAAAAAACTGCGCAACTTGTTACAAACCTTTTTTTTTAGCTTGAGGTGGCTTATTTTTATGTACCGTGTGGGATGTGGAAGGATACATAGAGTTAAACGTCCCAGTGCAGTTACTGCGTATTATCATCACTCGTTGATCGCCTCTGGCTCTGGTTGATTTTTACCCAAAAGCTTTTCTTTCTACTCCATGCAATTACTCATACTTTATAGTCAAAATATTTTATATACAGTATATATATATATATATATATATATATATATATATATATATATATATATATATAGAAAGTTCAATAAAAAAAAAGAGAACATTAGCTGAGCAGATTTCAGCTTGCGTTTCACATCGTTAGCACTAAGCAACATGAAACATCGTGTTCTGTGTAACTTGGCAGGAACTTGGCACTGGGGGCGGCGTTTATAAAGCATGTGTGGCCCCCGCAGATTGGCTCTATTTATTATTATACTGGTACTCTATACTGCTGAGTAATCATTATGGAACCTGGGAGGTGTGATAGTAGAGTAACGTGTTTGTGTGTGTGTGTGTGTGTGTGTGTGTGTGTGTATACTGTACAGTAATATACTGTACGTGTAGATGTCACAACCATTATAAAGTCTCACATATAAGGATCTAAGGTTCTTCTTCAGCTCCTTACGCTCTATTTTGGTGATAGATGTGAATTCGTTTCCCCGGGATTAATTAAACACTAATTAACGTAGATGTCTAACGCTAAAAAGCTCGTCCTCACCTGGCCTCAATATGGCGCCACAGCTGTTTCCTCCATCTTACCATTTAGGAATTTCATACACACACACTCACACATGCATGAAAACCTATTCACCTTCCGTAGCTCAGAGAGGCGAAAGCTAATTAGAATTGACCGGTGGGCATCGATTAATTCATTTCTGGAGGAATCCGCTTTATTTATCAAACCGTAATCAGTTTGTGTGCTGAATATGATTAACACTAATCATACGAGCAGGAGATTTATATTATTCACACCGCAGGGCCGTGTTCGTCGTGCATAAATGAAACCGGAGTGATACCTCAGAGACGGAGACGTCCAGGAAACTGATAAACAACCAATAAAGCATTTGTATGAGAGGAAAAAAAAAAAATTCTTATTTACATAAGAATTGTAGAGTAGATGGAGTTTGGAAGAGTGTGAACAACGTTCTATAAACTCAAACACATAATAGATAAAAAAAATATATATATAGACAGCATTATGACAGCACTTCATATTTTTGTTCTGCATAAAGATTTATTAATCAATTATTCATTTTAATTTTAATTATTCAATTATAATAATACATAAAAAACAGGAAGAAAGTAACATATGATTAAACACAATGAAACCTTAGTAATGAAAAGCATTTTGTAATAATATTTATGCAGATTAATATTGTGTGTAAAATGAGAAAGCTTTAAAGGGCACTTATATGCAAAATTTTAAATTTTTACACATAAATTTGGCTCTTCAATGTCCGTGTACGAACGAAAATGTAGAGGAAAAAAAAAACATTCCCAGTCTTTTTGCCGTTCTTGCAGTTTCTGTATTGACCAGGATTTAAACAAACCAATTAGATTTAATTCCCTCCTAATGTGACCTCATATAAGAATATCCCCTCCCCCCTCTGCTGTTCTCTTCATATAAGGTCTATAAGGTGAATGTCTGTGGTCAAATAAGGTGATAATGGAGGTCAGAGGTCAATCAATGAGATAGCACAATTAAGCACCATAGCATTATCTCTCTGCTTAATATTTTCCTCTGGAGGGGCGTGGCTCAGGAGCCACCTCATTTGCATACACACTGAAACAGCATGCTTAGAATTTTTTTTTTAATCATATTAAATTAAATATGTTTAAATTATATTGCAATATTTTTTAACAGCGAGATTACTACTAGTGTAACGACCATTTGGCAGTTGATTATTTTCCCTAAACAACACGTTCTGAAGTGTTTTATTCCTTTTACAACAAAGCAATTTTAGTTTTTTTTTTTTTTTTTTAATGAACAAAATGAGTTTTAAATGAGTTTCTTTGTGTGCTCACTATTTTCCAGTGACATTTAACTAAACGGAGACTCGGCTCGGCTAGTGTAAGTGATATACAGCGGTATCTCAGCATATGAATTTTATCCGTTCCGGATTTCTTAAGTGAGTTCTTAAGGTGAAATAGCGTATTGTAAAACACATTGTCCCATAGGAAATAATGTACAGGCAGATAATTCGCTCCAGCCGGCCAAAAATATTACCAATATTACCAAATTCCAATACTCTAATTATATTTTTGTATATAAAAATAATAAAAACATTTAGAAAAGTCATGTAAATGAAGTAAAATATGAAATAAATAGACATTAAACCTCACTTAACCTTTATTTATGGTTCCTCTCGGCGCCGACTGCTTTAAAAACCAAATTGAAAGCGGCTCCATTTTCTTCTTGCTACCGTCCTTGATAACATTCTTGTGACCCGTGGTGTTGTGTCTTCACTAAATCTTACACAAAATGTGTAAACTTGCTTCGCTTTCCACTGGCGCAAACAAGTTGTGAAAGGCTCCCGGACATACGCGCCAGAATTCTGTTCAAGATTCTGGTAAAAACAAACATGTTAATTGTAAATATGTATTGATTTTCCATGGAAGCTGTGCTCCTTATTATGTAGACAAACCAATCTTGAGCTGATTTGGGCCAACCTTAAAGGAGTCACCTAAGCTTCAGGATAATTAACAGATAACAAATGAGCTGGAGTGTCGCAGTTGTCATTTGGAGGACGGAAGCGAATTGATCTTGTGGAGTGGAGCGGATGTGTGTCGGAGTGATTGGAGCCTGGAGAAAAAGTGTCTGTTCTGTTCATGCTAATAAAGATATTGATCGTGTGTCCTGGAAATTAGTGTATTGTCGTAAACGTCCTTGACGTCAAAGCGACAACTGACTTCACTGAATTGTTTTTTCCCCCTCCTCATTAGTTTGGTTTTGTTACTGAAGGCTACACGGCTGTGCATCAAGGGGAAGACTTAAGGGCTCGATGATGATGATGATTATAATGATGATGATGACAACAACGATGATGTCGATGTCCAGCCTCAATAAATATTCATTCATTCATCTTCTATACCGCTTTATCCTGTATTTATGGTCGCGGGGATCTGGAGCCTATCCCAGGAGACTCTGGGCACGAGGCAGGGTACACCCTGGACAGCATGCCATTCCATGCCATTCGCAGAGCACACACACACACACACTCATTCACACACTATGATCAATTTGGGAACGCCAATTAGCCTAATCTGCATGTCTTTGGACTGTGGGAGGAAACCGGAGTACCCGGAGGAAACCCACCAAGCACGGGGAGAACATGCAAACTCCATGCACACAGAGACGGGAATCGAACCCGGACCCTGGAGGTGCAAGGCGGCAGTGCTAACCACTACACCACCGTGCCGCCGCCTCAATAAACAAAATATAATTGTTATACACGAACAACAAAGCAATCAGAGATGATCAAAGACCGATTTTGTCTTTGTAGTCAAATGTAATACAGTATATGTGATTAAAAACAATTAAAAATGAAAAATTGAAAATAATAAATTACTTGTGTATGAAAATGATAATGTACTGAAAACTTATGATACATGAACCTGGTACACTCTTTACTGAGCAGCACATATTGTAATATATCACTTGATCCAGCACATCGTACTGTATTATGTTTTATTTTATGTTTTATTTTCACAAGATGTTAATCGATGTGCTGAATTCATAATATATGAGCAGGACCATGGTCCATTTTTATCACACTTTTGATTGTTTTTGTATTTATTGAATTGACAAATAACACCAATGCATGTCTTTAAATAGGTCCAGTGCATGTTTGTAACATTAAAGCGGGAGCGTCAGTGTGCACACGCGTAAACCTGCCCCATGCTTTAGCAGGGCAACATAAAGGGTTTGTTTTCTAGGTTAATCTGTTCTCACAAGCCGCTATCCTGCCCCGATTACGTGCTGTACATTATACACGTACATCTCACTGTAGTGTAGAGCGAACCTCGCAAGGTTAATACGTCACCTGACTGACACGTTTCTTAGTAAAAAATGGGGCTGTTTTCTAGTTACCTTAAATAAAACAACATTTACAGTTTCCATTGTTAAATTACAATTTTTAACACCGGTTGCGCACGTGCACCCCTTTACATTAACACCATTTACATTAAGTCCCTTTAAAAGAGATGCCACAATACCAGACACAAAACTTTAGAACAAACAGCTTGTAGATAAAAATCTCAATCTAAACATTCAGTGTGAATTGTATATCGATTTACACTGAATGTTTAGACGTTGACCCACTTAAATAGTTTGATGGCAAAATGAGATAAATACCATTTGTCATCAGATAAACATGGTTGTCTGTTTTAATTGCACTAGAACTCGCACTGGCTTTGCTGCACTTGGGAAAACAATATTATAATAAACAATATTATGACAGTAATATTTTTTACAAAGGAAAATATTAAGCAGAGAGATAATGCTATGATGCATAATTGTGCAATCTCATTGATTGACCTCTGACCTCCATTATCACCTTATTGGACCACAGACATTCACCTTATAGACCTTATATGAAGCATCCCTGTAATATGTCAAAGTTTAGGTGATGATGATGATGCGCTGTGTTTTTAATGTTCGCATGGTATTCAACAAACTTTATAATTAAAAAGTTTTTCTGGAATAAAGAAAACTTAGCACTTTTTTCTTGTCCCATGTCTCTCTACAAAAACACAAACAACATATGAGTTTTCTGTATTTCTTTATTATTATTGTTAAAAACTCAACCATGACTTTTCTTAAAACTACACCACATTCTTATATTAACAGAAACACAACTGCAGGTTTGTGCATCTGTAAGGGATCTCCACTAGAGGTCACTAGCCTCTCTGTATCTTTAGCTCCTCAGTGTCCCTAGCCCCTCTGACTTAGTCACCCTGTGTCCCTAGTCCAGTCTCTAGCCTCTCGGTATCCTTATCCTCCCTGCATCTTTAGCTTCCCTGCATCCTTAGCCTGTCCCTGCCTCCGAGTGGCGCAGTGGTAAAGCGCTCGCTCTATCATCCGGAGATCGCTGTTTCGAACCCCGGGTGATGCTGTTATCCTTTCACAGCCGGAGGCATAGAGAGAGCTGATTGGCCGAGCTCTCTCAGGGGGGAGGGATGAGAGGTACTTGCGCTCCCACATTTAATCAAGCCATCAAGTATGGCGCCGGTGAGGTCGGCTGCCGTCACGACTGCTCCGACCACCTTTTCTTTGTTTTTGTTCTTTAAGTTAGTTTTCAGTGTTTTAAAATCGGCAAAATCACCACCATTGAGTACATTAGGTATGATAGAGACACTCTTGTTTCTATTGGTATACAATGTACTCACAATTCGACAGTTTTAACTCCGGATCCGAGCTGGCCGAGTGAGATCCTGAGGGAGAACAATGGACGCGATGCGAAGCGACGAACCCGAGGGAAACGAGCTGGTGTGAGGAACCGGCTCAGGGCCCGTGCACACCGCACACCTCTGCCTAGTATCCTGCTCGCCAACGTCCAGTCACTGGAGAACAAGCTCGATGACCTCAGGGCCAGGATAAAGTTCCAGAGAGACATTCGGGACTGCAATCTCCTCTGCTTCACCGAGACATGGCTGAACTCAGCGGTGCCAGACCACGCCATACAGCCGGCCGAGTTCTTCTCGGTTCACCGCATGGACAGGACGCGGGACTCGGGGAAGTCAAGGGGAGGCGGCGTGTGCTTAATGGTGAACAACAGCTGGTGCAACAGCGCGAGCGTTGTTCCTCTTACACGCTCCTGCACACCAAACCTGGAACTACTGTCCATCATGTGTCGTCCATTTTATCTTCCACGGGAGTTCACATCGGTCATAATCAGTGCCGTTTACATTCCTCCACAAGCAGACACTAACACTGCCTTATGCGAGCTGCATGAGGCGCTCACACAGCACCAGACACAACACCGGGACGCTGCGCTCATTGTGGCGGGGGATTTTAATAATGCCAACCTCAAACGCGCAGCGCCGAACTTTTATCAGCACATCACCTGCCCCACCAGGGGCGAAAGGACACTGGACCACTGTTATACCACGGTCAAAGACGGTTACAAGGCACAATCTCGTCCAGCGTTTGGTAAATCCGACCACGCCGCCATCTTCCTCATGCCAAAATATAAACAAAGGCTGAAACAGGAAGTTCCGGTCCAGAGGGAGGTCGCGCGCTGGACGGACCAATCAGTGGCCGCGTTACAGGACGCACTCGATGACGCAGACTGGGACATGTTCAGAAACAGCTCCGATGATGACGTCAGCGTGTTTACGGAAGCGGTTGTGGGATTTATTGAAAAGCTGGTAGACGATACGGTAGAGAAAAAGACTATCAGAACGTTTCCCAACCAGAAGCCGTGGGTGGATAAAACCATCCGCGACGCTCTGAGATCTCACACAGCTGCCTACAACACGGGACTTGCATCGGGGGACATGGAACCGTACAAGGCTGCGTCATATAACGTCCGGAAGGCGGTGAAAGAGGCGAAGCAGCGCTACGGGAGAAAACTAGAGTCACAGCTTCAACAGAGTGACTCTAGGAGCCTGTGGCAGGGACTGAGAACAAAAACGGACTACAAAGCACCAGCATCCGGTATGACGAACGCGGACGCGACTCTGGCAGACAAGCTCAACATCTTCTATGCTCGCTTCGAGACTGCAGCTATTAGCGATGCTAATGCTAACGGCGCTAATGCTAACGGCGCTAATGCTAGCGACGCTAACGGCTGCAGACAGGAAGACACAGTCAGCACCGGGAACGCGCTCATCATCTCCGAGCACGACGTGAGGAGAGCCTTCAAGAGAGTGAACACCAGGAAAGCAGCAGGACCAGACGGCATCTCAGGCCGTATCCTCAGAGCCTGCGCAGACCAGCTAGCACCTGTGTTCACTGAGATATTCAACATCTCTTTATCTCAGTCGGTGATCCCCACATGCTTCAAAGAGTCCATCATTGTTCCTGTTCCAAAGAAACCACATCCTGCTTCTCTCAATGACTATCGCCCTGTAGCTCTCACCTCAGTAGTGATGAAGTGCTTTGAACGCCTTATCAGAGACTTCATCATTTCTTCACTACCCGACACACTGGACCCACTACAGTTTGCATACCGTCAGAACCGCTCCACAGACGATGCAATCTCTCATCTCCTCCACACATCACTCACTCACCTGGACACTAGGAAAGGGAATTATGTTAAAATGCTCTTCATCGACTACAGCTCTGCTTTTAACACAATAATTCCCTCCACACTCACCACCAAGCTGGAGCACCTGGGACTGAGCTCATCTATATGTCAGTGGATCTCCAATTTTCTGACTGGCAGACCACAGGCAGTAAGGATTGGCGGACATGTCTCAGCCACACTCACTCTTAGCACTGGAGCCCCCCAGGGTTGTGTTCTGAGCCCCCTGCTGTACTCTTTGTACACCCATGACTGCGTGGCCACTACCAACTCCACCTCCATCATCAAGTTTGCTGACGACACCGTCGTGGTCGGACTGATCACCAACAATGATGAGTCGGACTACTTAGAGGAGATTGGAAATCTGGAGAACTGGTGCCAGAGGAACAATCTCCTCCTGAACGTCAGTAAGACAAAGGAGCTGATAGTGGACTTTAGTACAAAGCAGGAGAGGAACTACCAGACCCCCGTCATCAACAGGAGCCCAGTGGAGAGAGTGGACAGCTTCAGATACCTCGGTGTTCACATCACGCAGGACCTATCATGGTCCTGTCACATCAGCACCATGGTGAAAAAAGCCCGGCAGCGTCTCTACCACCTCAGACGCTTGAGAGACTTTAGACTGCCCTCCAAGGTGCTCAGGAACTTCTACTCCTGCACCATAGAGAGCATCCTGACGGGAAACATCACGACCTGGTTCGGGAACAGCACCATGCAGGACAGACGAGCTCTACAGAGGGTGGTGCGATCAGCCGAGCGCATCATCCGCACTGAGCTCCCTGACCTACACTCCATCTACAGCAAGCGGTGCTGGACTAAGGCCAGGAAGATCATGAAGGACTTCCGGTTAGCAGCCACATGGAGTAGGACGTGTTGGTTAGGTGCTCCGACAGTTTCGAATTTCTTCACTCCCTTATTCGTCTCTAAATGTTAAATTTAAATCTTAGTTGACAATAACTTTGTACTCTACCCCACGGTTATATGTTTTTTCATTTGCGATGGCTACCAGGAGTGTTAAAGCCGTGAAAAAGGACGACACTGCGACCCCTCTAACAGTCGAGGCTATCTCTGCGCTGTTAGAGCAACACCGTGATGCGTTAGCGGCGGAGTTTAAATCATCGTTTAGTTTATTAGAAATTAAACTGGATCAGATTCAGGCCCAAGTAGCGGACCATGGACAGCGCTTACCGTCATTAGAACTCGCTACAGACGACCTGAGTCAGCGTGTGACGGAGCTGGAGAACATCTGCTCCGGACTTCGGGAAAACAACTTAAAGTTAACGTCCAAGGTTGTAGACTTAGAAGGCCGGAGCAGGAGACAAAACCTGCGTGTTCTGGGTCTCCCGGAAGGTACTGAAGGTGGACTCCCTACCGAGTTCTTCTCCAAGTTTCTGTGCGAGGTGTTTGGGACTGAAACACTGCCTTCCCCGCCGGAGATTGACCGAGCCCACCGAATACCTGCATCCAAACCCGCTTCAGGACAGAGACCTCGGCCCGTCATTCTCCGCGTGCACCGGAGCCAGGTGAAAGACCTTCTGATTCGGGAGGCTCGGCGGAGAGGGAAGCTGGAATACCGCGGTCAGCAGCTCCGCATAGTGGAAGACTACGCTCCCGAAGTTTTAAACCAGCGAGCCGAGTATAGAGGAGTGATGAGCGAGTTATACAGCCGTGGTCTCCGGCCTTCTCTGCTGTATCCAGCGCGGCTCCGGATCACTCTCTCTACCGGACAGAAGAAGTGGCTCCGCTCGGTAGAAGAGGCGCAGAAACACATAGACAGTCTGCCGAAAACTACGTAGTGCACTGTATTATTATTATTATTATTATTTTAATACGCGATACTACAGTTCTCAGGAAAGTACCATTTTTAACCTAAAATCTGGCCACGTTTACGTCTTTCCCGGTAAGAGTGTTGTGTTAAACTTGTGAAGGGGTTATTATTATTATTTTTATATTACTATTTTTTCTATTTTTAATCACGTGTGATTTACGTTTGTATATTTAGAGTTACAATGTGACGTGGGGGGAGGGGTGGTGGTGGTGTGTTTTTCTCTCATTGAGAGATTTCAGTATTGGAGTGTGGAAATGTTTTATTTATATATTTAATTATTAGTTTCTGTAAGTTGTGTCGGAGCAGAAGATGGGGTGGTTAGCAGCAGGAGGATTTGTTGGGTGGAATATGGAAGGATGGAAGAGCTTGCTGCTCTGTTTGTTAGCAGCTATCTTTGTTTGTTGGGGGGTAGAGGGGTGTGTGGGGGAGGGGTGCGGGGGGCAGGGGTGTGGGGGGGAGGGGTGGGGGATCTCCAAAGCCAGTATTGTGTTAGTTCTTTGTATACTGTGTATTTTTAACACGTTGTTCTGTGTTTTACACTTTAAGGCTGACGTTAGGCATCTTATTCATGTTTATCTACCTGCATTTACAAGCAAGATGGCGCCGAGTATGGCTGCCTCGTCGCGAGCTCTCTCAAGCAATAGTGGGTTTTTGTATTTAATTCTATTTTTATTTTATTTTATTACTAGTAACACGTTATGTCTTCTTGTGTATGATCGCCAAACCTTACTGGATATAAGAGCAGGACTTTCTTACCGTTTCCCGGAGTTCAAGTTTTGGAACACAGATCCTCCATTCACAAACCCCCCATTCATCTCGTCCGAGACGCCTTTGTCCTGTATCCCTGGAACTCGCAAACGCCGGCGTAGAGGCAGAAGATCCGGTGTTTTGGTTCGACTGAGACGGCGCAGTAACAGACCACCGCTCCCCAGCTTACTACTAGCTAATGTGCAGTCTCTAGAGAACAAGCTTTGCGAACTTCGGGCACGAATCTCATTCCAGCGAGAGATGCGGGACTGCTGCGTGATCTGCCTTACAGAAACCTGGTTGTCGGACAAGATACCGGACTCCGCGATTCAGCTACCAGGATTCTCCGTGCACCGCGCAGACAGGTCGCGGGAGATAACTGGAAAAAGCAAAGGCGGCGGCGTGTGCTTCATGATCAACAACAGCTGGTGTGATTATGCAAACGTGCACCCGATAAAGTCATTTTGCTCACCGGACCTGGAGTTTCTAATGCTTATGTGTCGGCCATTCTGGCTACCGAGAGAATTTTCAGCAGTCATTATTACGGCTGTTTATATTCCCCCGCAAGCCGACACTGACCGAGCACACGGGGAACTGTACAGCGCGATCAGTAGTCAGGAAACCGTGCACCCAGAGGCGGTGTTTATCACAACTGGAGACTTTAACAAAGCCAACTTAAGGAAAGTTTTACCGAAACTCCATCAACACATTCAATTCAACACACGAGCAGAGCGGCTGCTCGACCACTGCTACACTTCCTTCCGGAATGCGTACAAAGCCCTCCCCCGTGCCCCATTCGGCCAATCAGATCACCGCTCCATTCTGCTTCTGCCTGCCTATAGGCAGAAGTTGAAACAGGAAGCTCCAGCTCTAAGGGAGGTGCACTGTTGGTCGGACCAATCAGATTCCATGTTACAGGACTGTTTTGATCACGTGGACTGGGAAATGTTTCGAATAGCTGCAGACAACATTGATGAATACGCAGACTCAGTCTGCGGATTTATCAGGAAATGTGTAGATGATGTTGTACCATCCAAAACAGTGAAAATTTATCCAAACCAGAAACCATGGATAAACAGTGATGTTCGCATGGCACTGGCAGCACGGAACTCTGCCTTTGCCTCTGCTAACACATTGGAATATAAACACGCCACCTACCAACTCCGGAAGACTATTAAATCTGCGAAACGCGAGTACAGGGACAAAGTGGAACAACAATTTAATGATCCTCGAAGAATGTGGCAGGGACTGAATACAATCGCAGACTTCAGAGGGAAAACCAGCACACCGCAGACCACGGCCTCTCTGTGTGAGGATCTAAACGTATTTTACGCTAGATTCGACACAGCGAACACCACGAAACTGGACAGCGAACTTCGCATCATAGATGACGTCAGTGCGCACACAGTGTCTGAAGAAGATGTAAGGAAGTGCTTCAGACAGGTGAACACACGCAAAGCCGCTGGTCCTGACGGAATCCCCGGCCGTGTCTTTAAATCATGCGCGGCTCAGCTGGCTGGAGTGTTCATGAACATCTTCAACCTCTCCCTCTCTCTGTCTGTAGTTCCAGCCTGCTTCAAAACGGCCACCATAGTCCCTGTACCCAAATCTTCCACCATCACATCCCTGAACGACTGGCGACCAGTAGCTCTGACCCCCATCGTGAGCAAATGCTTGGAGAGACTGGTCAGGAACTTCATCTGCTCTGCGCTGCCGGACTCGTTGGACCCTCTACAATTCGCATACCGCCACAACAGGTCCACTGATGACGCCATAGCCCTGACTCTACATACTGCCCTCACCCACCTGGAGAAGAAGGATACGTATGTGAGAATGCTGCTTGTAGACTATAGCTCCGCATTCAACACCATTGTTCCCTCGAAGCTGGACAGGAAACTACAAGATCTAGGATTGAGCAGCTCTCTCTGCAGCTGGATTCTCAACTTTCTGTCCGACAGACGCCAGATGGTCAGACTGGGCAGTATCACCTCATCCTCTGTCACAATGAACACTGGTGCTCCACAGGGGTGTGTACTGAGCCCTCTACTGTACTCACTCTACACATATGACTGCATGGCCACTAGCAGCTCCAACATCGTTGTGAAGTTTGCGGACGACACAACAGTGGTGGGTCTTATCACCAACGGCGATGAGACGGCATACAGGGAGGAGGTCAGTGCCCTGACACATTGGTGCCAGGAGAATCACCTCTCCCTCAATGTCGGAAAGACCAAAGAGCTGATAGTGGACTTCCGGAGGTGTAGAGTTGCACATTCCCCCATTATCATCAACGGCGCTGCTGTGGAGAGAGTGAGCAGCTTCCGCTTCCTGGGTGTTCACATTGCAGAGGATCTCACTTGGTCAGTTCACATTAACAAAACAGTGAAGAAGGCGCAGCAGCGACTCTTCTTTCTCAGAAGACTGAAGAGATTTGGCATGAGCCCCCGCATCCTCAGGACCTTCTACCGCTGTGCCATCGAGAGCATCCTCACTGGATCAATCACAACCTGGTACGGCAACAGCACCGCCTACAACCGCAAAGCTCTGCAGAGAGTGGTGCGGTGTTCCGAGAGGATAATTGGAGGTGAGCTTCCCTCCCTCCAGGACATCTACAGGAAGCGGTGCCTGAGGAAAGCGAGGAGGATCATCAAAGACTCCAGTCACCCCAGCAACAACATATTTAAACTGCTCCCGTCAGGCAGGAGGTATGGCAGTATCCGGTCCCGAACCAGCAGGCTGAGGGACAGCTTCTATCATCAGGCCATCAGACTGCTGAACACTGACCAATAGGTCTTCATAGACACTACACGGTCACTTTACACTGTCACTTTATAGTCACTAAGCCACTTTCCACTCCATACTGCACATAATTGCCTTTTTGCACAACATTCATTGCGGACATTCTTATACATTATACACAAGTAGACATACTCTCACAAACGTGTGTGTATGTGTATATACATGTATGCATATATGTGTATATGTAGATGTATGTATGTATATATAGATATATGTAGATGTAAATACAGTATATGTGTATATATATATATATATATATATATATATATTATGTATACTTGCATTCACAATTTTTAAAATTTTTTTATTTATATTATTTTAGTTTATACTATTCTTATACTGTACTATTGATATGCATACGTATTTATTCTTATAATTGTACACCACTATTGCTTGTGTAGCTTGCACATAAGAATTTCACTCACGTGTACTGTACCAGTGTACCAGTAACGTGACGTGACAATAAAAGTGATTTGATTTGATTTTCTCTCAGGGAGAATGAATAGTTCTTTAAACTTTGTGAGCTGGAATGTTAAGGGTTTAAACCATCCGGTGAAGAGAAGGAAGGTGCTCTCACACCTTAAACAACTTAACACTGCAATCGCATTTTTACAAGAAACTCACATTCGCAGTTCTGATAATTCTCGCCTTATGTCACATTGGGGTGGGCAGCACTACCACTCAACCTTTCAGGCCAAAGCTAGGGGTGTCTCAATTCTCATTAACCCAAACATCTCTTTTGAGCATCATAATGTTATTACGGATATACAAGGTCGTTATATCATTGTTTCAGGGAAGTTATTTAATACTAATGTAGTGTTGGCTAATTTATATGCCCCTAATTATGACGATGTCTCCTTCTTTGAACATTTTTTCTCTCTTCTGCCTGATCTGAGCTCATACTCTCTCATATTAGGGGGAGACTTTAACTGCTGTTTAGATCCATCACTTGACAGGTCATCTCCCAATCCTATACCTCTGAGTAAATCCGCTACGCTACTTCAGTCCTATCTCTGCAGCTTTGGTATCTCTGACATATGGCGCTTCCTTAATCCAAAAAAGAAAGAATACTCCTTTTTCTCACATGTTCACCATACTTTCTCCAGAATTGATTATTTCTTTATAGATAATCAATTGATCCCAATGGTTACTTCTTGTGCTTATCAGAGCATTGTGATATCAGATCATGCTCCAGTTGTTATGTCTATAAAACTTCCAGATCTCCCTCAAGTTACTAAACATTGGCGCTTTAATTCATCGTTGCTGATGGAGGACGATTTTGTAAAATTTATGGAAGACCAGATCGTTTTTTTCTTCACCACAAATGAAACACCTGAAGTGTCACGTTTGGTTGTTTGGGATGCTCTGAAAGCCTACCTCAGGGGACAGATAATTTCATACACTGCAAATATGAAAAGGAAGGCATATAAAGAACGAAAAGATTTGACCAACCAAATTAAAGAAATTGACCAGCAGTATGCTCTATTTAAAAACCCTGATCTCTATAAAAAACGCGTAGAAGTGCAAACTAAGTTTGAACTTATTTCAACGCATGTAATTGAACGGCAATTATTAAAGAGTAGGAGCCAATTTTACATTCATGGTGACAAATCTGGGAAACTTTTAGCTAATCAGTTAAAAGGATTTAGAGCACAGCAACAAATTACGAAAATTCGGATGGAGGATGGTACCATCACTACGGACCATTCTAAAATTAATGATGCATTCAGGAATTTTTATTCTCGATTATATACTTCTGAGTTCCCAAAGGACCATAGTGCAGTTGAGAATTTCTTGACTCAACTAAATATCCCAACACTGTCCCCTGATTCTAGATTAAGGTTAGAAGAGCCCATATCACAAGAGGAAATCAGTTTAGCTATCTCCTCATTGCAATCTGGTAAGTCCCCGGGTCCTGACGGGTTCCCTGCAGAGTTTTTTAAATCATTCTCCTCATACCTTGCACCACAACTAGCTTTGGTTCTATCTGAATCTTTCAAGCAAGGTAAGATGCCTGCGTCATTTAATGAGGCTCGCATCACCCTCATAGCAAAGAAGGATAAGGACCCAACAGAGTGCTCCTCATATAGACCAATCTCTCTTCTTAATGTGGATGTTAAAATCCTTGCTAAAGTCTTGGCTCGTAGATTAGAGAATGTTCTACCCTCTATTATATCTGAGGACCAGACCGGTTTTGTTAAAAATCGTTACTCTTACTTTAACATTCGACGCCTTATGGATATCTTGTACACACCATCAGAGGAGACCCCTGAGTGTGTCCTTTCTTTGGATGCTGAAAAGGCTTTTGATCGTGTGGAATGGGAGTATTTATTCAGGGCTTTAGAAAAATTTAATTTTGGTCCAAGTTTTATCACTTGGGTTAAATTATTATATTCAAGCCCCACTGCCTCAGTTCTGACAAATGCTCAGCAGTCTCAACCATTCAGTCTTCAGCGGGGAACTCGTCAGGGATGTCCCCTTAGCCCATTGCTCTTTAACCTCGCCATTGAGCCACTAGCAGTTGCATTCCGAAGCTGTAGAGATATATCTGGGATTTGGAGGCAGGGAGAAGAACATAAAGTTTCCCTTTATGCGGATGATCTTCTACTTTTTTTATCGAATCCAGTCTCCTCTCTGCCACCTGTGCTGTCATTGCTCAGGGAATTTAGCTATTTTTCAGGATATAAATTAAATTTGCACAAAAGTGAACTTTTTCTGCTAGATAATACAGCAGTAACAACTGGTATGCACAATTTTCCATTCAACATTGTGAAAAATCAGTTTACCTATCTTGGTATTACAATCACAAGGAAACATAAACACCTCTTTAAAGAAAATTTTATTAGGTTGTTGAACCAAACAAGAAAGGACTTGGGACGATGGTCACCACTGTCCATGTCCCTGGTGGGCCGCATTAATGCCATTAAAATGAGTATTCTCCCTAAATTTTTATATCTCTTTCAGTCTGTACCTGTTTTTATTCCCAAATCTTACTTTGGCGCTTTAGACTCAATTATATCTTCTTACCTTTGGAAAGGTAAACATCCACGATTGAATAAGTCCCTACTTCAAAGATCTAAAAGAGACGGTGGCATGGCTCTACCTAATTTTCGTTTCTACTACTGGGCAGCAAACATTCGATCTGTCATCTTTTGGTCATATTTTCATAACCAACCTAATCGGCCTGCCTGGGTGGAAATGGAGATAAAGTCTGTCAAAAATCTCTCTGTCTCTGCACTCCTTGGATCTGCTCTCCCCATCCCCTCAATTAAATTAATCAATAACTCAGTAGTGGTGCATACCTTGAGAGTATGGGCTCAGTTCAGAAAGCACAGCGGTCTTCTAGGCTTCTCTCTGTCCAGTCCTATCGTCTCTAACCATCTCTTCCAACCTTCTTTACATGACTCAGTGTTTCAGGAATGGTACAATAAGGGCATCAAGCTTTGCAAAGACCTGTTCGTTGACCATAAGTTTGCATCATTTGAACAGCTTTCCGAGAGGTTTAACTTACCCAATTCTCATTTTTTCAGATATCTGCAAGTAAGACACTTCATTCGCTCTTTAATACCAAATTTCCCTGAGGCTCCTGCTGCAAACATTCTAGATAACCTCCTCTGTTTGTCTCCGCTGCGTAAAGGCCTAATATCCACTATTTATGGTGGATTGATGGCTTCGAGTCACACCCCTCTGTGTAAAATTAAAACTGCTTGGGAGAAGGATTTAAATTTGTCACTATCAGATGATACTTGGAATTCAATTCTTAAACTTATCAACTCAACCTCCTTATGTGCCCGCCACTCTTTATTACAGTTTAAGGTTGTACACAGGGCTCATTTCTCCAAACTTAAACTCTCCCGTTTCTACCCAGACATTGATCCTTGCTGTAATAAATGTAAAAGTGGAGAGGCGTCTCTTATTCATATGTACTGGACATGCCCGAATTTGGAAAAATTCTGGAGGGATGTTTTTAAGACCCTGTCCTTCATATTGAATTGCAATCTTGAACCAGACCCTCTGATTGCTCTTTTTGGTGTCACTGGAGAAGAGGGTAAGAGTCTAAGTCCAGCCAAAAAGAGATTGTTATCTTTTGCGACACTCCTGGCCAGGCGTTCTCTTTTATTCAAGTGGAAGGATGCCTCGTCACCTACCCACGCCCAGTGGCTCAGAGATATCATGTCCTGTCTGTCCCTGGAGAAGATTCACTATTCAATTCATTACCCAGACTTTAAATTTCAACAGGTGTGGGGGCCCTTCCTTCACTTTTTTCATATACATTTATAGTTTGATTCCTGTCTTATTTAATTACTTGTTTGTTTGCTTTCTTTCCCCTTTTTATTCCTCTTTATTTATTTATTTTTTGCACGTAGAACCAAAAAACTTCCAGCTCCATATTCTTTTTTCTTTTTTGGTTTCTCTCAATGCCTGGCGTTTAGCCTTTCATATGCTTGTAAAACTGGCTTGGAGTCGGGGAGGGACGGGGTGGGAGCTATAGGGTGTATAAGGGGATTATAAAACCTGCATTAAAATATTACATGTTTACCCTGTTTTATCCCTGTTAAAATCAATAAAAATATTGTTGAAAGGAAGATCATGAAGGACCTCAGTCACCTCAGTAATGGACTGTTCTCTTTGTTGCGGTCTGGGAAGAGATTCCGCTCCCTAAAGGCCAACACAGAGAGACTGAGGAGGAGCTTCTTCCCGCAGGCGATAAGGTCTCTCAATCACACCTCCACACAGGACTAATAACATCTTTTAAGCTCACAACACTGACTGAACAATCATGGACACATTCATACACACTTGCACTAAATACTCATACATCTGGACAATTGCACATGTCACCTCCATGCATATTTGCACAACCACTGACACTTTAATCATATATTTTTGCAATATTTTATTATGCCCTTATGCACAGTTAATTTTACTAGTTAAAATTATTTCTATAGTATTTACTTTTTATTAATTATTTATTTTACGTACAAGCTTTTATTTTCTTTTTTTAAGGTCACTGGCGGTCGTATAAAGCATTTCACTGCATATTATACTGTGTATGATTGTGTATGTGACCAATAAAATTTGAATTTGATTTGAATTTAATCACGGCTCTACAGCCAAACAGGGCGTCTGTGAGCTCGCGCACGCGGAAGGAGCGGCTAGCGCTTTCCTCCGAGTGTGTTACTCGGCCCTTAATGGTGCATGAGCAAGCAGTTCGGAAAGATGCGGTCGGCTGACGTCCCTAGTCGCTACTGGCAAAACATTTAACACAAGCAATAATAAATAAATAAATAAATAAAATCGATTTTGCAAGAACACATTTTGTATGCGTTTATGTAAGAACTAAAAGTTTGCATGTGTATTTTAAGAACTAAATGCATAATGCATGTGTGTACTATGTACATCCTCCCACCAAACAAATGGCTAGAGGAAAGTTCTGACCTCCCAAAGCCATGAACAGCCTTCCCAGATTTCCCAGAGTGTGGAGGAATTTTATCTACCCACAATGCCGTTGATCTGATGACGGGAGTCGAAGAAGTGTGTGCAAGTGAGCAAAGCACTGAGGCACAATGGGAATTTATTCTGGAACTTTTTGTGCTGATAGGTTGCGTTTTTTTTTCTTCCCCACATCTTGTTGCAACAAGAGCCAGTTTTTTGTAATGGAGCCGGATGAACTTTGGTTAGAAGAAGAATTTGTAGCATAAAGCAACCGTGATGAATTTGTCTTCATTCGGATTCTATCTGGCGTCTTTAAATGCCAACCAATTATTGGTTCATTCACTGAGATTGAGCCTCACAGTGCAGCCACAAGGTCTAATGAAATAAAGACCATTTCAGTACATAAAACTCAATTGGGACAAATGACGTCCTCTTTATTACTGTGCTGAGACATAATCGTCTATCGTTGGCGTCGCACTCGGTTTTATAATTAGAACAATTCGCTCGGCTATTGTAACACTTGCGTCAGCGATGACCCTCGTCAAACAGGATGAATTGTTATTGCTTTTCACATTAAGCTTCGGGGGTTCAGAGTTTATACGAAGGTCAAATACTGAAAAAGCGTTTTTAAGATGCTAACAGGAGTCTAGTTTTTAAGTTCAGTCTGCCGGAATAAGGAATAAAACACTCTGCGTCCTAGTGATCTAAGAGAGTAATCAGTGCTAACATTACTACCATTAACATTAAAACCATTTCGGTGTGTAGTGGTGTATGGCACCAGGCTGTTAGCGGCGGATCATTTGCCTGCTGTGAGCTGTGGGACGGAGCCTCCGTGGATCTGACTTGTTTGTCTGGGGCATCCCATGTGTGACCCGATTAGATGAGTACGAAAGTCTGCTGAGGTTGGAGGCTGGGTCGGTGGCCTTGGGCTCTATTGGCGCTTTTCTACTGCATAGTACGGCACGACACGGTTCAGTTCAACTCACTTTTGGGGGGTTTTCCACTGGGAACAGTACCTGGTACCTGGTCCTTTTTTTAGTACCACCTCAGCCGAGGTTCCAAGCGCGCCGAACCGTTACCAAAACGTGACGTGTAAACTCTGCTGGTCACCGATTGGCCGGAGAAAATCGTCATTACTGTGTCACTGAACTTGCGACACTAGACACAACAGAACCACTATATTTAGAAACAGCCAGAGAAGGATCGGACGCACCTTTTTGTATTAACCAAAAATTTTCTTTGGCTGCTATCAGCTTCTTTTGAAACAAACTCCTTCGTCTCGCTGTTAAAAACATCCACATGCCGAGAATGAAGAACACCATGCCGTCGATATGCTCCATTGTTGTGTGTTTGTTTGTGGCGCGTTTACGATGACGTCACGGCAGTAGAGGCGCCGCAACTAAAACGACACGTGAATAATCCCGCCCACTCTAAAGCGTTACTAAACTGCAGTGGAAGCGCAAACCGAGCCGAACTGAGCCGAACCGAAGTGAGTTGAACTGAACCGTGTCGTGCCGTACTATGCAGTGGAAAACAGGCTTTAGACTGCTGTGTCCTGTGCATGGCGGGTGTTGGTGCAGTGGGTGTTCTGGTACCTTTCTGTCATCCACAGCACTGACTTTTTCACGATTTGTGCTACAAATTGTTTTAGGCTTTTCGAGTTTAGGCTTCAGTTACTATTTACTTTTTGTCGCAAATAATTCTTACCGTAATAAATGTTTTCCAGAACACGTGTCTCGGTTTTGTTGTAGCATCATAAGGATTTTTTTGTCTTTCAGCTGCTCCTGTCATGGGATCACCACAAAGGACCATCTGATCCGCACAACAATTTGGAACAGGTTTTATGCGGGATGCCCTTCCTGACGCTTATCCAGGGGTGGGATCGGCACTGCATCCAGTAGCTGAGGATCAAACCCAGGCATTTCAGGCGAGAAACCTATCACTTAGCCACCAGTGCCTTCAAGGTTCACCCAAAACAAGGACTGCTGGTGCATAAAGCATTGTCTAAGGTTATTGCATTTGCATGTTTGGATACTGAACAAGAACTCAAACTACAAGTGTAGCTTCATTGTCACTTGTTTTGTGAATCTGCCTTTTGTTTTTTGTCATTTATTCCACAATGTCTTCACCTGTTTCGTGATTCATTTATCAATTAATACAACTAAACCTATTATGTATTTTAAGCTCATCAGCTGTTAAGATGAACACTGGATGATTAACGCATGAAGTGGGTGAAAGATTCGATGAGGGTTTCAGAACTAAGACAGTCCGTACTGCTTCCTCAGCAGCAGATCTTCCTCTATTCGACCATAAAGCATGACAGCATCGTGTGTCCTCATCAAAGATCCTTCGGCTGGTCCACTACGAGTGTGTGTGTGTGCGTGTGTGTGTATTAGTGCAGTGATTGAAAGCAACTGATGAAGCGAGTGGGAACGTAATCAAAAGAGCCCAAGAGGGTATTAATCAGCCTGACAGTTCCTGTGCAGGCATGATGGTACAAAATATGCCGCCATCTGTGTCACAGGTGCGAGAGGTATTGTTAATTTTTTTGGCACAAGGTCCTTAAACTTCAATCAGCTTCTTAGTTCAAAATGCAGTATTGGTTTACACATAAGAGAGTAGCTGAAAGGAAATGCACCATGATGCCTTTGAAGTTAACAGTTCAAGTAAAAGGCTTCCTGGAACATTTCCTGCGTTTGGGTGTACACCAGAGACTGGGTTTTCATCGTCTTTAAGGGATTTTTAATGATAAAGTTATGATTCCTGATGTCATGTGTGCGTGTGTGTGTATATAAACAGAAAATTTGGGAACATTTCCATTGTCTTGAGCAATCCAATCAGATTTTGTTCAAGAAGCGCATGTCTCAGCAGTACATTTACATTTACATTTAGGCATTTGGCAGACGCTCTTATCCAGAGCGACTTACAAAAAGTGCTTTAAAGTTAACATCACTGGATACATACTTACACTGGGTTAACTAGGTTTATAACTAAGTGCCATTAGTCGAACACAACTGGGAAGAGAGTGTTTTTTTTTTTTTTTGTTTGTTTGTTTTTTGCGGGGGGGCGGGGGGGGTACTTACTTATGTAAGTACCTCACTTACATAAACACTAAAATGGTTTGTTTGGTGGAGGAGTGAAACAGAGGAAGTTTGAGGTACAGTGGAACCTCGGATAATGAGTAACACGGTTTACGAGTGTTCCGCAAGACGAGCAAAGATTTTTAATAAATTTTTACTTGAAAAACGAGCGTTGTCTTGGTTTATGAGCACAGAGTATCATGTATCATGCATGTGCTTCTTGTTTTGACGCCGAGCGTCGCGTCAAATTGTAGGTAATCGTCTCCCCTGCTGAGTGAATACACACAGACACGCGCTCTGTGTGTGTGTATAATGTGCATGCGCACACACACATTAACAATCGCGAAAGAGAAGAGTTGCTGTGTGTTTGTAGCCGAGAGGAGGGGGAGCTATAAAGCCGAAACTTATAAATAAAGCTCATTCACTTACACCAACACACACACACACACACACTCTCTCTCTTAGCTTTACAGCTCCTACAAACACAGAAAACTCTTCTCTGTCGCGACTGTTTTCAAAGATGAGGAGCTGATTAATTAGTTTTTTGTTGTTGTTGTTGTTTTATTTTACAGCAGTGATTCCGATGATTAATTTGTTTTTTGTTGTTTTACTTTACAGCAGTGATTCCGTTAGTATGCGCTCACGCGAGTGTGCACATTACACACACACATACACAGAGCGATTGCGTGCACAAATGGAAACACTTATCTGACGGGATTTATTTTTACGTTTTTTAAAGGGTAAAGTGCACGTTAATTTGTTTTATTTTTACTGTATATTTTGTTAATTATTTTTATGAATTTATTCTTTTGGGCTGTAGAACGAATAATTTGGGTTTCCATTATTTCCTATGGGAAAATTAAATTTGGTTTACGAGTGTTTTGGAATACGAGCCCTCTTCTGGAACGAATTATGCTCATAATCCAAGGTTCCACTGTACATCCACTTTGGGGAGCTGTGCAAACTTGTTAAGGCACTAATTAAATACGAACATGACACAACTATATGACAACCCAGAAAAAACTGTATAAACTTTGGTTTAGACAATGAAGCACCCAAGGATAACAATGAAAATTATGCTACCGCCACCATGCTTCAGAACAGTTAAGCACATTTCAAATAAAAGCCCTTAAAAAAGCGCAGAAAAGTTTAACGGTGGTGAAATCGTACAATGCACCCTGTTTGTTTACGCAAGATTTCAAGCACTTGATGTAAACCCAATGTGAAGCTTCATCCCTGCGTTTCTTCTGCACTCAGGATCTTCAACATGCTGCTATGCGTAACTTTTATGACTTCCAGTAAAAAAATGTTGTCAAAGTCAAGGGCTCACATGCTGTAAATCCTTTTCAGAAATGAAACGCAGACACATTTATACTTACTTGGCGGCAGAATACTTCGGACGAGGGATAAATATTCTCAGAGCCAAAAAAAAAAAAAAACAGAAAGCTGGGCTTTTCTTCTGAGATGTGTCTATTATTACATTTCTCTCCAGCAATTCTGGTAATAATATCAGATCAGAACAGAAAATATTGCAAACTAGTTGACCCAAAAAAAAAAGCTGAAGATACAGTATGATGTTTTTTTTTTTTGTCTTATTGTGGGTGTATTTAAGATGTGGAACTCAATAGACACATTTAAAGGAAAACACAAAAGCTATTAATCAGTCCAAGACTTATTTTGATCAAACGGTTGTAATGCATACATAGATAAATAGATTTTAATATGTTTAAAAGCAAAACAGTGTATTCAATTACGTATACATTAAGAGTAAGATCATAAAAATTATTTTAAATAAATAAATAAACAGACCAGGCCATTGATCGCTGCTATTTAACAATTCGTTAATGCATATGAAAGTCACGAAATCAGAAACAGGCTAGTCTAATTAACAACTCGAGATGCCTTCGGTTGTAGTGGCTAATAAACACCACGACGCTGTGCTTCTGTAGGGATCGACTGTAAACACTCAGCTAGTCTTCTGTTTTCAACGCAAAGGCATATTCAGCGATGGAGAATATTCGATACTGTATATGTTAATAGATAGATATGTAACGCAACGCTTGCACGTCTGGCAGTGCGTATAAAACCAGTCTTCGGATTTCTGTCTAACAGGGTGTCTGTAGGTAATTCTGACAATGAGAGACAACAAAACAAAGGTGTCCTTGGAAGATCATTGAAAGTTATCGTAAGTGACACGTATATAAATAAACTTTGCAATAGCTTCTTTTGATAATTCAGCACTTCAGGCTGTAAAATCAACATTCATACTACTTAATTAAGGACCTGTAGACACCCTGCTGATCCCCGATGCATTGTAATTTGGTGGCAGTGTTAGCGAAGCTTTTAAGGCTACGTCAAACTGTCCCTGTTCTCAATTCACAATCGACAATCAATCAAATCCCAGTTTACGGCATAATTTTTTCATTTCCTTCCTTTTGACATACGCAGAAAATATTTCACCTTTGTTCAGATAATCAAAAATAATATAAACTTGTTTTACTACTTATCCCAGAAAATAGGTCCGGCACAAATCCGAACTGTCTCCCGACAGAGACTCAGTTCTCAATTGCGATATATTCAGAGGATAAAAAGAAAATGTCTTTGCAAGTAGCTGTCCTCAGCATTGCTCCTCTCCCAGAGAATCCGTGTTATCCGCCATGTCCACGGGTGCCGGAGGTGCGCGCATTTTCCCCCGGCCGCTGGTATAGGCGCTGGCATGGGCGACGGTGCTGCTCTGGCCTGGGTATAGGTCCACCGAGCTGGAGATGGACTGCACAGAGCGATCCTGGAAGTAGTGGAAAGCCTCTTCATCGAGGAAGGCCTGTTCCTCCCGGAGACCCTGCTCGAAGAGCTTGCGCTTGTGCCGGAACTCGATGGCCGTCTTGGTGTAGGAGTTGAGCGTGGTGACGGAGGCAGCCATGCAACAGGTGAAAGATCCCCATGCCATGCTGAGAGAAGACAAAAACAGAGAAACATTTCATCTTGGCAGCTCTAGAAAATGGAATCATGAAAGTCTAGTTACACTGGTATCAACAAACAGTTTAGATTAGCAGTAAAGACACGGGGGCAATAAATCAAGACTTTCTGCAGGTTTAGGTTCATGCTTTAGACTTCGGGTGTAACTGTGGATTAAAGCATTACAAATTTATGCAGGAGCCATTTATTGTTTTTTAAATTGTCATGTTTGTTCTCATGACTTAAAAGTTTGCCATTTGATGGCAGTGTCGGGAAAGAAGACAGAGATTTAGTCAAGTGGATTGGTATGCTTTATATTGTATATTTGTGTCAAAGGCGTATAAGACTCACTTTGTCTGACTTAAGAACAAATCCAACTCACGAACATGCTCCTGGAATGGAACTTGTTCATAAGTCGGGGACTACCTATTCAAGGCAAGTTTTTTGGATCAGATTGTATTTTCATGTCATGATGGTTAATTACAAGTGACTTTTATCTGACTCTAATGTGGTCTGTCCTCTGAAATGGCATCTATTGGCGCTTTTCCACTGCATAGTACGGCACGACACGGTTCAGTTCAACTCACTTTTGGGGGGTTTTCCACTGGGAACAGTACCTGGTACCTGGTCCTTTTTTTAGTACCACCTCAGCCGAGGTTCCAAGCACGCCGAACCGTTACCAAAATGTGACGTGTAAACTCTGCTGGTCACTGATTGGCCAGAGAAAATCGTCATTACTGCGTCACTGAACTTGCGACACGAGACACAACAGAACCACTATATTTAGAAACAGCCAGAGAAGGATCGGACGCACCTTTTTGTATTAACCAAAAATTTTCTTTGGCTGCCATCAGCCTCTTTTGAAACAAACTTCTTCGTCTCGCTGTTAAAAACATCCACATGCCGAGAATGAAGAACACCATGCCGTCGATATGCTCCATTGTTGTGTGTTTCTTTGTGGCGCGTTTACGATGATGTCACGGCAGTAGAGGCGCCGCAACTAAAACGACACGTGAGTAATCCCGCCCACTCTAAAGCGTTACTACACTGCAGTGGAAGCGCAAACCGAGCCGAACTGAGCCGAACCGAAGTGAGTTGAACTGAACCGTGTCGTGCCGTACTATGCAGTGGAAAAGAGGCATAAATGTCTCCGATCACATGGTCTAGGTTAAAACATGTCATATTTGTGTTTGAAAGCTCATTCATTTTAAACAATGGATGCTTTGTTACGAAAATATACACTTGGGGTTTTGATTTGGCGGATGGCTAGCAGTTAGTCAGCGGTATTTGTTGAGGCCCAGAAGCCAGAGGCTGATTGATGACATCAACGCATGCTCAGAGGCAAAACGTTGCATGAATTCCTATCCGACCATTCGCATTTAAGTCGCACAACCTCATATTGGATACCTATACATCTAGGACAACACCCTAGATCCTATCTATGAAACATTACATTTGTGTGTTAAGACAACCTTAAAATATCCAATCTGTCACATTACAGTAAAAAAAAAGAAAATCAGTCACAAAATCAGTTTGAATCACTTCAGGCCAGTAATGTGAACGTAGTCAGAAGTATAAAAACTGGCATAAAACCAAATAAACTTGAGCCTGTGCCTCGTCCAAAAATTCCCCAAAAAAGTAAGTAGCTTGTGGGGTTGAGAAAATTAACATGAAGTCCCTGATGGATTTCACCCAGCCTGCACTGCAATTACCTTTTGATTTACAGGTTTCTAGTTTACTTCTTTCAAAGAGAAACAGGAAGAAAAAACACACATGAGAAAGAAGTGTAGTGGGGAAAAAAACGCTAAAAGAAATTGGCCAGATGGCAAAAAACAAATGAAGCAATTTCATCCTGGGCTAATGGATAGCAGTAGAGCATCTGTGGTAATTCAGCCAATGTAAATACCACTTTCATGCCTGTCAGAACCCAGCGCGCGTCTCAAGAGCTCTTATCCGAGCTCCAAAATGCCACAAATCATTCGTACGATATAAATGCTTCAACGCTATGCGAAAAAAGAAAGTCCAATCCATGCCTATATCCTCGGTAACGCTCTTGGATTTAATTCCACCTTTAGGTTTTGGTATGTTGTATTGAACTACTGTAGATGAAATCTCATGCAATTCGAGTGGAGAAGATCGAACAGCCGATTCCAGGTCCAACATAAGAGAATTTCTTTTAAAACAAAGGAAAAGGTGGAAGGGTTGGTTTGCCAGTGCTCAGTGCTCGCAGAACTGAACTGCTCTCTTTAAACTCCGTGAAATTCCTACTGTAGCATCTTGTACTCATATTTAATGAGCATGCTTTAGTGCTGTTTAGGACTTATACTCTACTATCCTGTAGAATTATTAATACTTTTGGAGAGATATGTGCTCCAAAAATGGACATTGATTGGCGTTATACTGTCTCCCTTCAAACGATAATAATGTAAATTGCAAATTATTCATAGTTCTTTATGAGTATTGATACTAAAATTGGTGTTAAGCTTCTAGAAGCAAATGACCTGTAAAAAATTGTTGCTTAAATTGTTTTTCGATAAAAAAAGCAAAAAATCTGTAGTGTCAGTAACAATGTCAAATTCATGTCGCAATATCTTAACAATTTAGCATTTTAGAATAAACCACATTTTCAGGTTCATGTCTTTTCATGTAAAATCTAAATTGGCAAAGTTTCATCTGAATGACAGTTGAAAGATCGTTGAAAGATTTGAATTAAAAAAAAATAAATAACGGACACTACGGACATAAAAGGGCATGAAACTGTATTTAGCAAATGTGTTT
The DNA here is from genome assembly GCA_030522415.1 of Channallabes apus. NCBI lineage: Eukaryota > Metazoa > Chordata > Actinopteri > Siluriformes > Clariidae > Channallabes > Channallabes apus. Next base: position 3,051,064 of record CM060121.1, read on the forward strand.
CTTTTTATCTGATAAAAATAGAAATGTTGTATACGTGTTTACAAAAAAACGAAGCACGGACCAGAAGATTGCATTAAATATTATGAAAAATGCTGATCCTTTCTGAAAAATTTTTTTTTCACCAAGGTCAGAATTTTAAGCAGCGATAACAGGTTCTGGCGGTTAGTATAAAGTCTTAGCATTTGTTCGACAGAGAAGTACTAACAAGGTTCTTCATCTTAAAACTAATCGTCCCACAATAATTGGAAATGGTACATGGTGTGAAAGAGGGAGATTATTATTATTTTGGTCAAAGTTCAAAGCTTTTTTTAAACCAACTGCAATAAAAGAGAAAGAAAGGGGGAAAAAAACCTGCACTTTGTGATGTGAGTGTTTTATTCTTGGGCAGTGTTGTGAGGAAGGTGCACGTTAATGGGAATGGATTTTCTGTGATAGGAGTCCATTAGAGCGAGATGCGTGTGCTCCGGAATAAGGTCCAGACTCCCACACACTTGCGACTGCTCCTTCTTTACCACGATTCATTAGCCCAGATTTTCATTCCGCGTGTGGCACAGAACGCCTTTTTACTCCTCACCCTTTTCCTCTGAGGTACGACGCACGAACTAGGAAATAAAGATGAGAAACTGAAAAAACGCAAACACACTTCCTGGTTCTAATTATGAGAGCGTCTTATTTAAAAAAAAAAAAAAAAAAAAAAGATTTCATCATTATATGAGAACCATACAGTGCAAACAAAAAGGCCACATTTTTTTCTTTTAAATATTTTTTTTTTCACTCACGTCCTGTTAGGCCAATTATTATTTTTTCCTCTTATTTTTTTTCAAGGTGGATTTATTTTCCCTCGTATTAGTTTCCTTGCATTAGAGGCTCAGTAGGATAAACTGTATCTCAGATGCTTTTTTTTTATTTATCCTCAGGTGCATTCATACTGTACAGTTAAACACAGCTGACTAAACAGCTGCATCAGCAGACTCTGGATCAGGAACCCTCATTTAAAAAGAATAAATTTAAACAGCTCCATCCAGAACTGAACCATTTTACAGAATCGTTAAACAGAATTTGTTCCTAGTGAGATAGTAGAGTGTCGGAAACACTGACCAGAAGGACCAGCCGTAGTCCCAGGTGTGCGGTCTCCAGTCTTCGGGTCCCAGACTGACTGTGATCTGGAACACTTGAGTGTACATCATGTGAGCCACCATTCCCAAAAGTCCTGCAGTAGAAACATTCCAGATCAGTGACACATCACATTCAGTTCTGGAACTAAAAGGATTTTGATGAAACTCTGAAAAGTGATGATGAAGTTCGTTTGTTAAGATTCTTTCTTGGGTTCAAATGTTTCCCAGGTCAAATAGTCCTAACAATCCAGATGTTACCAAAAAAAAAACCTATTAAAAAAAGCACAAAAAGTGACATAAATCAATAACATATTTAGTGCATTTCAAATTTCATGCCCATCTGGACTGTAGGTGTAATTCCATAGGGATTTCTGAGAGTAGCGAGGACTCAAGATTTGGAGGATGTGGGTGTGTGCATGCATTAAGAAGTGTGTGTGGCTTCAGGTTTATATATTCAATATGCCAGAAACCTTAGAAGCAAGGCATTATGAGTCACTGTAAAAACGATATTTCTCTGGGGTTATTAGAAAGATGACATCGGATAGTGTTCAAAAAATAAAAGTTATTTTTGGAAAGAATTCTCTTAAGGATCTAATCAAAGTAAAGATCTAGGTTGGATGTAGCAGGCGAGATGAGAGGCATGCTTTCGCCTGACTTTGATGTACCGCGTTGTGGGGCAAAATCCAATTTCACAAGATTTTTTGGTTCTTTAACAATACGACCGGTGAGAAAAAAAATAGTATGATGTATAAAAGTAAAAGTTCCTTCTGGATCAATAATGTATGTATATACATATGTATGTATGTATCTATCTATCTATCTATCTATCTATCTATCTATCTATCTATCCACTGTTATCGAAGAAGTCTCTCTGATTATAATCCATGGTTTTGAATGAGACAGCACTGAGAATACAGTATACCGTATATGAATACGGGTCTGAGTATTTGTTATAAGAAGTGAAGGGTGAAGGTGAGCCAGCATTTTCCCACTCCCGCTTCAGATGCTGATTGATAGGCTCATCTCTGGGTCGGAGATCTCTCCCCGACCGGATGCTGCGTCTGGAATTAGTGAGTATTAAAGGCCCAAATGAACAGAGCTGGCGGCCAGCTGGGCAAATCGAATAATCTCAGTTCAAAAAGGAGCAGCTGTTCCTGGCAATCTGACAGCGAGGGATCAGGGGACGAGGCAACCAGGACTGGGATGCAGTCTCGCTTTAGTTTCAAAAGCTAAAAAAAAGTATAGAGGAAAAAAGCTGCTTAAAGTCTCTGCTCACTTCAACATTTCTACTCTTTACCCTATAAACAATAGGGGGGTTTGTTACTCCTAAAAGACGGAGATAGATCTGTTAACCTTTCCAAAGACCCATGGGGATCGACTGATGTAATGTATGCAGATCTATATAGACATTTGAGGGGCAAAAGTGTTTTAGTCAGTGGGTTTAGCTTAGAGTCTGGACAGATTGATGGAGATAGATTGAAGAGAGTGGATAGAGTGATGGAGTTGGATTAAAGAATATGGATAGATAGAAGACGTTGGATTAAAGAGTGTGGACAGAGGGATGGAGCTAGATTGAAGAATGTGGAAATATTGATGAACAAGAAGTTTCTATATATGGATGGAGATAGATTGAAGAGGAGGATTAATGGATGCAATTTCATTGGAGATTGTGGATAGAGGAATGGAGTTTAATTAAAGAGTGTCAATAGATGCATGAAGTTGGATTAAAGAGAGTGGATTGAGTGTTGAAATTGGATTAAGGAGAGTGGATAGATTGATGGAGGTGGATTAAAGAATGAGTATAGTGATGAAGTTGGATTAAGGAGAGTGGATAAATGGATGGAGTTGGATTAAAGGGTGTGGACAGAGGGATGGAGCTAGATTAAAGAATGTGGAAATATGGATTGGGATGGATAAGAACTGTTTATACTGTATATGGATGGCGATAGATTAAAAGATTTTGGTACTGTAGATGAATGGAGATGATTTAAAGAGTATGGAAAGTTGGATGTAGCTGAATTGAAGACTATTGACAAATGGATGGAGATGATTTGAAAAGTGTGGATAGAAGGATGGAGATAGTGGGAGGATTAATGGATGCAGTTGGATTGAAGATTTTGGATAGAGTAATGGAGTTTGATTAAAGAGTGCCAATAGATGGATGGAAATGGATTAAAAAGTGTGGATATATGGACCTGGATGGATTGAGACATGTGGATAGTAAAGGTGGATGGAGATAGATTGAATAATGTCTATATATGGATGGAGATGGATTAAAGAGTATGAATAGGTGAATGGAGATAGATTGAAGAGTGTGGGTAGATGGATGGAGATCAATTAAAGAATGTGGATAGCTAGAAGAAGAGAATATTAATTGATCTACATTTGTAAAACTGAATGGTGTTCATGTATTTTTTTTTAAGCCTCAGCTTGGCTCCTCTTCAGTTTGCACCTTTGAGGGAACCTTTAAAAACTCTGACCAGAACCCAAGATTGGTACAGTGTGGAAATATGGATTGGGATGGATTGAGACGTGTGGATAGTTGCATGGAGATAGATTGTGGTTAGATGGATGAAAATTAATTAAAGAGTGTAGATGGATGGAGATGGATTAAAAGGATTTCAAAGGATCAATTTTTTTTTGTGAGAATCGATACAGATGGATAGAAGAATATGGATAGATTAGATGTAGTTTGATTTACAAGTATGGATAGATAGATGGAGATGGATTATAGAGTGTGGACAGATGGATGGAGTTGGATTAAAGAGTGTGGATAGATGGATGGAGATAATAAATAAATAAATCCTCCTTAGCATAACCTCCTTCGGGCCCTTAATGTTGAAGGATTGATGGATGGAGCTCAACTTGTAGTTTTATATAAACACTCTTTATATACTTATTAAAAAGTTAATCCAACACCATGTTCTTAAGAACCTGTGAACGAACCTACTGTATAAAGCCTGAGTCTGTGCAGAACCTGATGATCTAGAATTGTTTCCAGTTAGCTGTTGTTTCCAAGTAGCACTTTTTTGGAAAGCTTGAGTGGTTAAACATTTAACATAACTCTTAGGATCCCTTAAATATTCTATGCAGAGACTTAAAACAGTGTCTATTATAAAACATTAAAATCAAGCTCATTGAACAATCTAAGACTTTTTGAAAAGTGTAGATGATGGATGGATGAATAGACGGATGGATGGATGGTTGGATGGCTGGAGAGATTAAATTAGATACTATGCATTCCAAAGGTTCATTGGCTTGACCATCAGATGGAATTTTCTTCCTCTGAAAGAAGTCTTTAAAAAAAATTACATTTATAAACTCTTCTTTAGTGTAGTGGTTAGCACTGTCACCTTACACCTCCTGGGTCTGGGTTCGATTCCCCGGCCAGGCTCGATTCCCGTCTCTGTGTGCATGGAGTTTGCATGTTCTCCCCGTGCTTGGTGGGTTTCCTCCCACAGTCCAAAGATATGCAGGTTAGGCTAATTGGCGTTCCTAAATTGCCCATAGTGTGTGAGTGAGTGTGTGTGCCCTGCGATGGATTGGCACCCTGTCCAGAGTGTACCCTGCCTAGTGCCCGAAGTCTCCTGAGATAGGCTCCAGGTCTCCCGTGACCCTGAACACAGGATTAAGCGGTATAAAAGATGAATGAATGAATGAATGAACTCTTCTTTATGGAGTCTTTACGAGATCTCTTCATGAATGTAAATCCATGGCTTGGTTGGTAGATGGAAGAATGTGACTGGTCTCTACATTAAAGGTAGGTGCTAGGCATGCTACTAATTAATTTTATTAAAACGTTATAATATTAAGTAGAGACTTAGTGACTCCCCTTAGAGACTCTGTAGTAGGTTTTCTCAGTTGAATATGAAAAAAAAAATACTGCTGATTATCAACTCGAGAATGAATGGCGCATTGTCCAAGTGCAAGTTGATCTTGGAGCTAAACTATTTGCTTTGCGTGAAGGCGCCATCTAGCAATCATTGTGTGTCAGCTTCCCATTCAAAACAATAGGCGGTCAAATGACCGCTGAACCGCGTTATACAGTAAGTAGGTCACACTGGCGCGGCGCTTCTAGTGTTAAAAAGTTACTGTAGCTGTCTTAAGGGTTTTTGTTCGTCCCAGAGTGGGAAAACTTTAAAGGTTCTGTTTAGATCTCAATAACAGACCGAATCCTTTAGAGAGACAGAAAGGTTAAACATCCACTGGACCTCTGAGAATCTTTTCTACACCGAGGACTACAGAAGAAATGTTAAACCTCCTAAGGCACTGTTCAGTTTGCCATGTTTTTAATTTCTGTCAAATGATGTAACTAGCAGGCACTTCAGGTGAGTGTGGCTTTCATGATGAGGTGCTGTACTGTATGTGAAAGGAGGACATGCATGATCAGAATAAACAGGTTATTTTGGGGATACCTGACAGCACAGTGAAGACGGCGGCGAAGGCGTTCAGCTTCAAGCCATCGATCACGTTGCTGGAGTGAAAGAGCTCCAAGCACATTAGACTGAAGCCAACCACCAGCAGCATGATGTATAGCACCTCCGAGACCACTGACAGCCAAAGGACACCTGCACACCCGCACACACACAGACACACACATTTGTGAGCACTCCTCCGCTGCGTAATAAATGTAACAATTTCTGTTTACAAGGTCATGTAAAAGTAAACAGTTCAGCCTTTATTATTAGCAGGCCAAATTAAGACAAGATGCTTCACATTAGCAGGAACTCACACTTGCACATTTTAAGCTAAGGATGAGAAGTACAGTAGGAGTGGAAACCTTACAGTATATTGTCTTTTATGTCACCACATTCTGAAATCCACATCTCCAACCCTTGCTTTGTTGCCCTACTGTGTTACCTGTTCAGTGTTAAATGCTTAATCAGATTTTGTGTCAAAGCATCTTAGGGGGGAAAACATTCTATCTATCCATCATCATCTATACCACTTCTTTCCCACTTACAGTATATCACATCCTGTTTAAGGTCATTGAGGGCTGGAGCCTATCCCAGGGCGGGGTAAAAAAAAAAGCTATCAGGGTTCCAAACCATCCAAGCACACATACACACAGTGGAAACGCCAATCAGCCTACAGAGCGTGTCTTTAGATTATGGGAGGAAGCCAGGAGAGCATGCACACAGACCAGAGGTGAGATTTGAACCCAAAAACCCTGGAAGTACAAGGTGAAATATATTACATTATACTGTAACTATCATTTTTTAATATGGATTACAACAGTTTTATCTTCTTAAAACATACCAACCTGTTAATGTTTTTAATTATCTCAAATATGGACTATCTTGAGATAAATCTTACTGTAGGTTACACAGAACGAGACACCATAACATTATGCACTTTGCCTCTGGTGTCGACATGTTGAGAAATAATTTTTTTTTCCTTCTAAAATCTCTTATCAGACACTCCCAGGAGTATTTCCTACTGTAAGATATCAGGGTTTTGCATTTGCTCATCGATTCATGACATGGGTGAGAAGACAGTCAAATCTTTAGTCTTGTTCTCAGGGTATTTAGTTAACATGCCATGCCTCAGACCAAATTACTGTACAGTAGACCTGCAGGTATTTGACAAAATGTCAGTATCTGGCTAAAATGTTAGTAAATTGAAGGGCCTCGGTTGTTCCCTGGTTCTACGACTTTGCATTCTATCTTCCATCTACAGAAACGAACTCGCGGCTTTCCAAACACATAAACACAACCACGATGGTAACTATTTCATGAGAGATGTCATTCTCAGGAACAATTCACATCCAAAAAGGCTTTGTTTTTCTTCATATCTCACTCATCAATTTGTTGAGCTACATGAGTTTGGATTGTTAAAGAGTTTGGATCTTCTCATCCTCGGTCATGGTTCAAAGGGAAGTCTATGGGAATTAGAGAAGCAGGAAAAGAACTTGAGATGTGACAGCAACATGCAATATTTATGTCCGAAAGCAGTTATCTGCCAGAGCTCAAAGCGCAGTGGTATATCTTTCAGAATAAAACCTTTATTCTTCAAAAGGCAGCAAAACAAAAGTTCGCTCTTCCCTCAAAACTTCAAGGATAGAGAAGTAGAGCAAGACAAAGTGGCAGAAAGTAAACCCTTCTTTTGGAATGATTGAGACAGTTAAGAATGAACAACATTTACTGTAAATCCACTAGCAAAAAGAGATCAGTCATGTGTCATGGATTGTCATTCACATGTGAATGGCAGGACTGCAGTATTCCCAGCAGAACATCACCCAGACGCATCACACTGCCTCACCTTCTTTCTGGTGCTGAACAAAAAAACACCACATGATGTAAAAGAAAACCCGAATCATCAGACCAGGCCACCTTTTTCCACTTGGTCCAGTTCTGATGCTCACATAACCATTGTAGGTACTTTTGGTGGTGGACACGGGTCATCATGAGTACCCTGACTAATCTAGAGCTACACACACATATGAAACAAACTGCGATGCATTACACCTTTCTATCAGATCGCTCCGGAGAGTTGCTGATGGTTCTGCATATTCTTACAGAGTCGTCAGCGCTGTCTGATCAAATATTCATTGTAATAAATACACCTCCATCTCATTGCTTCCTCCTCTGTCTTTCCACAGAACACTTGTTCTCATTTGCAGCTCGGCGCCTCTCAGAACCCAGAACATGAGCGCGGGATTGCACAACTGCTTTCCGACTCTGTAGAAACTATGAATGGTTTTTTTCCATGAAAAATTGGTAACTAGCAAACATAACCCAGCAAAGTGAACTTTATTTCCTGGTTTGATGGTTTCTGGAGGGTTTTTTGGACGAGTAAATTGTCTGCAAATTGCTTGTTTATATTCTCTTTAAAAAAAAGTAGTTCCTCAATAGTTCTTTGGATTTATTTGCTTTCTACTGTATATCTTTTTTTTCTTTTAAAACGTCTTATCTGTGGATCTTCAGGTGGTTCCTTCTTTTACACCGTTATAAAGTTGTTCCTCAAGGGTTCTTTGTATGCCTGATTTGTCTTTAGTCTTAAAAGTGGCTTACTCAAGTTCTCTTGGAATGGCTAGGTTTTTAACAATTTGACTAAAATGATGTCCTCAGTGGTTCTTCGTGTAGTTCTTTCTTCTCCACCAGGAGAAGGTTATACCATAGGAGTACATGAATTTTCTTCAGTCATTAGACAGTTTCTTTAAAACATTTCCTCCGGAGTTCCCTAGATGGATACATTTTCAACAATCTTACCAAAGCATTCCTCGGCAGGTCTTTGGATGGTTATTTTTAATACCATCTTATTAAACATGTTCCTCAAAGGTTCTTCGTATGAATAATTTTTCTATCGTACAAAAAGTTTACCTCATGGGTACTTTTGATGGACTTTTCTTTTCTGCACAGGAAGGAGATCTTCAAAGATTCTTAAACACTTCATTTTTCTGCACAATTTAAAATGTCTCCTCAGGTGTTCACTAAATGGGTCATTTTTCTACAAGCTTTCCTCTGTGCTCCTTTATGTGGCTTTTAGTTCTACACCCTGATGACAAGGGTTCCTCAAGGGTCCTTAAGGATTGATAGGTTTTCCATTATGGTTCTTTTGGGTGATTAATGGTTCTACACTCTTAAAGAACGGTTCCTCAATCATTCTTGCTACTGTATTGCTTTCCTCAGGATTCCTCAGTGGTTCTTTGCATGGTTAATGGACCTACAGTACACTCTTGTAAGGTTATTTGAGATAATTAATTTTCTTCAGTCTTTAAAAAAAAAAAACGGTTCTTTAGATGACAGTTTCTTTGAGTTATTCTGAATGCTTTGGATAATTAATGGCTGCGGCATGGTGGTGTAATGGTTAGCCAAGTGGCCTCATACTGTAACTCCTGGGTTGAGGGTTCGGGGTTCTACTGTACCTTAGATTTGTGTGCATGGTGTTGAAAGACATACAGGTCAGGATGATTTGCGTTCCAAAAAAATTGACCATAGTGAGTGGCCCTGTGATAGATTGGCACCCTGGCCAAGGTGTACCCTGCCTTTCCTGTGATATGCTGCAGGCTTCCTGTGTAGGATAAGCAGTATAGAAGATGAATGAATGGATGGTTAACGGTTCTTGCAGCCATTTCTCATTGCTGCCACAAAGAACTTCTCACTGTTAAATACAGTAGTGCTGACACTGGAGACTCCTTCCATAGAAATTTCATGTTCCTGTATGCATGAGAAACATATATGAAAAAAAATAACATGCCTGTATTGTTTTTGGTTTTAGTACAGCGCCCTCAAAAGAGGATGAAAGCGAACGAGAGAGAGAGAAAGAGAGAGAGAGAGAGAGAGAAATGAGCTTGAAAGGTGCAGTCACTGCAGTTTTCTTCCACATTATTCTTGAAAGACTGACAGAGTTGAACATAATTGGATCAATAGGTCGTGATTAGTGCCAGTCATATGACTTGACCCTTGACACACACACACACACACACACACACACACACACACACACCCGTGTGCGATGTAAGCTTGTTTGTAATCCAGACTTATTTCTATTCTCCTATGAGTCCTAGTCAAACCTCATTCTGTTAGTTTTTTCGCATGTCAGTGGTCTTAAATAAAAGGCAAGGTCAGGTGTGAGTCAGCGGATTGTCAATATCCACTTCATAGGACGTTTTTCATCGCAGTCTTATTGCCAATACGGGCTGTAATGGAAAGTTTAATACCCGGTATACAACATTTATGATATGTCACCCGAGCCGAGAACCTTTTTACAATAACGCTGAGGACTGAAATTGGAAAAACATTCATATATATATATATATATATAAATGTTGTACTATACGTATATATATATATATATATATATATGGCGGCGCGGTGGTGTAGTGGTTAGCACTGTCGCCTTGCACCTCCAGGGTCTGGGTTCGATTCCCCGGCCAGGCTCGATTCCCGTCTCTGTGTGCATGGAGTTTCATGTTCTCCCCGTGCTTGGTGGGTTTCCTCCGGGTACTCCGGTTTCCTCCCACAGTCCAAAGATATGCAGGTTAGGCTAATTGGTGTTCCTAAATTGCCCGTAGTGTGTGTGTGTGTGTGTGTGCCCTGCGATGGATTGGCACCCTGTCCAGGGTGTACCCCGCCTAGTGCCCGAAGTCTCCTGGGATAGGCTCCAGGTCCCCCGCGACCCTGAATACAGGATTAAGCGGTATAGAAAATGAATGAATGAATGAATATATATATTAGGGTTGTTCCGATTCCGATACTGGTATCGGAAATGCTGCCGATACCACAAAAAAAGCTGGCATCGGAATCGGCGAGTATTTGAGTCCACGTACCGATCCGATACCATTTTCCTAAACATAACCTATTTATGCCCGCTAGCTTTGCTAGCTTAGCTTACTTACAGAGTGTCACGGCATGCGCCTGTGATGGGCGTGCGCCCAAATTGATATCGCACCTCGCTCACTAGTTAGGCGGCCTCCCCCCCCTTTAGGTATGTGAAGGAGCAGGGCCGCAGAATCAGGCAACGGCCCATGAGCTGTCTGCGCTATAAAACACAGCGGGGAGTGTAGCTCGGGGTCTGACTGTTGGGAAGCTGGACTTTGCGACGCGGTGGATTTTATGAGAGACAGTAGCACAAGAGCGGGGCGATGTGATGCGCCCCAGAGACTTTAAAAAGGGGGCGCCTTTGATCTCCGCGAGAGGAGCGCGTGAACGAGCTGCACGAGCTGCGCGAGCTCCTGCGGCACCTTCACTTCCGCGTCGAGCCCGCCTTCGCATCCCTGCCGCCAAAGGGGAAAAGACCGCAGAGAGCCTTTAACCCTTTCCTTCCCCATTTTTCTAAATAAATGACCCTTTTTCCTGTAAGACCTCGCCTCGTGTCCGTGTTTCATGGTGTCGCCCGTGCACTTAGGGCCGAACCCGTTACACAGGGCTAGTAGTATTTTACTTAAAAAAATAAATTATATATATATATATTTATTATGTGTGTATATATATATATATATATATATATATACACACACACACACACAGTACAGATACACACCCAGGTATCGGATCGGTACTCGGTATCGGCCGATACCCCGAGTCCAAGTATCGGAATCGGTATCGGGAGGGAAAAAATGGTATCGGAACATCTCTAATATATATATATATATATATATATATATATATATATATATATATATATATACTATAAGTATATCTATAAACAAAGCTACAATCAGAGAGGATTGTAAATGCGGTGTTTTTCGGGATCAGATGTGCCCCAATGCTGTTCTAATGACACTCGTTACTCACCTCTCTCCGACGCTGGAGCCAGATCGATGAAGCTCCTGCATTTCTCACCTGGAAAAGATACAGAAACTCAAGATAACCAGGGTGTTAAACACACACACACACTCTTAGAACATCCATCTTTATCAGTGTGGAGTATTTATCATTGCTGTCAATCCATTAAAAATTTTATCTAGTTAAAACACGGGGCGTGGCACTTCACCGGGCTCAAACACAGATCTGAAAACTAACAACCTACTGTAGACCCTAAACTGCCTGAGGCACATCTCACCTTTAACATACTCTAGTAACCCTTGATGGTGGCTCCCACACACAGCTTTTATTCAAGTTGTATTTAAACTTCCATCTAGAAGCCTTTTATAATGAAACTTGCCGCTCAGCACACCTGGTGATGTTTCCTCAGACATCTCATTATCCGCGTTAAACGTGCCGTTATCGCACACCGCCGGGGAACCGTGCTGCGATTATGGGAAAGAACAAGATGTAATCCTCATAATACGTATATGTTTATGTCTAAAACATGTTACATTTAATGTGGAACTTTATGTGGAAAAAACAAATGAGTTCATGTTCTCCGTCACATGTTTATGCAATAGCACACTTGAAGTCGCGCTGTTGTGCTGAATATCAGCACGGCTGTGATGCAGCCTTTAGTACCGTAGAAATCACAGCCGTGCTGATATTCAGTACAACAGCACAGCATCGAGTGCGATATTGTATTTATACGACATTTCCACAAACACCAGTTATTATCAACAGTTAATGATCTGATTGTTTGATCTAAATTCTCATGATTGTTATTATCTGCTTTGTATCCATTCCTTGATCAGTTTGTCTATTTAAAGTCACAGTTTTTTAATTGCTCCAGTGTTCTCATGTTTATGTCTTGGTGTTGTCTAATGTATATGACCCACATTATCGACACGACACCACACACTCGTCTTGCGTACTTGCCTCCTGCCTCTTCAGGTCTAGCGCACACCTTACCTTACCTAAGTAATTTAAAATGTGTTTTATTATTTAATTTAAGGCTGCATAGTTCACAGGAATAAGCACTGGCACTGTACGAGGATGCGATAAATTCTCCTATGACTAATATCTCCATGAGAAAGAAAAACTCTTAAAAATAATGAAACCCGAGCTCCGGTTGTGTTACTATATTTCCGGAGACAGGGAAGCGAAACAAACCCAGAAGGCACAAACAAAAAGAGATAACTAGATTGGTTTTTGGCAAGCGCCCCAAACCTGTCTCGAGCTCGACTTCCAATTATATTTGTGAGAGCGATGAGTGGGACTTTTTTTTTTTTTTCTTCCCAGCCCTTTTGATTCCAAGGCTCTAATCGGAAAAAACAAAACAAGAACTCAGCCTGTGACTGGAGCCCGACTGGGACTGTGTGATCGCTCTCTGGGGACGAGGAGTGAGGTCAGGCAGAGGTCAACCTGAGTGCAACGTTACACATATAGACAATAGGCGCACATTTACACTCTCGGTCCATGTAGACATTCATTCACTGACCGGAGTGTCTTAGGACTAACAGCAAACAGCCACTGGTGCATCATATCGTACAATATTATGTGAACTTATTTCTTTTATTAACACATTAAATTTTACAGTTTCAAGTTTGGCCAGGACGACTTGGCTGTCCTTGCGAGTCGCGCTGCTGTAAGACACAGACGGTTGTTAAAGACTTTTTATTTCCATAAGTCACTTTAGTGTCTGAGGAAGAAACACTTAAGACTTGGCGCAATGGAAGGAAAATGCTGAATAAAGCCAAAAAAATACTCGTGTTTTTTTTAAAGATTTAAAGGATGTCCTTTTAGTGTGGACAATAATTAGAAAAAATATCTAATCTTTTTTCGGGGGAAAAATCTAGAATAGACAACAATCTTTTCCAACTGTTCTCATTTTTTGTCAGCAAAAAATTTTTTCATTTAAGAAACATGACAATGGATTAAAAATCTGTAAATTTATTATTTAATTAATTAATTATTTAATTATTTTATTATTTTATAAATTATTATTTCATTTAATTATTATTTATTATTTAATTATCTATTAAATTTTTCTTTTTAATATGTAGTGCAGTGGTAAAGTGCTCGCCCTATCATCCGGAGATCGCTGGTTCGATTCCCGGGTGATGCTGTAACCTCTCGCAGCCGGAGGTCTAGAGGGAGCTGATTGGCCGAGCTCTCTCAGGGGGCGGGATGAGTGGTAGCCACGTTAATTACAGCTAATTACGCCAATCAGGGGTGTCTGTGAGCTCACGCAAGCGGAAGGAGCAGATAGCGCTGTCCTCCGAGTGTGTTACGCCGCCCCCAACGGAGTGTGAGCGAGTAGTTTGAAGAAAAAAAAAAGCTAAATGACGTCACGTGGTTCGGAGGAAACACGTGATAATCTTCGGCCCTCTCAACTGAGTGGTAGTAGTAGCCTTAATGTGGGAGCCCCCTAGTGACGGGGAGGAATTGGACACGACTAAATTAGGGAGAAAATCTGCAAAAATATATATAATAATAATAATAATAATAATAATAGGGTGGAGTGCCCTCTCAGGGTTGGGAGTGAGATCCTGCCCCAAGTGGAGGAGTTTAAGTATCTCGGGGTCTTGTTCACGAGTGAGGGTAAAATGGAGCGGGAGATCGACAGGCGGATCGGCGCAGTGTCTGCAGTGATGCGGGCTCTGTATCGGTCCGTCGTGGTGAAGAAGGAGCTGAGCCAAAAGGCAAAGCTCTCAATTTACCGGTCGATCTACGTTCCTACCCTCACCTATGGTCATGAGCTGTGGGTAGTGACCGAAAGAACAAGATCGCGAATACAAGCGGCCGAAATGAGTTTCCTCCGCAGCGTGTCTGGGCTCTCCCTTAGAGATAGGGTGAGAAGCTCGGTCATCCGGGAGGGGCTCAGAGTAGAGCCGCTACTCCTCCGCATCGAGAGGAGCCAGATGGGGTGGCATGGGCATCTATCTAGGATGCCCCCTGGACGCCTCCCTTGTGAGGTGTTCCGGACACGCCCCACGGGAAAGAGACCCCGGGGAAAACCCAGGACATGCTGGAGGGACTATGTCTCTCGGCTGGCCTGGGAACGCCTTGATCCCCCCGAAAGAGCTGGAAGAAGTGGCCGGGGAGAGGGAAGTCTGGGAATCCCTGCTGAAGCTGCTGCCCCCGCGACCCGACCTCGGATAAGCGGAAGAAAATGGATGGATGGATGGATGGATAATAATAATAATAATAATAATAAATGACAGCATGGAGTTATTCTTACCGCCCCAAAACCTTACTTATCCTCTTATACTTTTTTCTAAATTAAATTAGAGAACCGTTCTATCCATTTATAGTTGTTAAACTTATGAAAAAACGTCTTGATGGGCAGGGGTAGCTCAGCGGTTAAACTCAGTTTGTTGTTTGGTATTGTGTTACTGACCAGAAGGTAGCAGGTTCAAACCCCACCACCATCAAGTTGCAACTTCGGGTCCCTCAAGGAAGGCCCTTAATGCTCACCTGCTTGAAAGTGTAATGAGATAATAATGTACGTCATTTGAATGAAGGCGTCTACCAACGGCTGTAAATGTTACTTCCTGTTCTCGCTTACATTATAGCAGCTATCCAGTCCCTCCCTCATCAAAGGCCTTTCTTCCCTCCTTTGTTATTATAAAAACTTTTTTTTATAATAAAGTTATGAAACGAACACACACACACACAGCAGTTTGTTACAGATTTACAAAGCACTGACACTGGAGACTCCTTCCATACATGTTAAATAAACGTCTCCTTTGAGAAAACTTCATATTACACTTACTTTTTTTTCCCTGTGGTACAAATCCTTGGTAATGAGCTGTTCCTATAGAAACGATAATGCATTAATAGACCACGCATCTGTGATGTGTAGCTGCATTACTGCTGTAAAAGCCAAACCATCCCTTTGATTAGACTATATGATTCTGAACTGCGTTTTCACTCTAAAAATATCACTCGTCGAAAATATCAGTCGTTGTATCTTATGAGTTAATTATTACATGTAGAATTATTCAGTTTCTTTTAAGTGATTGTATTCCTTATTATCATCTCATTTGCAACAGAAGCAATGAATGCTCAGACGCTAACGCTAGTAATCAGACACTGTCTCTGTAGATAAGATATAGAGATATGATAATATCACTGCAATTTAATATCCTCACTACTTTCTTCGAGAATTTTCACGTGCTTGTTTCTCTTTTGAATGAGTTACACAGTCCACCATGACATGGCTATGAACATATGAAAATAATCCGCAGAACCAAAGCTATTATTGCTAGTTGCTAGGTTACTCTTTTATCTGAGTGACAAAGCATCAGCTAATCCATTAGGTCATCTTTCTGGTATGTTTTTGGCTTTGAAATACACTTCGACACCTAATGTCGGTCAACGATGCTGCGATTGACGTCATGGGGGTCAGTCACACCCTGCATGACCAAGGCTGCGACCGGTTGCCAGATGAGCTGTCCCAGTGATTCATGAGTGATGCAAAGTGTCCGTCATGTCGTCTTGGTGACACAAATCCAGGACTTACGCTTGCTTTGGGGTCGTCCACATGCTTCTTGTTTTTCGTGATGCAGTACGCTCGTGCTTCACATCTTGCCCTGTCTCCGCCGCTGCATTGCTACTGATTACACTCTGCTTTGTATCTCGCTTTGTGCCAAGTTTGCTTTCTTGTCTCCTCTGCATGCCACAGTGTTTTCTGAAGTCTTGCCAATTACATTCATACCTTTTAGACTCTTTCTCACGCCTTTGGCCTTCAAATAAGGATTCGCCTGACCTCCAGACGCTAGACGTGTACTGTAGCACCGGAGAGTCGCGACGTGATGGACAATGAATAAAAGCGTGTTTTTTTATTTCCTCACCGACTCTAACTGAGGTTGTAGTCGATTTCAATTAAACGTCGAGCAAATAGTTGTTGTTGTTGTTGTTGTTGTTGTTGTTTTTTGCTGCTGTTGTTGTTGTTATCTTTTCTCACTCAAGTGTTCAAATTCACTCCAGATGCCAGAAATTAGAATTGAAAAGTGCTGCAATATTTCTGTAAGTCAGTTTTTGGAGTGTTTGTGGAGTGCACGCCACATAACGGATCACTCCAATCTGCCTAATATCATTTATTGCTCTAACAACTCACGTGCAGAATTACGTGAAGTTTCCTGACCTTTGTTTGCATTACCACGACTTTAACTCCTGTTTCTGAAAGACAGAAAGCGTGGCTGTCTTAATAACTCAATAACATGATTTTATTTTTTTGTGTTTAGATACTGCATGTCTGTGTGTTGTATATGATTGTGTCTTTTCTAAAGTAATAAACAATAAAAATTGGAATAAAAAAAAAAAAAAAACAACCCAGAACATGAATACGCGTTAGGCCAAACCCCATCAAATCCAACAGCTTAATCCTTTATAAATGTGATTACTCCATGGTCTCATCCCCTCTTTTCCTCTCTCTCTCTCTCTCTATCCTCCCTTAAGCCTGGTTTACCGAATTTATTGCCGTCTTGGACGTCATGTCCATTACTCAAACACTTTCTGTGTCTGGAGTTAGACTATTTAGAGATATTATCCCGATATTCTTCCCTTCTCTGCCTCTGACTTGTACTGTATTATGCACTAATGAACGTTCAGGGTGTAATGTCAGAATACAGCCTGCTCTCCACACCATGTTAACCATTACATTCCATCTGACAGCAATTTGTAAGTACTTTCTGCAGAGATCCTGTTGTGAAACTCAACTTTTCCCAGCTCTTCTGCCGGTGGTTGGGATATAATGAGTTGCAGTAAAACGGACAAGATGTGAAATCTGTAGATCTGGCTAGAGCCATTTCTTCAATTCAGACATGAGAAAAAAGGAACATTCCAGTTTCAGTTACATTGTATAATTGGCACATTGCAGCCAATCAACACTGCTGATGGTGCGCTACTCTGATTAGTGCACTAGTATGCAATTCAGGACGAAACACACATGGCTCCGGGGTTAAATGTCACATTCACAAATGCCTGCTCGAGGTTATAACACTAACGGATTAGAAAAGGCTGGGTTTTTTGCAAGTTAATCTTTAATTTATAGTTCGATTCATTAGTCTATTTATCAATGATTTCAACCATCTCTCCATGAAGTTATCCACCAATCTATTTATCTATTAATCCATTCAGTGCTCTATCCAAACATACAGTACATCAATCCATCCATGCATCCATTATTTCATTCACTACTTCCATCTATAATTTATTCCATCCATCCATCCATTTACCTACCTACTATTCATCCATATATCATATCCTTCTCCTGCTTTTGCAGTACTGTGTCCATCCATCAATTATTCCATCCATCCATTTTTTCAACTGTTCATATGTTCATATTTTCTGTTCTCTCATTTATTGATCCATCCATCCATCCATCCAACTATCATGTCTTTCTTTTGTTTTGGCAATATTGTTTATCAATCCATCTATTTACTGTATCTGATATTCCTAACATTGGATTCAGTGCAGTGATCAATCCAATCATTCACAAATCTATCAATCTATCAATCATCAATATCCATCAATACACTCAGTTATTAATGCATCCATTCATCCATCAATCCATTAAATGTTTTTCCAATAATATGTCACATCCATCAATTATTCCAAACATCCATACATACAACTGCATCCATCCATCCATCATATCCTTCCTTTCCTTTAGCAGTAATGTACTCTACTGTATACTGTAACTATCTATCCATCAGTGGATTGTTGTTTCCATTCACCCAACCATTAAATGTTTTGGCAATACTCCATCCATCCATCCATCCATCCATTTTAACTACCATTCATCTGTCCATATCATTTTATGTTCTTACTTTTTGTTATCTCATTAACTGATCCATCCATCCATCCAACTATCATATCATTCTTCCCCTTTTGCAATACTGTTTCCATCAAGCCATCTACTGTATTTATCTGATATCCCTAACATTGATCCTTGCAGTGATCAATGCAATCATTCACAAATCGATTAATCTATCAATATATTCCGTTATTAATTCATCCATCAATTCATCTGTTATTCCATGAAATGTTTTTCCAAAACTGTTAATCCATCAATTATTCTATCCATCCATTCATCCCTCGCTCTTTTCATCCTTCCATTAATCTCTTATCTATTATTCCTACCACTGACCCATCCATTGACCCACCCATTTATTCATAGATTTATTCATCTATGTTGTTGCCACCTATCTGTCCATCCATCTGATAGATGCCATTTTTAAAGTAAAATAAAAGCTTCTTCTAATTACGAGTGGTGATGGAGCTGACGGTGAGTCAAAGCTATGATACGATCTGACTGCAGACTTTGTAGCTTTTAAACACATAAGCTTATAAATAGAGCAAAAGTTTTGTGTGGGGGACGCGGCTAAGAGCAGGGTTCAGTAGGAAAACGGTTACCACGACAACCCAGATGTCAACAGACTGTGCAACAATTAGACTGATCACAACTGTACTATTAAGGGAACCTTTTTTTAAGTGCTTAGATTCAGTTTTTTTCATACAAATACCAATATTGGACAAATGCTAAAACCTTTTACTTTGTGCACTAAAACTAAGACATATTCTATTTTTGTTTTGTATTAAAAAAAAAAAAACTCAGGAATCTCAGCTGACTTGGCATGCTTTATGTTTTCTGCTCATCTGCGTGGCTGAGATTTTCTCCGCTTCAATTTTAAATCCCACAAGATGATCTAAATCCCTCTGCCAGCCGGCTAAGTGATCTCCAGTGTGTGTTAATTAAAAAGGTGAGATTCTTTTACATGAAGACAATATCTGAAAAAAAAAGAGTACCTGACTGATACAGTGGGCTTTCATTAATTAGTGACATTTATGATGTTTATGATGATGATGTAACATTATTAGAATAGCTGCCATTGGGCTTTCCGATAAGCTACTGCATCCAACATGCAATGAAAATTTGTAAAAAAAAAATAAAATAAAAAAAAAAGCAGATTTTAGTTTACATTTTTAATTGTATATGTCTAATAACATTTGCATTTTATGTATACATATTCTTTAAATATGGGGTCTGTGGATTGCTCAGTGAATGGATGGTGAATGATGATTATGGGCAATAAAAAAAAAAAAACCTCCCATAATGCTTTCCGCAGCTCGAGGGGAGGGGGGAGTTGGGTGGCATTTTGGACATTTTTCAAAACTGTTGCTCTGAGCAAGAAATAAAATATTAATGCTGCTGCCGCTGTGTTGGCGATTTCAGCAGATTATTTCCGTTAGTAAAGCGGTACGACAGTAAAATTGTGCGTAGTCGAGTAAAATAATGTTAATTAACCAACTTTTTGACTGAAAAGCAAAAGAAAAGTCAACTTGTAAAAGAAAGTAAACATGAGCAACTTGGCAAATGCTTCATTTCTAGTGAAGAAAGACTTTAATTCTGGCACAGTTGGGAAATTTTAGATTTAATACCGCGACTGCTTCTGATTTGTGGGGTACAAACACTCTTGAGAAACGGTGCCTCCGGTGACCGGTTCTGAACAAATTACACAAAACACTAAAGCAAAAATCGATGAACGTACAGTAAAGACATTGAGACAGTAATTCTCAATTTTTCTTTTTACTTGTTAGTGTATCAACGTCATTTATTTTAACACACATCCACCTTGCAAGTACTGGGTCGGTCGGACCCCCTTTTGCATTTAGAACTGCCTTAATTTCTCATAACATAGACGCAACAACATTCCTTAGAGATCATACGATGATGCGAGATGGCCTCTCCTGCTCCACCACGTCCCTAATGTTGGATATTGGATTATGATCTGGTGACGGTGGAGGTCGTGTGAGTACAGTGAATTCACTGGCATGTCCAAGAAACCAGATGATTTGAACTTTGTGACATTATCCTGTGATCATAAAGGGATGAACACCTTCAGCAAGAATAATCAGGGAGGCGATGGTATTTCATCTACAGTATGCTCAATTGTTATTCCATCCATCCATCCATCTAGAAACCTCTGTAGACCAACTAGGGAGGCCATTGGTGGCCATCGTATCTATTACCAGTTGTATGACCGTAGTAGGACCTCCGGTCAATATTCACACACTACAGGCAATTTGTGACCAGCAATCAGCCGAATCTGCATGTCTTTGGACTGTGGGAAGAAACCCACCAAGCATGGGGAGAACATGCAAACTCAACAAACACAGACCCCAAGGCGGGAATCGAACCTGGACCCTGGAGGTACGAAGTGACAGTGCTAACCACTGAGCCGGCTTTCACACACACACATACTTATGGAATCAGTACTGTCTGGCTCACAGTTTACATAAACTGTCTGAATGACGGATTCCATTTTTGAAAAAAATAACTAAATAAATAAGTATTTAAAAGGTGGACCTAATGCATTATATTACTAATTACATCAAAAAAGTAATCCAAGTACTCTTTGTAACGCGTTACACACAACGCTGTTTATGAGTAACTCGTTATTGGGTATACGCTTCCAAGACTCCCATGTTGCATATATAAGTCAGGTTTCTTCCAGAGACAACAAGTTTGAATCCCATTGCAAATGTCCCAGCCATTCCTGTTCTGGAGTCCAGGAGCAGAAAGTTGGTCATGCTATTTAAGTGGGTACGGTGTATAAGGTCTCTCGCAGTGCAAGAAGAAAATACACTCACCTGCCACTTTATTAGATTCACCTGTTCAACTGCTCGTTAATGCAAATATCTAATCAGCCAATTACATGACAGCGACTCAATGCATTTAGGAATGTAGACATTTTCCAAATGAGATGCTCAAGTTTAAATCGAGCATCAAAATGGGAAAGGCAAGCTATTTATGTTGTTGGTACCAGACGAGCTGGTCTGAGTATTTCTGAAACAACTGATCTACTGAGATTTTCTTACACACAACTATCTCTAGGGTTTATAAAGAATAGTCTGAAAATATCCAGTGAGAGGCTGTTCTCCAGGAGAAAATGCTTTGTCAGTGTCAGAGGTCAGAGTCTGGTTCGAGCTGATAGAAAAGCAACAGGAACTCATATAACATCTCATTACAACCGT
>CM060121.1:3077475-3229975 GCA_030522415.1 Channallabes apus
ATACATAAGCTTAAGCAACAAAATATTGTTTATTTTTGTTCAACCAAGTCCAACAGACCAGTGCAATATTGCCATTAAGTGTAGCAATAGAATATTTAGAAATATAGTAGCCTACATTTCAGAAATTCAGGTACGCTATAGGTAGGTAGACCTTCTGTAAACTGTTTTTTTAAGTAAAACACAATACGTACTTTCAAGTACATTCAGAACATTGGAAACCCTGACTATTAAACCCTGACGCTTCCATCCACTCGTTTTTTATAACAAAATTTCCCATCCACACGGCCAACCAAAGCGTCTCATCAGCTTCTTTGTCCATGTTCACTGTGGTTTGTTTTTGTCTGAACGCTAGTTGGTGCTCCAGTATAATCGGTCCGCCGAAACTCATCCAGTGAGAAACGTTCCACAGTGCAAAAATAAGTGCGATTAAAATGCGTTAAAAAATGTAACGTGTTATTTTTGTGTAATTAATTAATCTAAATTAACACGTTAAAGTCCCGGCCCTAATATATATACTTTTGGATCATTGTGGTTGAGTTTCTGTTTTGTTCGTCTTGGTTAAAGGCTTAGAGACCTCAACGATCCCTCGCAATTTCACCAGGTCAAACGATTAGCTACGCCACACTAGCACCCTCCTCCACATCTTGAGTTGTTTTGCTTTCGTCATCTTGTCGAAAAGTCCATCTTCTCCTTGGATTAGGATTCTAGCTTCTAGTTTTTTATTCTAGAATAAGAGTTTGGTGTAAACATGATTGAGCTACACTTCGTGATTGCTTTCTATTCTCTGTTTCTCTGTTCTTATTGTTCCTGTGGCTTTCACGTCGTCCTGCGCCTCTTCTAAAGTCACTGCAGGCTTACCTTCTTTACCACTGCTCTAAGTGCCCAGAAAGAAGGTCGTTTGTGATTCCATGAACCGGTTATACTGAATAATGCTGAATAATTCCAGCCTTGTTGAATAATTTGTGCCTGAGAACTTTAGGAAGCTCCATCATGATACAGTTCCATGACGCCTGATTGTTCTTCCTCATTTCTGTTTAAGGAAGAGTGCAAATCTAAAACCATAATCCGAGCACCGGCATATTCATAGTGTCTCATTACGAGCAACGTTGTGAAAATGTGAGCGCTGCAAAGAAAAAGCATGCGGTTTGACCCGGGCCGCCCTGTGTGCCTCATTATTTCATGGCCGTATACCAACGCTGGCGCTTGACAAGCATGTGGGCTGCAAGACAGAAACCAAGTAAACAAACAGCTTAAACCTATCTGGCCGTCATTTCCATAAAGACAAAGCACTTTATATTGATTCGAGCAAAGCCCTTCATCTCATGCCGTCCTCCTACAACACAAATTTATCGCTTCACCCTTAATGGTCACTTTCTGATCAATAAGAAGGCTTAGTGTATGAGCTACACTTTGTGAAAACTGCATCACTGCAAACATCTCATAATGGTGTAACAGACATCAAGAATTTCTGCGACCTTGATGGCCTACTGTAAGAGGTTTCGTACCATGGCACTGCTGAAGAATTACAGGTTTTTGTTAATTATCAATGCATCCATTCTAAACAGTTATTGTTTCCATAGCAACACTGATACATGGACTTATAAAGATGTTTATATTAAACGGTTTGTTTTATTATGAAAGTCTCAAGGATAAAGGACTAGAGCTGCATTTGCACATAACTATAAAGATTTTTTTTTAAATGACATTCTTTAATAAATTATTAAAAATATCTACATGATTTGTAATCGCAATATGCTGTGGTATAATAACACACTTCAGGATTTGCTGTTACGAGAAAATAGTCCACTTTCAGTGCTTGGAAACAAGAAGAAATGAAAGGAATAAAAATATAATAAATTATAATATAAATAATACATTAAAATAAAAAATCTATATTAAAAAATCTAAAATATCAGGGAAAAAATCAAAATGAATTAAAAAAATCAAGAGTAAATAAAAAAATAAAACTATCCAGAATGAAACTGAAATTGAAAATTCAATTAAATCATTAAAAAAAACTATTTACAAAATAAAACTAATAAGAATTTTAAAAAATGGAAATTAAAAATCACTAAAATAATATTTTTAAAACTAGGGTTAGGGTTAGGTTAAAAAACTAATAAAAATTAATTTAACATATTCTTTCATAGAAATAAATCAATCAAAATAAATGTATTAAAATACAAATAAAAATTATATATATAAAAAAGTGCTGGGTCTTTACGGTGTTAGTTGTTAATGTTAGTTGTTTAAGTGTTAGCTGTCTTAGGTGAGTTAAAAACCTGATTATACAACAGTTACTTCTGATTGGATTAGAGGCGTTACAGGAGTGGCGATAATGGTCAGTAACAGCACTGCTACATGTACGGTATCACTCCGTGTCCCAGGTGTTCTAGAGTCATTAATTACACTCAGTGTTACACTCAGCTTGGGTGAAAGTAGGTCTGTAGGGTTAGGGTTAGGGTTAGGGTTGGGGTTGGGGTTTTAGGGTTGGGGTTGGGGTTAACCCTAACCCTAACCCTGCAGTGCTGAGGAGAGAGCGGTTAGTTTGTTCCGCCAGGAGCAAAATAACTGGTTTAATAAACAATCAATGTATAATCTGTTGATAATAACAGGTGTTTGTGGAATGGTTGAATAATATCACACTCGAACTCGTGCATCATGACCACATCACAGGCGTGCTGATAACCAGCACAACAGCTCGACCCCGCTTGTGATGTCGCTTAAATAAAGCTGAAATTTCATTAATTATTAACATTGCTATTCATTAAATCGGTGTGAGGCTCGGGAGAGATAAACCAATGAAGCTGTGGTCATCTGGAGTCAATGCCACATCCAGGAGTCAGGTCTTTTTTTTTTTTTTCACCGAAGGTGCATCAGCAAAATAGAGGAAGTCCATCATTTCCACCGCTTAATGACATTTATGCAAATTACTAAACTGTGCGGCTTATTTATTTTTTTGGAAAGCATTGATAAGCTGAGTCATTCATGGGTGCTTTTTCCATTTCAGCACTTTTTAGCAAAATCCTGTAGTTTATTTCTGTCCAGAGTGAAAATTCATCATATTACGGAGTCCAGGGCTGTGAGTGTATTTAATATTTAATATCACATCCAGCGTTCTTGTCCCTTTCAATGACAGAATAATTCATTACAGCATAGATATTAATCCTCCAAGTGTGTTTTAAGTCATTTTTTTTGTTCTCTGAATACTGACTAGTGTTAAAAAAAAAATATATATACAGTAGGATTCTTTTGTTAGGGATAAAAATAAAAGTATTGAATTAAATTGAACTTAATTAAGAAAAGAAATTTTGTATGTAAATGTTTGTAGATGAGATTATTGAATCCTGTCCTTTAAATATGAAAATTGCTCATAAAAGTCAACCAATAATAATATAGAGTAGATGCTCTATATTATTACTGATATGTTCTTTCAGAGATGATTGACAGCTCTGCGTATACAATAAAATAAACACTTCTATTTTCAGTGTCATTCAGACACGTATTATTTTGAGCAGGGTTTCAGTGCCGACATACCTCAGTGAGCACGTTTATCAATATTTGTTGTCCTAAATATAGAGTGTTTCAGGCATTTTGCGTCACACATAATTCACCGGCTCGTTGATTCAGTTTCAGTGGCTCGTTCTTTTCATGAATCAGATGCCTGAGCCCTGTTGTCTATAGGATTCAGATCTAAAGTCTAAGTGGCTCTATGATCCCGACTCAGAGCCGTATTAAATTGACACTAAGATTCAATCATCAGATCCAGATGTTTAATAACTCTATGATTTAGATTCACTTGTTCTGAAATTCACGTGCTGAGGTGCACTGGTTTTCTGATTCATATTTATACATATTTAGTCTCATTGGCTCTGCGATTCAGGTTCAGGATCTCATTAGCTCTACGAGTCTGATTTACATTTACATCTGGCAGAAGCCAAGCCAAGCTTATCCAGCAAAAGTGCTTTTCAGTTTGCATCATTGAATAGATCCTTACACTGGTTACTACAGTAGGTTACTAACTTTAAGTACCATCAGTCAAACACTATTTGAAAAGGTTTTATTTTATTGTCTATATGATTAAAATCCAGAAGTGTATTGTCTCTGTGAATCACATCCAATGGCTCTTTAGGTCCATGGTCCAGCTTCAGATTCTCATTGACACGATGAGCCAGATTTAGTGGCTCATTGGATCCAAATTCAGATGCAGAACTTTGTTAAGTCCGTGTTTCGTGATTCAGAGACTCATTGGCACAATAATTCAACTTCAGAGGTTCATTGACTCTTTGAGCCAGACTGTGTGGCCCATTAGGTCAATAATTCAGATGTAAACTGAATTCCACAGAATTCCACTGGCTAAATGATTCAGAATTAAAGAATAACTGGCTCTATAATTATGACTCTACTCATACACCACTTAGCACATTTGCATATTTGGCACACATTTGTACATGGTCTATATTTTGCACACCTTGATCTTTGCACATTGTACTGCTAATGATTGGATACCGCTTTTCTATTTGAATTCCATTTGAATTCTATTTTATTACTAAACCCTAGCTATATTCCAGTCACCCTTGGCTTGCTCATCAGAGAAATTTCATTCATTCGTCTCATTATTATTATCTGCACATTTTTCTCACACATCCACACTTCCAATTATTTTCTTTTCTATAATTATTATTATTATTATTATTATTATTTTATTATTATTATTTTTTTATTTATTTTTTTTTTTTTATTTTTTTTTTTTATAATTTTTTTATTTTTTATTTATTTTTTTATTTATTTTTTAAATTTATTTATTTTTTATTATTATTTTATTTTTATTTATTTTTTTGTTAAATTTCTTTAATTTTTGTGAAGCTGCTTTGAGACAATGACCATTGTTAAAAGCGCTATATAAATAAAATTGAATTGAATTGAATTGAATATATTGCCTATATGTATAATTTTTATTATTATATTCTTATTTCATATTTTATATTCTTTATTAGAATATTTTCTTTTTTTATACTATTTCTCTTTTTTTGTTATATACTTATTTCACATTCTTTATGTGAATACTCTATTTTCTTTTTTAATTTTAAGGCCATGGGCGGCCGTACAAGCATTTCACTGCGTATCATCTGTATGTATGACACAAATAAAGTTTGAAAGACTGTAGCAAAGACTGTATGATTTATATTCAGAATCTCAACCCTTTTTTTTAGATATATTAATGAAAAACATTGTATGTTTCTTTTTCTTTTTTTTTGTACATAGGTGCAAGACGTGGCAATTCTACTAAAAGTGAGTGAGTGAGTGAGTGAGTGAGTGAGAAGCCATTTTCAGGACCTCGTCCCATGTTGTGGATATTTTTAATGGAAAAAATATGAGAATGATTAAGCCCATGGCGATTAAACCTGTGCAAGTCATTGCAATGTGCCAATCACATTGTTGAGTCCATTTTGTTACCTAATGAGGTCCAGGTGGATCAGGTTAAGGACCTAAATTTAGGACACAGCAGGATGAAAAGCACACACTGGGACTTCCATCCAGTCTCAGATGTTTTGAGACGCTAGACTCTGAGCCATTGGCACACTGCAGGCGGGCATGGCATGTGCTCCCAGTCACTACGGAATAGAGCTGTAGAAATCATTATTCAGCAGAGTTTCAGGACAGACGTACCACAAGGACTGGGTCTCTGTGCGCTCACGTGTGTCCAGGCCAGAGCTCCGAAGATGTGATGCTGCCAGACAATGATCAGGAAAGAGAGAATGTAAGGAGTTTAGGTGTTCCATGATTCTAATCCAGATGTACACTGACTCCATGATTCAGATCCAGAGGCTCATAAGATCTATGATTCAAATACTCATAGCCTTATGGTTTAGATCCAGAGGATCATTAGCTCTGGGATTCAAATTCAGAGGCTCCTGCGGTCTGTGATTGAGTTTCAGAATTATATTGGCTCGTTGATTCAG
Source organism: Channallabes apus (assembly GCA_030522415.1). NCBI lineage: Eukaryota > Metazoa > Chordata > Actinopteri > Siluriformes > Clariidae > Channallabes > Channallabes apus. The sequence continues at coordinate 3,083,439 of CM060121.1, forward strand.
ATCCAGAGTGAGTCTCCTTGGACATGAGATTCAAATTCCTGTTTGCTCAGATTAAGCACAAATTGACTCCTGATTCAGATGCTCATTAACTCTAGATCCGTGATTCAAATGCTCATCAGATTTATGATTCAGGTTTAGAATAATATCAACTCACCAATTCAGATTCAGATGCTGACTGGCTTTATGATTGAGATCAGTCTGATGAAGCATTATGATTGGTCATAATGGTCTCAATGATTCAGATTCAGAAACTATGGACTCCTGATTCAGATGCTCATTAACTCTAGACCCGTGATTCAAATGCTCGCTGGCTTTGTGATTCAGGTTTGGAAGGTTAGAAGTTTTGATTGATTCAGATTCAGATCCTCAGACTCATTTGCATAACGATTCAGATTTAGAGTCCGATTGGTTCAAGCATTCAGATTCAGCACTTACTGACTCTGGATTTAGATCTCTGCTTACGTGATTCAAATGCTTGTTAGCTTTATGATCCAGGTTTAAAATCATATTGACTCAGTGATTCAGATTCAGATCCGTAGGCGCTTTTGATTTACGATTCAGATTTAGAATCCAGTTATTTCAATGATTCAGATTCAGAAACTATGGACTCCTGATTCAGATGCTCATTAACTCTAGATCCGTGATTCAAATGCTCGCTGGCTTTATGATTCAGGTTTAGAATCATACTGACTCACTGTTTCGGATTTAGATACTCAGACTCTTTTGAATTATGATTCAGATTTAAAATCGGATTGGTTCTGTGATTCAGATGCCGTGGCTCATACTGTAGGCTCTGAGATTGGATTAGATCTGTGATTCAAATGTTCATTACCTTTATAATAAAGGTTTAGAATCATATTGACTTACTGATTCAAATTCAGATCCTCAGGCTTTTTTTGCATTACGATCCAGATTTAGAATCCGATTGGCTCTGTGATTCAGATTAGATCTGTGATTCAAATGTTCATTGGCTTTATGACAAAGGTTTGAATGTTGACTGGCTTTATATTTCAGATCCACAGGCTCACTGGGTCTTTGATTAGGACTCAGAGGCTTGATGGCGCTATAATTGAGGTTCAGATGTTCATCGCCTACTGTACGTATGTGATCTAGATTCAGAGGACCACTGGCTGTATGAATTGGATTCAGATGCTCATCGCTGCTTTATTTCAAAGTCGTCACTTAATTGCCTGCGAGATTCTGATTTAAAGACTTGTTGGCTTCATGGTTCAGATTTTCAGCTTGTTGGCTTTCATTCAATTTTAGATGCTGATAGCGTTTGTAATTCAAATTATTCGGTTAATTTGCTCAGTGACTCTGAATTGTTGGCTCCACGACTCGTATTTCAAGGCTCACTGGCTTTATTTTCCAGATTCTAAGCATCCTCGGGTGTGCGATCCAGGGTTGTTGAGTGGTCAGGGATAAATGGGATTTTCATGTTGTGCTCTTTGTGTTGCTTTCATTTACGAGCTGCTAACATACCTCGCGCACGGGCGGTGAAAGCAGATAGGGACGAAGAGAAACGAGATCAAATCAGAGGTGAGACGAGCAAAGAGGAAGTATGAGAGTGAAAGGAAAGATGAGAGAGGACAGATGAGAGGGAAAGACAAAGCCGAGGAAAGATGAAAAGAGGAGAGGACAGTGTCGAGGAGAACAGCTGCTGTCTTGTCTCCTTTAATAACCCCTGCGGATTGAAGGAGAGGTGCCGACAGCTGCTGGCGTGTCAGTTTCACTCTCTTTAAAAAAAAAAAAAGTCAGAAGGATAAATCCGGCTCTGACATGAGCCATGACTTCAGTTCAGACACTCCCTCCCTCACTCCTCTCCTGAAGCCTCGGCTGGTATGTTTTTTTTCTTTCTCTCTCCATCCTCTGATTGCTGCTTTCTTAACTCCAGCCTGTTCCTTCATCAAAAATCCAGATGTGTCTTTATTTGGTTGGTGGCGTATGGTGGATGAGGCAATTGTGTAACGTTGTCAGTGAATCAGTCTGCACTGATGGATGATGGAGCTTCATGTTAATTTGATTTTGATGGAAACTGCTTGTATAGGCACAGCGCCAGTCCCGTGTGTCAGTAAAAGAGGTAGAATGATGATGACTAGTGATATTAAGTAGGCTAAGTATGGGATAACAACTTCTGACCAATCACCATTGAGTATTGCTTCGATATAACACCAAACCAGTCTATAAGTCTATATCTGTATGAATCAAAGAAGGGTTTTTTTCTCTGTACATCGGCCAGAACTCGCTCTTTCAATGATATCTTTACGTTTCATACATTGGAGGACCTGAACCCAGTCTCCCCAGAAGTTGTATGTCTGTATGTCTGTCCAGCCAGATTTTGTCACAGCATCACACAAAACTGGCCGGATGGAATTTAATGAAACGTTGGCAGTATTTACGTCCTTTCCTGAAGGTATACCTGAGCCAGAAATTAAATCAAAATGTTGAGAAGTTTTGTGCTAGATTACATCACAGCATCTAGGCGTGAGGTGGGCGTGGCTATATGCGTCACCCCCACAGAGCCAGTAATCTGACACAGAAAGAACCTATGTAATGTCTTTACCTACTGTACGTACAAGCTGGCAAAATCCTCAATACACACACGACACCGTGATTCATCATGGCTTACTCCACAATAATGGTACGTACACTATGAAAACTGAACGTACATCAAAATGTTGAGTAAAAGGCAAATTATGAGCAGTTACAGATACTGATCAGCTTATTTTTTGCTTTAACATTTTAAATATTTCTACAAACTCACTATGTGTCAACCACAGGTACTAACACTAGTATGCTAATAGTTAAGTATACATTATGTAATTATGATAATTAATAAGCTTCTATAGTTTCAGACAGAAGAACTATTCATTTCTTAATCCTGACTCATGCGAAGTCTCACCCTGAGCTGATTTGTTATTCAGTACGGTTAGTAGGTTTCTGCTCAGTGCTGTACATAAAGTGTGAAATTTTAAGAAAAAAAATATTTAATATACAGCTCCTTCTCAAAAAATTTGCATATTGTGATAAAGTTCATTATTTTCTGTAATGTCCTGATAAACATTAGACTTTCATATATTTTAGATTCATTACACACAACTGAAGTAGTTCAAGCCTTTTATTGTTTTAATATTGATGATTGTGGCATACAGCTCATGAAAACCCAAAATCCCTATCTCAAAATTTGCATATTTCATCCGACCAATAAAAGAAAAGTGTTTTTAATACAAAAAAAAAAGTCAACCTTCAAATAATCATGTTCAGTTCTGCACTCAATACTTGGTCGGGAATCCTTTTGCAGATTCTTGTGTCTCTCAACTTTCTCTTCACAATATCCCACAGATTCTCTATGGGGCTCAGGTCAGGAGAGTTGAGCACAGTAATTGAGCACAGTAATACCATGGTCAGTAAACCATTTAGCAGTGGTTTTGGCACTGTGAGCAGGTGCCAGGTCGTGCTGAAAAATGAAATCTTCATCTCCATAAAGCTTTTCAGCAGATGGAAGCATGAAGTGCTCCAAAATCTCCTGATAGCTAGCTGCATTGACCCTGCCCTTCACTGAAAAAAATAACCCATTGGATGAACTCAATTAAATTGTGGGCAGGATTTCCATCCAATAAATATATGTAGCTCCAACTCAAATGAAATATCCATGCACTATAATTTAATTGAGTTAGTCCAACTAATTTTTATCAAATGCAGCTACAATAAAATTACAATAAATAAAGTGATAATTATTTGTTTGTCCAACTCAAACTAATACTATTAATAGGAATTGAAGTTATTAAGTTATGGTTTCCATTTTTATTTCCAATTAAGACATGAGACAAAATCTATTTGAGGTATTTTTATTGATAACCAGTAAAACAAAAGGTGCTGCTTACACTGTAGTTTTAAATGTTACAGTAACCATCAATTTAGCATCAATAATTAAATTACACAACAATATATTCACTTTTAGACTGCAAGTTTACCCCTTAAAAAAAGTGATTCAAGAGCAGTGAACTGAAATAGTATGTAAAAGCTTCATAACTGGTGAAAAATGAATTCCCAGCTATTCCGAATCCCTGAGCACAAAAAAACCCTCTTTGTAGATGGAGAGCTTTGCACTGCCACATGTATTATTCTGAAAAGGAGAACAAAGACAATAAGCATAAAATCACACCAAACAAATGACCATAAAACAGATCAGCTTGTGCCAATTACTCACCATCAGTACGAGGCTGCCCCAAAAGCTTTGTAATGCTGATCAAACTGCAAAAGATGAAATAAATACATTAGAGGTGCAAGTTCACTTGCTGGAATTCTGAAAAGGTGACTGACAACTTTGCATTTGATCACTCAGCAATTTAAAGGGCAAACTAATATTTTTATTAGATTAGCAATGATTTTACAGCTGCACTGAAGGTATATATAATAAAACAAGCATGTAAAAAGTAAACTATGCCAATTTTATTTAAAGAAAATAATAAGTTATAGTACACTTGTTTCATCAAATGCTTAAGGCACAGTGAGCATTTGTCTCTCGGGACAACTTCAGAACAACAGAGGAGAATAAAGTATGATAAACTCAGTGTGTCCTGCCTGCACATGAGGAGAGAGGGGGAAACGTAGTGGAGGTGCTGCTGGTGAGCCACACACATGAGAAAAGTTACAACATACTAGACTCGTGCACATTCTCTCTTTCCTCTGGATAGTATTACGGTGATTTTCGGATACCAAAGCATAACCTAAACTACCGTTCAACTTGTGGTAGCAACGGTTGCGACATGGATTTCGCGGTTGTAAAAGTTAGAAGAGTCAGAATATAACCCTGTTTACCGTAACCACAGTTCACTCCCACTCCTACAAGAAGCGGTCCTCTGGCCTGCCTGAGATACTTAAGCACAGCAGCAGGAGATGCTAACCTAACCTTATTAGCAAAAAAAAAAAAAAAAAAAAAAACCCGCCAACTCCAGCTTTAATCACGTTATAACCAAGCAAAATTCACCTTGCTTAATATAAAACATACTTTGGTAAATAGTAAAATACACAAATACTTACCGAGGAATGAAAGTTAAAGTCAGTAAGGTAAATGTATCATCCTCCCCACAGGTGTTGCAGCCCTAATGAGAAAATGCCTTTTTCAAAATGGTGGACAAAGATTATTAAAGCGTGTTCTCGCACATTCTCAGTGGGCGGTTCCCTAAACGAACTAATTTACTTTAAGTTAATGAATCTCATAGGTGAAACTATTAAATTTTTTTGTGTTACAGCTATTAAATATACATTAATATTTTAAAAATTGATATATTTAAACAAAGCCAACTATATTTAAATATGTCATATTTAAGAGGGGCTTGAATCATTTTTTTGAGTGTTGATAAAACACAGTGGACCAACACCAGCAGCTGACATGGCACCCCAGACCATCACTGACTGTGGGTACTTGACACTGGACTGGCATTTCCCTCTCCCCAGTCTTCCTCCAGACTCTGGCACCTTGATTTCCGAATGACATGCAAAATTTGCAACCTGTAGCCCATTTCCTGCACACGCCTGTACACGGTGGCTCTGGATGTTTCTACTCCAGACTCAGTCCACTGCTTCCGCAGGTCCCTCAAGGTCTGGAATCGGTCCTTCTCCACAATATTCCTCAGGGCCCGGTCACCTCTTCTCGTTGTGCAGCGTTTTCTGCCACACTTTTTCCTTCCCACAGACTTCCCACTGAGGTGCCTTGATACAGCACTCTGGGAACAGCCTATTCGTTCAGAAATGTCTTTCTGTGTCTTACCCTCTTGCTTGAGGGTGTCAATGATGGCCTTCTGGACAGCAGTCAGGTCGGCAGTCTTACCCATGATTGCAGTTTTGAGTAATGAACCAGGCTGGGAGTTTTTAAAAGCCTCAGGAATCTTTTGCAGGTGTTTAGAGTTAATTAGTTGATTCAGATGATTAGGTTAATAGCTCGTTTAGAGAACCTTTTCATGATATGCTAATTTTTTGAGATAGGGATTTTGGGTTTTCATGAGCTGTATGCCACAATCATCAATATTAAAACAATAAAAGGCTTGAACTACTTCAGTTTGTGTGTAATGAATCTAAAATATATGAAAGTATAATGTTTATCAGTACATTACAGAAAATAATGAACTTTATCACAATATGCTAATTTTTTGAGAAGAACCTGTACACCAAATACTACTCTCGGGTATAAAACACTTGCTCTAACAGGCTGTCGGGAGAGCGCTAGGATTCTGCCACAGCCCGAGCGTTTGCTGCTTTACAGCTTGCTGATAATCAAATTTCCATTTTCCACTCCGTAGTCCTCAAGAAGGCATGTATATAACTCCAACACACATCAGCCTTCTCCTCGCACCCACACACACGCACGCCGCGTCGCGCCAGGCTTCGCTGCTTTATAACCCCCCGTATCAGGCGTGGCGGGAGAGAATTAGCTGCCAGGACCTCATATTTGTTTCTGAAATAGGACGAGGAGAGCTGGCCGAACAAACACACTGAGACATCCATCAGGTCGGAGGAAAAGGGGTGTAAATCTCTGCCTTTTTTACCTCTGGCCAGCCCAGCAAACCCGTTACAGCACAGTGCTCTGATTTACACAACCAGACGTAAAAAAAAAAAAATAGTAAAAGCGCTCAGAGAGAACGCTCTATCTTTAATACGATTATTTCTCTGATTTTACTGAGTAACACATGAAAGCAGCATAAAACCACTGTATGCTTGTTAGTGTGTCTTACTGTGTGTGTTGAGGAGAGAATGACCAGAGCTGACAGGGAGGCTGCGGTTACTCAATTAATCACTCTTTAACAACCGTTATGAGCAGAAAAGCATCTCAGTGCCCACACACACTGAGGTGAACATCAAGGTAGAAGGTTTTCTCAGTACAACGAAGCCACGATCGAACTTACTGTTTCAGGTCTGAAACGCCGGACAGCTATCCTGTGATGGCCAAGTTACCCAACCGAGTTCCTGTAATGTGCAAGCGGTGCAGTGGTCAGAGTACGGTTGTGCATCATCCTGCAAAAAACATTGTTGTGTGTGTGTGTGTGTGTGTGTGTGTGTGTGTGTGTGTGTGTGTGTGTGTGTGTGTGTGTCTGAGTACACCCTATTGAATTTGACTGCAGTATTCACTTTTCATGTTGACACCAAGGGGGAATGATGTCACATTTGTCTGGCCGAAATGTTCTCCTGCAGATGCAATTTCTCAGGATTTTTGATTCACGTTTCGATTCGTGGCTGAAAATGACGCACTTAAGTTTCGTCACAGTGATCAGGAAAATTCTTCTTATCTGCTTTAACTTCAAACTCAATCTTCAAACCGGTCGAAGGCAGAGAGCTCTCTCAGTACCCATGAAGGCACATTCCGGACAAGTCCTGGTTTGACTTGAACGAGCGCTGTGACAGGATTATGACCTGACTATACACGTTTTATGATGCAGGATTCAAGTGTAAAATGTACCGGTTTAGTGATCTAAAACTTTCTCCACTCAATGCTTCGTATGCATGTTGGCAAGACTAAATACAATAATGGGTGTAAAATTAATTGATTGATTGATTGATTGATTGATTGAGTAATAATAATAATAATAATAATAATAATATATATATATATATATATGAATGTTCAGGATGCTAACAGGCATTTAAAGCAGTCATGTCCAAATCCCCCTGTGGTTGTACTTTGTAATGAACGTGCCTGGGATCCCGGGACAAATCCCACCCCAGAGTCACATATCAATGTCCCAGCTTTATGCCTGAGACTTCTCTCTGACTTTAATTTGCTTCAGTAAGCAATGTTTTATTCATCGCACTGAGACTGAATGCGTCGCTGGTGTTGTTGTTCTGGATCTCCTGAGTGCGCTTTATACCAGGAGCCGTACTGAAGACTCATGATGTGTCGACGGGGGACAACGTGGCTAACAGGAACATACATTATTATTATTTTATTTCACTGTTTAAACTGTCTTAGTTTACTTAATACTTCTGTACTTAAATTAGAATTTTTTTAATTACTTTTATAAATGTAAACATAATATAAAATCATAATATAAATGTAAAATTAATATAATATAAATAGATAAATAATCTCGTTTTGGAAAACTGGAATTGCAAAAATGTTCTAATTTATCTATTTATTTCATATTTTCTAATCTATAAACCCACACACCACTTTGTTCCCCGGAAGAATAAAACTTCTTTGTTTCATTACATTTTTCTTCACTATTAATATCACATTTCAAGGAAAGAACAGAAAAAATGGTAAAGAAAAGAATGAAAAAAAAACAAAGCAAATAAATAAATAAAAAATCGAAGGAAGGAAAAAAAAAAAAAATATATATATATATATATATATATATATATTTTTTTTTTTTTTTTTTTTTTTTCAAAACGTTTTCTGTAAGTCTTCACGGTCTTTCAACTCCCCTACAAATATTTCCTTTGGGGTTGAGATCTGGAGACAGGATCTAGGACCTTAAAATGCTTCTTATGAATGCTTCTTGATTTTTTATTTTATTTTATTTATTTTTATTTTATATATGTACTGTATATATTCTGCAAGATGAGCAAAGATTTTGACTTGAAAAACGAGCAAGTCTTGGTTTACGAGTACCGAGTATTAATTATTTGTATATATTTATTTTTTTGGGCTGTGGAACGAATAATTTGAGTTTCCATTATTTCTTATGGGAAATAAAAAATAATCACTTTGGTTTATGAGTGTTTTGAAATACGAGCTCGTTTCTGGAACAAATTATGCTCGTAATCCATATATAATGTTAAGGAAAAAAAGTTAAGCTAATCACACACTCAGGGCATGAGGTGGGATACACCTTGGGCAGCTACGCCATCGTGCCGCCTGTTCTGCTAATCAAAGCTTGTTAAAATAGAGGGGAAAAAAAACCCTTGGTAAAACTTTTTTTCAAGAAAGCCTTATTCATGAGAACGAGCCACATTTCAGAGTCTTCTGCCTTTTATCTCCGCTTCCTCCGTGTGATCACAGCGATATCTGGCTGTCTTGTCAGTTCCAATTACAGTTTCCTCGGCTCGGCTGAGGCTTAACCAGAAATCTTTACAAGCCTTGTGATGTCTCACAAGAATGCCGAGCGGCCTCGCTCTCAGCCTTGACCCGGAGTGTTGCTCGTGAAGGCTGATCGATGGGCATCGGGTCAAGGCACATGACCTCATGGATGTATGGAACGATATCGCGGACAATATTCAAATGCAATTGCAAATAGCATTTGCAATTGCGTTTCCCATATGTGGACGCACAAAGTGTGCCATAATTCAAATGCAATTGCAAACTTTGCATTACCGTTTGCTGATTCGCCTTTGCGAGCGCACACTGACTGCCAAATTTCAAATGAAAAAACAAAGTCCATTTGCATTTGTATTTCCCAGGTCTTACACGTCATGAACCTGTCATATTTAAATAGCAAAATCAATCACCACGTTTGCTTTTTCACTTTCTCTGCGCCGCGCGTCAAGCCGGCCAAAATTCAAACGCAATCGCTAATCCATTTGCAATTGCATTTCCAACACGTTACACAGAAACCTGTCAATCAGCGTCAGGGGCGGGTCTATACTGTGGGGCGGGATTGTATGGGGAGTGACGTCACTCGCACTCGCCGACCAAGAGGGGGATATTTGAGCACTGGAGGTGAACCGAGATTATCTCATTTGTTTATCAAGAAATAAACACACAAAAATGACAAATCGCATATTTTCTTGCTCCGGAGTGGACAGAGAAGTTTTTACAAATAAAAATATTTTTAGATCTTCTCCTGTTACAGCCTGCTGGAGCTAAATCTTTCAGAAACGCTGCGTACCGGTGTTATGCGCTAAAATGCCTCCCTGCCACTGATTGCACCCCCACAAAATCTCTGTCAAATATATGAGGACATCACAATCAAATATTCATATTATTATTATCAAATATAATATATGAGTATTATCACGAAGCGATTTTTATTATAAATAAGAAATATAAAAATATACATGTACAACCCCTGGCAAAAATTCTGGAATCACCCTCTCAGAAGATGTTCATTCAAATGTTTAATTGTGTAGAAAAAAAAACAAGCACATACATGCCACAAAACTATTTTCACTCAACAATCCAAACTTCTGGCTGTATAAAACACTTAAAAAAAACAAAGAAGGATAACTATAGTCAACGACAACTGTTTTAACAGCTCAAACAGAGGAAAAAAATATGGAATCACCATGCACTTTGCATTTCTACAACTGCTAATTAGTCTACAGTTAAAAAAGAGTGCTTGCACACATTAGGGATGTGTTGAACCAAGATGATTGACATAACTCATAGCTCCAACACGAGAGATGTCAGTTGAAACAAAGGAGAGAATTATCAAACTTCTTGGTTGTTCCCAGTCAGCTGTGTCTAAAATCTGGACCAAGTACAAATCAAATGGAAAGGTTGTAAAAGGGAAGCGTACTGGTAGACCAAGAAAGACATCAAAGCGCCAAGACAGAAAACTTAAAGCAATATGCCTTGAAAACAGAAAATGCACAACAAAACAAATGAGGAACAAATGGGCAGAAAGTGGAGTCAATGTCTGTGACCGGACAGTAAGAAATCGCCTAAAAGAAATGGGATTTACATACAGAAAAGCCAAAAGAAAACCATCATTAACATCTAAACAGAAAAAAACAAGGGTTCAGTGGGCTAAAGAAAGACAATCTTGGACTGCGGATGACTGGATGAGAGTTAGATTCAGTGATGAATCACGAATCTGCATTGCGCAGGGTGATGATGCTGGAACTTTTGTTTGGTGCCGCTCCAATGAAATTAATAAAGACAACTGCCTGAAGAAAACATGCAAATTTCCACAATCATTATTGATATGGGGTTGTATGTCAGGTAAAGGTATGTGAGACATGACAGTCATTACATCTTCTATAAATGCACAAGTTTATGTTGAGATTTTGGACACTTTTCTTATTCCATCAATTGAAAGGATGTTTGGTGATGGTAGCATCATTTTTCAGGATGATAATGCATCGTGCCATAGGGCAAAATCTGTGAAAACATTCCTACAGGAAATACATATAATGTCAATGGCATGGCCTGCAAATAGTCCGGACCTTAATCCAGTTTAAAATCTGTGGTGGAAATGAAAGAAAATGGTCCACGACAAGGCTCCAACCTGCAAAGCTGATCTGGCAACTGCAATAAGACAAAGCTGGAGACAGACTGATGAAGTATACTGTTTGACATTAGTTAAATCCAGGCCTCAGAGAATTCAAGCTGTTATAAAAGCCAGAGGTGCTGCAACAAAGTACAAGTAGTGTTTTTATTTGGTGATTCCATATTTTTTTCCTCTGTTTGAGTTGTTAAAACAGTTGTCGTTGACTATAGTTATCTTTCTTTGTTTTTTTTTTAAGTGTTTTATACAGCCAGAAGTTTGGATTGTTGAGTGAAAATAGTTTTGTGGCATGTATGTGCTTGTTTTTTTTCTACACAATTAAACATTTGAATGAACATCTTCTGAGAGGGTGATTCCAGAATTTTTGCCAGGGGTTGTACATGTATATTTTTATATTTCTTATTTATAATAAAAATCGCTTCGTGATAATACTCATATATTATATTTGATAATAATAATATGAATATTTGATTGTGATGTCCTCATATATTTGACAGAGATTTTGTGGGGGTGCAATCAGTGGCAGGGAGGCATTTTAGCGCATAACACCGGTACGCAGCGTTTCTGAAAGATTTAGCTCCAGCAGGCTGTAACAGGAGAAGATCTAAAAATATTTTTATTTGTAAAAACTTCTCTGTCCACTCCGGAGCAAGAAAATATGCGATTTGTCATTTTTGTGTGTTTATTTCTTGATAAACAATTGAGATAATCTCGGTTCACCTCCAGTGCTCAAATATCCCCCTCTTGGTCGGCGAGTGCGAGTGACGTCACTCCCCATACAATCCCGCCCCACAGTATAGACTCGCCCCTGACGCTGATTGACAGGTTTCTGTGTAACGTGTTGGAAATGCAATTGCAAATGGATTAGCGATTGCGTTTGAATTTTGGCCGGCTTGACGCGCGGCGCAGAGAAAGTGAAAAAGCAAACGTGGTGATTGATTTTGCTATTTAAATATGACAGGTTCATGACGTGTAAGACGTGGGAAATACAAATGCAAATGGACTTTGTTTTTTCATTTGAAATTTGGCAGTGAGTGTGCGGTCGCGAAGGCGAATCAGCAAACGGTAATGCAAAGTTTGCAATTGCATTTGAATTATGGCACAGTTTGTGCGTCCACATATGGGAAACGCAATTGCAAATGCTATTTGCAATTGCATTTGAATATTGTCCGCGATATCGTTCCATATGGATGAACAGGAAAAAAACAAACCTTGAGAAAATGACACTGGAAACAGGTAGAGGATCAATACTTAATTTTTAATGCATTTCACGTAAAAAACAAAAACATACGATTCAGCACTTTGTTTATGGTATATCCATTATATATTTGCATCAGGCATTAAATAATGTTATAATTAGTTCAGCGAGGTTTATGGGTTCGGAAATTAATTTAGTGAGAAGGGAGGAGGATAAAAAAGACAAGATGAGAACATACTGCCAGGAGCGTCTTGTTAGAGTCACGTGATGCACTTGAAGTGCCGTCTCATCCGCAGATCTTATCGGGTTGATCGATACGTTGCATCGTTTAACAGTACTGACATGAGGCGTGAGCTATGTCTTTGTCACAGCACCCAGAGATCATATAACATATCTTCAGCGTGTCCTTGGTTATCACGAACAACAATTATGACACGTTTCCCCGTGTCGAACAGAGCACAAAATTGTGTAAGGAAAGTCACTGAGTCTCAGTGGTGAACCTTGGAAACTTGGGATTTAAACAGAAACTGCACCGTAAGTCTAACAGTGCTCTTCACTCCTATCTAGAATAAATTCCAGACAATGTGTATATTACCTGTAATTACTTGCAGTGTTTTGAGATTAAGTAATTGCACAGACCCACATTGCGATGTTAATTTTTAGGCGGTAAATTGTGTTTTCAAAAAACTTTAAAAAATTTTTGTTTTTGTTTTTATTTTCTTATTTTATTTTATTTAGATGTTTTAATATTTGAAATGAAGAATGATTTGTGAAAAATAATCATGTTATAGGAAATCATGTTTTTTTTTTAATGAAGGTAATAAAGAGTTGCATTGTGTCTTTGTAGATTTAGAGAAGGCGTACGACAGGGTGCCGAGAGAGGAGCTGTGGTGTTGAATGAGGAAGTCTGGAGTGGCAGAGAAGTATGTTAGAGTGGTGCAGTACATGTATGAGAGCTGTAAGACAGTGGTACTGTAAGATGTGCTGTAAGTGTGACAGAAGAGTTCAATGTGGAGGTGGGTCTGCATCAAGGATCGGCTCTAAGCCCCTTTTTGTTTGCTCTGGTGATGGACAGTATGACAGATGAGGTTAGACAGGAGTCTCCATGGACTATGATGTTTGCAGATGACATTGTGCTTTGTAGCGAGAGCAGGGAACAGATGAAAATGGAAGAAAATTTGGGGAAGTGGAGGTACGCTCTGGAAAGCAGAGGAATGAAGGGTAGCCGCAGCAAGACGGAATACATGTGTGTGAATGAGAGGAACCCAAGAGGAACGGTGAGGATACAGGGAGCAGAGGTAAAGAAGGTGCAGGACTTTAAGTACTTAGGGTCAACGGTTAAGAGCAATGGAGAGTGTGGAAAGGAGGTGAACAGGCAAGGTTGGAATGGGTGGAGAAAAGAGGACATGAAGTTAGTTGGTGTGAGGATAGGGTTAGATGGAGGCAGATGATTCGCTGTGGCGTCCCCTGAAAGGGAACAGCTGAAAGACGAAGAAGATGGTTTTTTTTAATGACAGTCTTTTTTTTATATATAAATAAAAATTGGAATCGGTGGGAACTTGCTTTGGTGTCAAAGAAGTCAAAGTCCTTGATTTCATTACATGTTACGCTGTTAGTTATTTCCGTATAGCGGTGAGGGTTTTATCGCTCGTGTAAAGTGTACGAGAATTTTAATTGACACCTTCGAAAGTGGTTTAGCTTTTAAGAAGCACTTTTATTATATTCTTTCTGCAAGCTTTCCAGACGCTGATATACCCCTTTCCTGCCGCACATGACATGAACCCAGTTCCAATAACAACGCCCGGAGCGAATAAGCTAGCGGGTGACTCGGCTCTGTCTACTGACACCCAGACTTAATGAAACACTCACCTTGACTCCGGCGAAGACAACATTGACACCTAGCGAGTGTCATTCAGAGGAGATTATTATCCCAGCAAATGTGCTTATATGCCAACTACCACATACACACAAGCCCACACACACACACACATATATCCACACACATCCTGAAGGACCCCCTCGGCAGGAAGCATCTGCTTGGCTCAGAGTTGCAGGTGATAAAATGTAACACGGGCCACCTGGCAGCCTGAAGAACGAACGCACGTAGTGGCCACCATATTGGCTCGCCATATTAAACACCTGCTGGATCGACTCAGTTAGAGGACATTATCTATTGCCGCTTTTCCAAACCTGTCCCGTTTCCAATAAGACAAATAACACGGGCGAACCGAACAACGTGCAGATGCTCGGCTGTAATTTGTTTGCCTTGAGTGAATCCAGGGTGCAGTGGTGTGTAGTAAATCCTCTGTGATGAATTAGACACGTCGCTCAGATGTAACAAAGTCAGTCTTCTACAGTATGTACGTAGCTGCAGTAAATTTCCTTGAACTATTTTGACTCGATTCAAAGGAGCTGAATTACAAGCCAGTTCAAGTAGATTAGCGTTAAGTTTGTCATTTCCGGAAGTCATGTTTAATATACTGTATATAAGTTTTATGACCCTGCAGTTCGAGCCCATGCTGCAGTAAACAAGTAACTATCTGTACTCCAGTAATGTGCTGGAAATGAGGTCAGAAGTGCAATGATGCGTCCCGTGGGAAGGCCAGATGGCTTTCTTGGTTCACGTATGTCACTAACGGCGGTATCCATGATCTCAGCTCATGACCATGCCCGAGTCCTGTGTAGGAGGCACCGAGGCCAGGCCACCTGTGTAACCCACATGCTCCTTTACTGGAACAGCGTTTTTCAACGCTAACTCGATGGGAACGATGTAGAGATCTGAATACAGTCGAGGTCTGCGTATTACTTCATCATTCACTACAGACTGATGATCATGTGTTTATGAAGTATATGATGCTTGTGAATTCTGAAACGTATAATTTTTTCATACATGTAATCAATATGGCGACTTTTCCCCATTCAAAGTTCAAAGTGGTTCATGCGTTTGCAGTTTTTAAACAACAAACCATCCTAAGCAAAAGGAAAAAAACAAACAAGGTTCGCCAAGGGGAGCTCAACAGTTGTTTTTGTGCTTGCCTCCTCTCTCTTTTTAGAAATCAATAAGAGCTCTGAGAAAGAAGAGACGGCTAACGCGACCACCACCCCCCACCCCCACTCGCTAATGCCGAGCTCCCGTATGCTCCTCACACAGCTCAGCGTTCTCATCTAATCGGCTTGCGCTCAACTTGCGCTGTAATTAAAGAAGCCAGAGGGAGACCAATAAAAGAGGATAAAGGCGAAGTAGTGTGCTCTAACCTCAGGCCAGAGAACGTAATGAAACGGCAGCACGCTAATCACTGAGGTGTGAACTGCGTCTCCGGGCTGAGGCCGCGAAAAAAACAGAAAATAAAAAACAACTCCTGCATCAGATCTGTGACTGGAAGGGTGTGAACCTGTGCCGCAGGAGTGTTGACAAGCCAGACAGCTTGCCTGATGGATCAGTGTCCTCTAGCTAAATTTGCTAAATGCGGTTTGGTCTGGTTTAAATAATAGAAAGCGTAATAGAAATACTCATATTTTGCAAGATTATAACAAGGAATGAAATGCAGTAAAAGCTTATTTTTTGCCATGTGCTCTGTTTCGTCTTTATAATTAGTCTATTTTTGCAAATTGCCATGGGTGTAAAAAAAAGGGGGGGGTGGAGTTACAATCAATACATTATTACTTAGGTGATATCCAATCCATTTAGCATCTCATATATCATTTAAAACTGAGCATGCTGTTTAATTATTACACCAAAATGCGACTGAAATCTCGATTCTGATATAGAAAACAAACCAGGTCATTCTAATATTCTGTCATTCCTACTGTATAGTAACAGATTAGCAGGAGAATCAGATTAAAAGTGATGCTTTAATGTGAGAGGATGCTTGTTAAAGGAAGGAGTCTCCAGTGTCAGAAAAGGTGCCCCTTAGCCTCAGTGAAGGGCAATCTTAATGCTCCAGCATACCAAGACATCCCGGATGACTTCCAACTTTGTGGCAACAGTTTGGTGAAGTCCCTTTTCTATTTCGACATGACAGTGCCTGTGCACGAAGCAAAGACTATAAAGACACGGTTTAATGAGTTCTGTGTGGAAGAACTTGACTGGCCTGTCTATAGCCTTTGGGATTAACTGGATGAACTAGAACAGAGATTGCGAGCCAGAATTTCAGTGCCTGACCTCGTAAATGCTCTCTAGAATGGAAAATTCCCACAATAACACTCACACAAAGAGTGGAAGCTGTCATAGAATTGCAGCTTTGACCAAATACTTTTGTCCATACACTATATGGTATGTTACTTTAAGCTCTAATGCTATACAGTATACTCCTTCCATGAATGTTAAAACGTCACATTATTACACCCCTCCTCCAAATGCGCCATTTCAGTGTCTATGAAAATGAGCTACTGCTTAGCCACTCCCCTCCAGAGATTAGCCACTCCCCCCTAGAGCAACAATATGAGGTCACATTAGGCGAAAAATCTAACCAAGGTCTCAATGGAACAATGGCTAAACTTGACTAATAAAGTAAATTTTGAATGATAGGCCCTCTTTAATGGTCAGTTGTACTGTATATTGTGAATGAGCTATAACTATAAAAACACCAACGTATCAGAACAAGTGCATTAATGCAGTATAAAGATAAGTTGCAGCTGGCCTGCTGTCAATCCAAACCTCATTCAAATTACTCTGCTTTCATCCAAATTAGAAGTACGTAGGAATTCTAGAACAAGACAAAAAAAAAGGACAGTAGTTGCATCTGAAAGAAAGCAGTGGCCATAGTCCGTGTGTCTTGTTTAAATTTTTATGCAGACTAATGACACAGACAGAAGAAAGACACCCACCCCGGTGTCTGTCTGAGTCTGGCAGCCATTTTAATAAACAGAGATTAATTTGTACTCCTGCACACTAACTTAATCTGCTGAGCGGAACAACTTTACAACATTTACAGCACAAACCTTTGCCTTTCTCACCTTTTCCAGATCGTTTGTGTTTGTGTGTGTGGTTTTTTTTTCTTTTTTCTAAAGTGCTGAATGCTGACTGACAGGTGGAGCACGTGTCCTTCAGTGGGTCAGATTCTATTTTTCGTCTTGCTTTTTTTCCCCAAGCAAAACCTGTTGATTGAGTTCCAAGGCCCCCTGCCTCAACCCAAAAACGAATCAAAAATCAGTCTTCTGTGTTTCCTTCTGTAACTGGAAAAGGTCGTTTGAAATTGCATCAGCGGCGCGGCTACATCTGTTGGACTCTGAGTATATTAGATCATCTTCTCTATGTGATATTGTCTGATTTAATGCAGGGCTCCAAAGAAATCTGAGTCTATGATCGAGATTTCATTATTTGTTCAATTTATGATTTAAATAATCCATTTTGATGATTCTTTTGGACTCTGACTAAATTGAAATATACATCAGAATATCCTATTAAATTATACCACAGTTAGCCCAGACCGAGTAGTCTGATTGGATAAGAGGCTTTCCACGGGTTGTGATAGACAGTAACAGATCCGAGGTGTTTAACTACAGTATATGTATCAGGACTGTACGGTCCGCAGTACTGAGGAGAGAGCAGCTACCTGCCAAAACCCACATTCACAACCAGTCACAGAAGCACTTTCAGCAAGAGCACACATCTGATAACGTTATGTCGTCTTAAACAACACGCCGTCTCTGCAGTAATCACTTCTAAGGCATTCTGAATGACCTCTAAACCGTCCGGGTTGTTCTGTTTATGACTAATGTGAGCTTACAAACCTGGCCAGCTCCTAACCCAAGACTGAATGCTGAATCCCTCTCTAACCCCTGATCAAGGGCACTACTTTGTGTTTGGAACAAGGGATTGTAAACCTACACAGTGCACAGTGCAACTTTCCATTCATTTGGGATTTAACCCTGGACTCCAGATATTACAGTAGCTCGGAATAAGTGTAAATATAAAGTAATTCTTTAAAGTTTCTCAGGACTGTCCACCTCCATACATAGTTTATTCCCCTCACCTTTTGGCTACAGAGTACTGGTAGGATTTAATAAATTGTGGTTGCATAAATCTTGGTTTTTGTAACGCTTGACGTCAAAGCCATGCCGATATTCAGCACAACAACACTCATTCTGATGTAATTTGCTTCATTTCATGTAACCATGTCTAAATATAGAGTACTAGTATTAACATTTCATTTTTACACCCGTTGTAACAATGTGATTTAATGATACAATGGGTCTTAAAACGTGTCTCAGTCATTGGTCATTGTCCAGTATAAGTCTGTATTTTTCCTTATTTTTCTCCTATTTTTTCTTTTTTGTCCTCACGATTGGGAAATTTGGCAGAGATACCATACTTGCCTCCTCCTGCCTTAAATAAAACCACACTTCAAAAAAATATTCACTATAGATTTCAACGAAACGAGGCTGTTCTCCACCTGTCTAGCTTTCTGTTTGAGGAATTATGTGGAATGACGTCACAACTCTGATGCTTATTTCAGGTCTTTATGAAGTCTCCATCAGAATGTGCTTGATCCAAACTCCAGGATTAACTGAGCATCTCCAGTTGAGCCTCCTGCTGTTCTGTTATAATGAGTTACCGAGGCATCTCCTGCAGATCTTGATCTTTCATCCATTCACTGATTCATAGTTTTCCCAACTGCCATCCAGCACTGTAGATATGGAGGTTGTGTAAAGGTGATTCCATAACACAAGCAGCATGCATAAAGCATACATTATAGAACTGTCAAAGCAAATAAAGAGCATCGTCTCTGGGAATCGAACCCGGACCCTGGAGGTGCAAGTTGACAGTGCTGTGCAACAGTCTCTCATTTCCTCATATTAAATGTCATTTATGGTGTCATGGTGGTGTGGTGGTTAGCATTGTCACCCTCCTTCTCTCTGGTCCGGGTTTCATTCCTGCCTCGGGTATATGTGCATGGAGTTTGCATGTTCTCTCTATGCTTGGGTGCTTGACCAGCATAGCGAGAAAACACATGTTGTCAGCAGCAACCTCATTTCCCCACTCGTCTATTCCAACCATTCAGCACCACCTAATCACCGGCCAGATCATCTGCACCTGTTTCTTACCGGTTCAGGCCTTAAGTTTGATGTTTTTTATGCTTAAATGATTGATAGGTCACTGTTTGGCTTAACAAACAAAAAACATTGGGACTGGCTTGAAAATGAGAGGCAAAAAGTCCTTCAGAAAGCCTGCAAAACTATTCCTCAAGACTACATTAACAATACAAGAATGTCTGGAGATTTGGAAGCAAAATATGAAGAAATAAGTTGTCAAGACTTTTGCATAGTACTGTATATTAAACATAATGTCAGGTATAACTGCAGATAAGTTGGGTCAAGAGTTTTGTACAGGACTGTTCATCTAAAAAAAATTTTAAGGATCTACACTTTTGTTGCAGAACCCAAACTCCAGGGGGAGCCATCGCAATGGTCTGATCTGATCCTGATCTGGCTTCATCTACCTAGGCAGAAGAGCAAACCTGATGTAGCCTCTCCTACCTGCAATATGGAGTCATACCCAATCCAACTCCGGTACCTGAGCAAAGCTGAACAAAAATCCAGACAGTAAATACAACTCAGTACATATACTGTAAGGAAGGACACATGTTGTCAAGGGTGTAGTTTTGTGATGTAGAGCACAAAACATACTGTAGGTAACGCCTCAATTTTTAAGTGATATAAGCACCAGCTGGATTAGGGCTGGTTCTGCCTCCAGGAACTCATCCTGTGTTTTCCTGTGGGTTTGGGAAATGAATAAAACAATACACACTTTGAAGATCTTTAAGTTTGTGCCTCAGAGGAAACCCTCCTTCTCCATCTAAAAGGTTTCCAAGTAGAACCAAGACCAAGAACCGTTAATCACTCAATGAACCCGAAGAACACTTTTTCTACCAAATATTAAGATCTCTGGGTATTACGACAAATATCAATATCAATACAGTGGTACTGCAGCATAGGTGCGATGCCAAGAGGAATCACAAGTGAGGTTTAATGTCTATTTATTGAATATTTTACATATATTTATTTACATATTTATTTATATTCTCTACATTTACATGTCTTTTCTAAATGTAATGATGTTTTTATATGCAAAAATATGATTATAGTGTTGGAAATTGGTAATATTGGTAATATTTATGGGTGGCTGGAACGGATTATCTGCATTTACATTATTTCCGTTGGGAAAATGTGTTTCACAACACAAAATTCTGCCTTAAGAACATTAAATTCGTATGCTGAGGCATCGCTGTATGTCAATATTTGCGTGTTTTGATTAGAAGACAGATTTAAAAGGGGCATGGAAGGACTGCGTGTACAATTTTACGAACCTCTTTATAAAAATAAAAGCTATGGGCCCTTAATTACCACACGTACCTCTAAAAAAGAACATGGAAAAACACGATTTTCTCCAAATTCTTGGTATCATTTTAATTATTCTTGGTATCAAAGTGAAAGAACCCATCGTAAAAAAAAACCTAAGTATCAAAAGAGCTAAATGTTAAATATCTGAGAGGTTTTAGATAACTATAGTAATAATAATAATAATAATAATAATAATAATATTAAGAAGAAGAAGAAGAAGAAAGTAAAGATATTGGAGTTTCTTACAGAGACCTGCCTGATTAATATTTGAACTTGTAAATATGAGGTGTTTATTTTAAGGGTTTATTGGATAATTAACAGTCCTTAGCTTCCTGAAAAGGTGTGTCCTTGTGTTCTGTTTTGATTAAGTCATGTTGTGCATGTGCAATATTTCCAGGTGCCGCGTGTCCGTGTGTTGTTGTGCTTGATATAATGTAAAAATCTGTTTATTAAAAAGAAAAGTTAGTGCATTTCGGTATTCGCTTCTCATATGTCATTACAGTGGAACCTCAGATTACGAGCATAATTCGTTCCGGAGGCGGGCTCGTATTCCAAAACACTCGTAAACCAAATAAAATTTTTATGGAAACTCAAATTATTCGTTCCACAGCCCCAAAAAAATAAATACATAAAAATAATTAACACAAAATATAAAGTAAAAATAAAACAAATTAACCTGAACTTTACCTTAAAAAAAAACTTAAAAATAAATCCAGACAGATAAGTGTTTCCGTTTGTGCACGCAAGTGCACACACACACACACACACACACACACACACACACACATATTAACGGAGAGACCATTTTTAAAAACGTTAAAAAATTAACAAGGAACATCGCTAGTCACACTCGCGTGAGTGCATACTAACGGAATCACGGTAAAGTAAAGTAAAGTGGAATCACGGTAAAGTAAAACAACATCAAACTAATTAACCAGCTCCTCACCTTTGAAAACCGTCGCGACAGAGCAGAGAGAGCACACATACTCGCTCGCGTTTACAGCCCCCCTCCTCTCAGGTTCCCAAACAAACACGCACACTCTCTGCCTTATACAGACACACACACATGCACACAAACACAGATGCACACTTCAAAACTCTGCAAGCACTAAGACCCAGCAGGGGAGACGATAGGTCTCGGCTTTACAGCCCCCCCCCCCCCCCCCCCCGCCTCCTCTCAGTATGCCCTCACGCGAGTGTGACCAGCGATGTTCCTTGCTAATTTTTAAATGGTTTTAAAAACGGTCTCCCTGTTAATGTGTGTGTGTGTGTGTGTGTGTGTATTCACCCAGAAGGAGAGACGATTGCCTACAATTCCGCAGCGCCAGAGAGAGAAAAACCGTTGGCTCAGTTGTGATGATGTGAAGCTCGGCGTCAAAAGAAGAAGCGCATGCGTGATACATGATACTCGGTGCTCGGAAACTAAGACAACGCTCGTTTTTCAAGTCAAAATTTATTACAAATCTTTGCTCGTCTTTCGGAACACTCGTAAACCACATTACTCGTAATCCGAGGTTCCACTGTATTTCATGTTTTTATTCATAAACAGCCATAACTTCTAGTTCTGTTTATTTTGTTCCATTCTTTGGTTTACATCCTGGTAATATACTGTCATGTCTACTCTGACACAACAGACACAGCAATTAATTATCCGCTTATTTACACATTTCCTAACTGAAGCTTTTTCTCTGTTATAGGAATGTTTTCAGTCTTATATTAAAAGTGTCCTAGCTTTCCTACTGAATTTGCAACGACATCCTTTTGGTTTCCAATTCTTCATGGTCCTGTCGCGGTACAGATCCGGTTTACACTTGTTATCCATGACAGAAAGGGGCCGAACGGACAGGAGCGAGCGCTGCTGGTAAATTGGATACAGGCAGAGCAGATAAGCAGGCAGAATCTCTGCGGCCTCTCGGGGCTAAAAATCTATTAGCAATGCCAGGAAGTTAAGCACAAGCCTCCTGGGTGAATGCTCCCAAGCCCTGGCAGTTTTTTTAATGAAACTCTTGAAATCTTAGCCAGTTCATTTGTACTTCTGCCTCGACTTTCTTTCTTGTTATAAGACTCAGGCTTTAACACGACGTGTTCTTTTTAAACCTTCTGAAAATTAAAATGTGTCTAAAGGATGGCTGGTGAAAAACCTTTCTTTTCTGTCTCGTTTCTGAACTGTATACGTACGCTGCCTGTAAATGAATGGAAACAACTACGGAGATTGGAATGCAGAAGGATACTGTATTGCTGAACCGTCAACATCGACTCATCAGAGTGCTAGGGAGAGAGGAAAGATTGGACTTTGGAGTGATGGAAAAAGGTCATGTGACCTAATGAGTCCAGATTGATCTTATTCCAGCGTGATGGGCGTGTCAGGGTAAGAAGGTAAGAGCATGAAGTGATGCACCCATCTTGCGTAGTGTCCACTGTACAAGCCTCTGGAGACAGTGTTATGTTCTGGGGTTGATCAGTCGCTCAGGTCTAGACTCTGCAACGTTATGGGGCAATAAAATGAAGTCAGCTAAAGTTTTTTTTTCTGGCCATATTCCAGGATTCCGTTTGTGAAAAGTTGTTCAGGGAGCATGAGGAATGACTTTCACACCACATTGCACACCATAATTAAAGCTAAAGGCACTCAAACAAAGTATTTGTTTTGGCCAGGCAGTGTAATAAATGGCTTTTTATTTAGAAATTGAATTAAGATGATATAGGACTATATTTATAACACTTCCCTACCTTCTACTGTATACTTTTTCTAATTATTCCATTCTTTTAATAAGAAAAAAAAACAATCAATACAAAGAAAAATGGAAGAAGAAAAGAAGTAAGTAAGACAGAACCACCTCGATCATAATGAGATGATGTTCATGATGAGATGCCAGCCTTTCCTTAAGATAATGTAAAACAGTGATGCAAAATGGTTTCAAAGTTTTGCAATAAGGAACATGAAGACTAATGAAACTTTTCAGGCGTTCGTAAATCGTCCAGACTTATGTAACTGCTCCTGCTGGTAATGAGAGAATAATATTCCGTTTGTTTTTAGCGCTTAGACATGAAACGAGATGTCGGAAGCACTGAGAGAAATGAGGCATTATTGACACAAAGTACAAAACGGTGCCTTTAATTTGCTCCTCAATTATGAAACTCCTCATAATCTCTGGGAAAAGTTTTTTTTTTCACTGCTCTATGATTTGTCATATTTGCAGAATAGTTCATTTATCAGAGTATAGCAGTGAGAAAACACACACACACACACACACAAGTTAGTACAAATGCGTAGTGCTGATTAATCTCTCAGTTTCACGACATTAAATAGTAATGAGAAAAGAATTTTTGTTTGAGTATTTTTAAACAGCGCCAGTCTTTTTTTTTTTTTTTCACTGTGAGCCTCCCTTATGAATATGAATGACTTGTATATGACTATAAATTATATAATCAGCCAATCATGTCAAAGCATAATAATAATAATTAGCTGTAGCAGATTTTTTGAAGATGTATCATTGAAGATCTTCATGTCATTAATTCCTCTCTCGGCGTGGTTGCTAGCATGCTAATTACATATTACAGTTGATTTCGATCATGTCCTTCATTATCTCCATCTCTGTCCATTCATTCATTCATCTTCTATACCGCTTAATCCTGTGTTCAGGGTCGCGGGGGACCTGGAGCCTATCCCAGGAGACTTCGGGCACTAGGCGGGGTACACCCTGGACAGGGTGCCAATCCATCGCAGGGCACACACACATACACACACTCACACACCCAATCACACACTACGGGCAATTTGGGAACGCCAATTAGCCTAATCTGCATATCTTTGGACTGTGGGAGGAAACCGGAGTACCCGGAGGAAACCCACCAAGCACGGGGAGAACATGCAAACTCCATGCACACAGAGACGGGAATCGAGCCTGGCCGGGGAATCGAACCCAGACCCTGGAGGTGCAAGGCGACAGTGCTAACCACTACACCACCGCGCCGCCCATCCCTGTCCAGTCATCGCTTTATCACACTGTGTTCACCTGTTTAGACCACACTGTTTTGTGTTGCAGTACGTTTTTTTGCATTTCTGAGCGTTTTAAGTTTATATCCCATGTGTACTGTGTCAAACACACTTTTGGTTTGAGTTTCATGACTGAAAAAAACAAAAAGACAAAACCTGTACAGTCGAACAATAGTGGTGGAGCTGGAGTCCGAATTTCCCCCAGAAAACAAATCCATTTCTTAGAAACTGTTCCCCCATAGTTGTTAACTCAGACGCTTAGTACAATTTTCGACCCAAGGCAAGACGCCTGATCTCACCTGTCAATCTGTTCAGTCGAAATATACAGTATATATATATTTTTGCTCCCCCGTTCCCGCACACCGTGCCATGCAAAGATCTCGGTGTATCAGCAGAAAGACTTGAGGGATAACCTTTATTTCCAGCGAGAGAGGGCTTGCGCATGGCGTGTATTTTTGATAACAGATCGCCCATCATTCACGCCAGACGAGTTTCCATCAGCGCGAGGAGAAGCAGCAGTCAGTCCTGGAGTGATTTGACAGGCGCCTAGACGCTCGCCTGAGCCCAGGGGAGGCTGTGTTGCGCTCTCAGACAAACCCGGTAAGTAGCAGTGGGATGCCAGGCTGGATGATGGAATACGGGCTGTGTTATCTCACAGCGGGATCAGAGCCGGGTTTGAGACAAAAGGACTTTACCCAGCTCAGGGACAGCAATGGAGGCAAAAAGAACTGAATCTGGAGCGAGATTGTCAAATTGACTTTTACAGGGAACATCGGGCTACGGCGAATTAACTCAGTGGAAGTCTGTCGCATAGCGCCGCATTAGACCAATTTAAAATCATCTAAGGTCTCTGTGGTGTCAGAATATCCGTAACTTTGTTACCTGACTTTAAATATTTAAGCACTACAGTATATTAACACAAGAGCCATAGATCTTCACAGCTGAGCCGACGTTATTCACAACAACTCACAACCTTGAGCGTCTCACTGCTTAATACGGCAGCGGACAAAGCAAGGGCAATACGCAAAGCAGAGACACTCTATCTCTAACGCCTGTGTTTTATAAAGGAGATTTATTCCATCACAAAAATAGTGTTCCATTATGTGACTTGTTGCTAAGCTGTAAAATATTATACAAAGGCGAATAAAGGAATTTGTCAAGGCTGTGAATTAGCGGCTAGGTTTAAAAGCTAACATAGTTTAGATAGCATGTTGGGTAACATCCTGCTATTATTGTGCTCTTTTTTTCCAAATCTAACCAAATAGAGCCGTACCTCGGCATGCAAATTTTATCCGTTTCAGAGACGAGTTCTCGAGGCGAAATTTCATATTGTGAAACTCATTTTCTATAAGAAATAATGTAAATGCAGATTATAATCCGTTCCGGTCATCCGAAAATATTACCAATATTACTCATTTCCAACACTATGATCATATTTTTGCATATAAAAATAATCAAAACATTTAGAAAAGACATGTAAATGTAGTAAAATATGACATTAAACCTAATTTCTATTAAAGCCTTAATTAATGATTCTTTATAACGAAACTGAAAGCGGCTCCTTTTTCTTCTTGCTTCCGTCCTTGATAACGTTCTTCGGTCCTGTGGTGTTATGTCTTCACTAAATCTTACACAGAAGGCAAAGAAAATAAATGAATGTAACTCACTATGCTTGGGATTCCACTGACACTAACACGTTTTGAACGGCTTTTCGACGACGCGCCACCGACTCAGTCGCTCATACTGTATGCTGAAAATGCTTCGTATGCTGTCTTGCAAAACTTTTTGCTATATGTGAGTGTAACGCCACCTGCCAGACACAGATTGAACTACACTTCCCAGCATGCATGCTCCTGATCACCGGAGTACTAATGACACGACACACCTGTTTCCAGTCTCTATGGGAATATAAAAGATGTTGAGTGACATCAGATCCCAGTGAAGTATACGCTCTCATGAGTTTTCTTCAGACTACACCAAGTCGTCGCTTCCTGATTGATTTCCTGTGTGTGAACTTAGCTTTGTGTTTTTGACTATTCCTTCACATTCTGTTCGCCTGAACTTCGTGCTCTTGACCCGATTTTGCCTTTGAACTACCCGTGTTTGATTTCATCGTGTCGGATAAACGATGTGTTCCACCTGCTCTTGCGTCCACTCTGCGCTGTGGGTCTAACAGTAAACTGTATTTATGATCTTTTATATATTTTTTAAGTACTGTTAAAATGTTGCTATGTCGTCAATGGACCGATACAGGTTTTCTGGATAACATGTAGAAAGTGCTGGACTGTATTTGGTCCAGTTAATGTGCTAAAATACAGTAAGTCTTGAGCCTCCCCTCATTGCTTAATGTTAAATTAAATGTATTTATGTAGATTAAATGTAATAAATAAGACCAAATGTTTTACTGCCCCAGGCTACAAAGTGCCTAAAGATACAAATAAAAAAATTGGTTGTTTATCCAGCAACCTCAGCAGCGACCTCATTTCCCCTCTCGTCTGTTCCAACCACTCAGCATTCAGCATCAGTAGTATATTAATCACCGGCCTGATCATCGGTCATCATCTGCACCTGCTTAGGTACAATGGCGGCGCGGTGGTGTAGTGGTTAGCACTGTCGCCTTGCACCTCCAGGGTCTGGGTTCGATTCCCCGGCCAGGCTCGATTCCCGTCTCTGTGTGCATGGAGTTTGCATGTTCTCCCCGTGCTTGGTGGGTTTCCTCCAGGTACTCCGGTTTCCTCCCACAGTCCAAAGACATGCAGATTAGGCTAATTGGCATTCCCAAATTGACCGTAGTGTGTGAATGAGTGTGTGTGTGTGTGTTTGTGCTCTGCGATGGATTGGCACCCTGTCCAGGGTGTACCCCGCCTCGTGCCCAGAGTCTCCTGGGATAGGCTCCAGGTCCCCCGCGACCCTGAACACAGGATTAAGCGGTATAGAAGATGAATGAATGAATGTTTATGAAAGTCACTACAATGATGTCATGCTAATGTTGTCTCTTGGTTACACCCACACAACCCCCCACACACACACACACACTAACCCTTCATCCGAAAGGCTTTTCTGTGTCTGCTTCCATAAATATAGTTTATAATGTCCATCACTGGACTGAGTGTGAATTCGTTCAGAGGGACTTGCAGATTAATGGCACGTGTCTACACTTTCAAAATCACTGCAGAGACGTTTCTGTTACGAATAATTCATCTTTAAAAACTCGTGTATGTATGCATACTGTATATATCTCTGACACATGAGACTCACTTAATATCCAAGAATGACTAATGAAACAATTATATATGACTCCTGTTTGGAATAAATTCCTGCAGCCACGCCAGCCCTTTAACGCGTAAGATTGAGGATCTGAGCTTTAAAGAAATCGATAAAGAATGTATTTGTGTTTGTCTGAAGGCTGTTTTGAATTTTATTAATTATAACATTTTACACTATTAAGTACTAATGAGATGCAAATGAAATTAAGTACACAATCCCTTGTGGTCACGATGTTATCCGAAGGTAGACGACATCGCCATATCTTTAGAAGCTTCTTCCATTCTTACGCATTTTGTTCATCTAGCCCGGGGCAGGAACCTATAGGTCGTCTCCTGTGTCCAATTCAGTTATCCACTCAATGGGAGAAGCTCGAATCCCAACCGCAAGTACAGTTTTAGTGAAAATGACTATCGATTAGAGATTGTATGAATTCGAATCTTGATGATCCAAGAGTCCAAACAGGGGAAAATTAATCATGTTGTCTGGGCGAGAGGGGCATGTTCTCTCTACCAGGTCACTACAGCAACACTACTCGGCCGCGAGGTCATAGCGCTTTCCTCTCAGCGTGTTCCACAGCTTTGAAGGTCAGCTTCAAGTAAACGACGTCATTTCTATGTTGGAAATCAGCAGAGTTATCGCTCTTCACTATTGTGTCTCACACTTAGCTTATTAAATCTTTAATACAATACAGCTTTATAAAGAAAAAAGTGATGATGGAGAGACTTCAGCTTCCCTTCGTGTCACCTCCGCTCACGACACGACCGCCTTCCAGTTGACATTTCTGTCATGTGGCATTTCGCTGTCTTTTTTTTTTTTCTGTCTTTTCCCGAAACGCAATGTCAAACAGCTCGGATGAAAAGAGGACTCTGTCAGAATATTAACAAGACTGCTAGGATTTGAGAAAATCCTCACACATGATATGACAGGTAATAACATTATGGTGCCACGGATATTACATTTCTAATAGATCAAAAAAAAAAAAAAAAAACATTTTAGACATGTGTCCTAAAAGTACATTCAGATAAATGACAAATTTAAACATTAATAAAAATATTGCAAAAAAAAATACCTCCTAGCAAATGAATTATTGTTGAATTTAGCCAAGGCGGCACGGTGGTGTAGTGGTTAGCACTGTCGCCTTGCACCTCCAGGGTCTGGGTTCGATTCCCCGGCCAGGCTCGATTCCCGTCTCTGTGTGCATGGAGTTTGCATGTTCTCCCCGTGTTTGGTGGGTTTCCTCCGGGTACTCCGGTTTCCTCCCACAGTCCAAAGATATGCAGGTTAGGCTAATTGGCGTTCCTAAATTGCCCGTAGTGTGTGATTGGGTGTGTGAGTGTGTGTATGTGTGTGTGCCCTGCGATGGATTGGCACCCTGTCCAGGGTGTACCCCGCCTAGTGCCCGAAGTCTCCTGGGATAGGCTCCAGGTCCTCCGCGACCCTGAACACAGGATTAAGCGGTATAGAAAATGAATGAATGAATGAATTTAGCCAAATTGATTTGTTTTATGATGCTGATTTATTTTTTCATGTTATACATATAATACAGAAAATGTGCCAAAGAAGCTACTTCTAAAGTTTATACAACATGGAAGTGACCAATGTTGCTTCCCTAAAAATTTCAAGTTGCTAACTTCAGCCATTTTGGAGAGACGATTTTACTGTATATGTGACCCAAAAATGGCCATTTTTCAGCCTTATTCTGCCTCGCTTCAAACTAAAATGATACAAAATGCTAATTATTCATATTTCACTTTGACTATTGATACGAAAATTTTGTGTAAGCCTCTAGAAGCGTATGACCTGTAAAAACTGTTGTTAAATTAAAGCATTCTGTCTAAAATTAAGAATCCCCCCGCCCACACACACACACACACACAAAAAGAAATGTAGTGTCCGTAACCATGTTAAATTCATGTTGCAATATCTTAACAATTTTGGATTTTAAAATAATACACTTGTGACAGATTCATGACTTTTCGTGTAAAATATAAATTGGCCGATTTTCATCTGAACGACAATTATGACCATTGAAAGATTTGAATTTTAAAAAGTTACCAATATGAAAACATGAAATGGCATGAAATTGTATTTAGCTAATGTTTCTTTTTATCTGCTAAAAATATGTGTTTTGCATATTTACAAAACTGAAGCATAAATCAGGAGATAAGAAACATTAAGAATTATGAAAAATTATGTTATATGATCCTATCTGAAAATTAACTTTTCGTCATAGATCAGACACTTTTTAGCACTGATTTCACATGTTTTGAAACCTATCTATAATTCCATAAAATACCCACACAACATATTTTACATATCTATATTTTTACACTTTTATACCTCAGAGTTTATAATTTCTTTCTGTACTGTCTGTAAATCCTGCATAATTTATACTTTTCTATTTCAATTCTATTTTATTTTCATAACTTTTGTGAATATTGTACATTTTTCGGTCTTTTTCAATATTGTTCTTATGTTACTTTTATTGGATAATTAAATTTTGAGAAAAAATGTCTTGTTCTTTTGGCAGATAATTTTACTAGTTTTTAGGAATTTTATTTCTTGAAACAAGCTACAGTAAATTATCCGCCAGTAGGAGAAGACACTTTTTGCTTGCAATTTATGGAACATCTTTTATTTTCCTTGTTGTAATCTTATTTTAATCATTTTAATATAGGTTACGCTAAATTCAGCAACATTTCACTTGCTAAGGTGCGTGTTTGCGTTAATGCTTGTTTATTACTATTGAAACATCTTTCTCCACAATCTGTTCATTGTTAGTTGTGAAATCAACTCTTAGCCAGTGTGAAATGTTTAACAGGAAGTTGCATCATAAAATTGCCTGAACGTTACAGGAAATTGAAAAGTCTCTTATTCTTGAGGTTGCTTTGAATTCTGTTACCTATAACGTGAATTTAAGTTATGTTCATTTTAACATGTCTTAGCATGTGTATTGCTTACACAATGTATGATAATTTATTCTAAAGAATGGTGATGGTAAAATTAATATTTTGGTTGATTCACTGTTAAAAACGTCCCAAAGGCTAAGCGGCACCCAGTGGCTAGACCTTGTAGTCTGTTTCCTCGTGTCTTACTCACATTTAATAACAGTATCCCGGCTTAAAAGCCTTCTCTCGGGAAACCAATTTTCCCTTATGTCTAGCTCTAAATTGTTTCTGCTTATGTGAACGCCAGCAGACCTCCACTTAACATCACGTCAAACGGAGCTAATCCTTAAAAAACTGAATGACGTTCCAGAAGTCGAGAGCTGTGAAACAGACAGGGGGGATCCACTTAATCTCCCTTTCTATCTCTCTTTCATTCGATTAATCCCCGCCACAGCTGTTTGAGACACACTCCGCTTGTGTAATGGACGTCCTTCCCTGCTGTGAGCTGTAATTGAAAAATGACGGCTCGCACGCCGCTCCTCCTGACTGCTGCATCCTGACAAACCGCTGTTTGTCTGCGAACGTTTGGTTTTAACACAGAGGATTATGTTTTGTCTAAAAATAAAACTAGCGCAGATGGTTGTTTGTTTGGGTTTGTCGGTGTTTTTGTTTGAAGTGTGACCCAAAAATGGACAAAAAGTTAAGACGCTAAGCTAAGATTCATCAGAGCAGCTATTTAGAACATTTCCTTTCTTTAGCATGCTGTTTGCTCTTACTTAAAATCATCTATATCTCACTCGAGGACGTTTTCCTGAATATTAGAGTGGCTGTGATATCTTCTGCACTCGGCAGGCGGCCTATGGCCGCATCACAGCCGCGCTGATATCGAGCACAACGGCACTCGGTCATATTCCTTAATTAACGGTTTCAACTATAGTTTACACTGTCGCCTTGCACCTCCAGGGTCCGGGTTCGATTCCCCGGCCAGGCTCGATTCCCGTCTCTGTGTGCATGGAGTTTGCATGTTCTCCCCGTGCTTGGTGGGTTTCCTCCGGGTACTCCGGTTTCCTCCCACAGTCCAAAGATATGCAGGTTAGGCTAAATGGCGTTCCTAAATTGCCCGTAGTGTGTGATTGGGTGTGTGAGTGTGTGAGTGTGTGTATGTGTGTGTGCCCTGCGGTGGATTGGCACCCTGTCCAGGGTGTACCCCGCCTAGTGCCCGAAGTCTCCTGGGATAGGCTCCAGGTCCCCGCGACCCTGAACACAGGATTAAGCGGTATAGAAAATGAATGAATGAATGAATGAATGAACTATAGTTTAAGAAAAACTGTCCAAATTTACAAATCTAATTACTTCATGAAATACATACATTCAGTATCTATAAGCTTTGATTACTTTGGCAAAATTAGCCTTGTAGTGTCTATAAAAGACTAAAAGTAAACACCAAACTTGGCTGTTTTATTTTTTATCTAAATTCAATCACATAATTATGCCCTTGTTCCCACTGAGTTCAATTTGTCTTGTCTATTTTCCAAAATGCTCCTCACAATCCCCTCTGTAAACGTATTTTCAATATCAAAATCAAATCCAGCCTGAATGCCGAATTAACCTATAAATAATTAACCGCTCCGAGTAAACTCTAATTGCTTTTTTTTTTTATAATATGCCTACAAATGTTAGTACAAGAGCAATGATGTCAACAAGAGGCAAATCAATTTGCATTAATCTCCTCCCTCGTGGGGGTAAATCTATGCAGATTATTTAAACATCATTAAACAACTGTGGTTCATATTACAAAGCTAGTTAATAATAGATGAGGTTTGTTATAAGGCAACGGATTCATTCAATCGGAATTCACTTTGCATGCGATTTGAAAATATTACAAACGCAATCAAGTAATTAAACGCAGCTGGTTTTGTGCAAAGAAAATAATGCCACTTCAGTTAAGAATTTTTCAGTTTTTTTAGCTAGTAATAAAAATAACAGACTTCCAGGAGTTCATTACAAGAAAAGAAAAACAAGACAAGCAAGCCTAAGGATCTGAGAGACATTAACAAGCTGGGTGAGAGCATTCCCAACATGGGAGGTCTTCCGGTGTGGTCCTGCTACGCAGTGGGTAGTACTAGTAGTCCAACAGCTTCATGCTTGCCCAAGAATCATTGATCTGGATGAGAAGCAAAGGCTAGCCTTTATAACAGTGTTGTGTACAGTGCTGCGTAGACAAAAACTGGTCAGGGTCTCCATGTTGACCTTGACATCTACCCATGTTGACATTTACCTGGTGAATGAGAGCAAAGACACGGTGACGTTTTGCTGAAAAACCCTGGGTTCTGGAAATCATGTGGATTTCTTTGACATCTTCCAAACATTGGTACAAGTACTCCCTGACGCCATTGGCGCACCGTGGAATTGTTGAGGAACATAATGAACTATTCAAGGT
The DNA here is from genome assembly GCA_030522415.1 of Channallabes apus. Lineage (NCBI taxonomy): Eukaryota > Metazoa > Chordata > Actinopteri > Siluriformes > Clariidae > Channallabes > Channallabes apus. The sequence goes on from CM060121.1 coordinate 3,116,734, forward strand.
GTTGCCTCCAAACCTGCCAGATCTCCGTCTGATTGGACAAACGAATCTTATTCGTGGAGGCCCACCTCATAACTTACATACCTTACTGTAAAGGACCCTCTGACATCTTGGGAGGTGTTTTGTTGCTCATACCTTAATGAGAGTTGTTTTGATGACACTAAAGGAACCTAATCAATATTATTTATTGTTATGGCTGTATGTATTTTTGTAATCATTGAAGATTTAAAAATCCTCAGCAGTTTGTTAGAGTCTGAACACTCCTTGAGGCTGACACCATAAGGTTGTCTCAGGACGGATGGAGACTCATGATGTAACACCAGACCTGCACTGTAAAAAATCTTATGTGCTATCTACTTAAAAAAAATATGGTAACAAAATTGCACGTATTATTTTTAAGCAGTTTTTAAGGCTTGATTTTTGTTTAGTGGAATTTACTTGAAAAAATCATGTAAAAAATCCTAAATTATTTAGCCAGACGCATATTATTTTTAAGTATTTACGGCTTGATTTTATCCCCTAGCAGAATCTACTTAAATAAATCATGTAAAACATCCTAAATTATTTAGCCAGACACATGATGATTTTCAAAAGGTACTCATATGTATTAAGGAAAATTACTTAATAATATAAAAAAATATTTTATAATGAAATTAATACATAATGCATTTTGGTGTTAAACATGCTTTTATTTCATGTTTCACTGGTATCAAAATATTAAACACTGTGTAAAATAGTGTATATAACATTTACAGCAGTTTTAAGATCTGTAAAACAATTTGTAAAACAGTTTCTAACTGACAATTTCTATGCCATTGAAATCAACTGTTTAGCATTATATGCTAACATCTTTTCTTGTGGGTATAGTCACATTCTGTACTAAAACCTGAGAGAACTTGTACAGTAAACCATTTCTACCATTATCTAAACCATTATCTTTGTAACATTGTAAAACACAAACTCCCCAAAACGTGTTTCAGTGAACTGTGGAGACTGACACTACAACAAACTCAAGTATGCTAATGGCTAATGGCTAATGGCGGCAGGATGTTTTAAGAAATTTTCACAATGTTTAATTTATTTCATTTATATTGCTGACACTAGTACAACAAAAGGAGCTTATTTAAGAAATAAAAATAAAATAAAATAAATTAGTAAGGGGCTTAACTTACTTCTTAACATTTTACACTGTTCGTCTGTTCCTTCAAAATGGCGTCTGACCACTGCTGCTGTTGTTGAGATTCAAATGAAGGTGACTTAATAAAACCCGGATAATTGAGTCAATTCTCTTAAAATAAATATGAAGCCTTTTTTCCTCAAAATTTTTGACCAAATGGTTCCTCAAATTAAGCCTAAAAATTGCACTAATTTCCTTAAAAAAAATAGGTAAAATTTATTTCTTAATTTTATTAGTGAAATGTTCTCAATATATTATAAAAAACACAGAAAACCATTTTTTAAAATGAAATATGCATAATATTTTTAATGATTATATAAATTTTTTTAATGAAAATTACAAGCCTCATGATTCATTTTTTACAGTGTGTACTATAAACTAAACACATCCACGTAAGCAGCGACTACGTCACTCCGCTGGGTGTCGAAATCTCAGCCAAGCTGTCAGACCTACATAAATCCCATTTAAACCCATTTAATAAACCCTTCATAAATAATGATCTCTAATGATGGATAAATTTTCTCATCTGTCTCATTTCCAGAACAGCATCCATAAAAATGACAATATTTACAATGACAATATAATATACTGTATAAAGCACACATTAGACTGCCTCCATTAGTGTCAGAGCATACAGAATAGGCTATGGAGAAGCCAGCATCTGCATGCAGTGCACACAAAACACGCCAGATGATTACGCACATGCCATATGGGACGGCACACCAGTTAAGCACTTCTGGAAACAAATCGCTAAGGAAATATCTTGTTTGTTTGTTTTAATCATGCCATCCCACTCTCTTTTATTCACTCTGAGATATTTCTGAGATCCACAGCAAAAGGAAAACGTCTTATAGCGCTAACCATCCTTAAGAAACCCATTCTATGCATGCATGTCTTAGTTCTGTGGGAGGAAACTAGAGTAATTAACCAAGAGGAAACCTACCAAGCATGGGAAGAACATGCAAAACTACATGCACACAGACCCCAAGGTGGAAATCGAACCCGGAAGCTGGAGGTGCAAGGTGACAGTACATGATGCTATCGCCACCGTGTTTCACAATACAGATTTAAAGCCTGGGATTTCAAGAAAAAAAGCATCAGATCAGCAAGCGTTTCTCATGGCCTCACAATACGTTCAGTCCCTTGTTGAATGCCTAATGAACCATTACATTGTTTTTACCTGCAGTGTTCTACTTCTCTCAGGTTGGTGGAGAGCTGGAGATAAGCTTGACCTGCTGAAAGTTTCTCATTCAACAGGACCTTTGGGGTTCTATCAGAGTGAACTTTTTAGACTTCCTTGACTAAATTCCCCATTCGACTTTTCTCTAGGGAAAAGGCTCAATAGCTCAGAATGTCTTCTGTTTAAGAATAATGAAAGACAATATGTTCTAAAGACCTTAAGACCTGCAGAAAATGTTGTACTCTTTCCCAGATTTGGGACTGGATACAATCTCAAAGATCTATAGAGACACTTATTTAACTTTTGATCGATTGAGATAATAGAGTCGTGCTCAAGCTGTAGAAGAAACATGTTAAAGGACCGTTAATGAAAATGATCTCCAGTTAAATAGGAAGCCAGGTTAGTGGGTTATTACCAAGTTATTATAATGTTCAAACAACATGAATTTTATAGCGCCAAAATGAAATACATCAGAAAAAATACAGAATAACAGTCAAGGCTTGGGAGTGGGAGTTGATGGAGATCTGAGTTTGTGATAATAGGAGGAGCTCAAATCATATGCAAAGGTTTCAACTGTAAGGTTTCAATTTGTGAGATTACAAAACAAAACAGTGGCGGCATGGTGGTGTAGTGGTTAGCACTGTCGCCTTGCACCTCCAGGGTCTGGGTTCGATTCCCCAGCCAGGCTCGATTCCCGTCTCTGTGTGCATGGAGTTTGCATGTTCTCCCCGTGCTTGGTGGGTTTCCTCCGGGTACTCCGGTTTCCTCCCACAGTCCAAAGACATGCAGATTAGGCTAATTGGCGTTCCTAAATTGCCCGTAGTGTGTGATTGGGTGTGTGAGTGTGTGTATGTGTGTGTGCCCTGCGATGGATTGGCACCCTGTCCAGGGTGTACCCCGCCTAGTGCCCGAAGTCTCCTGGGATAGGCTCCAGGTCCCCCGCGACCCTGAACACAGGATTAAGCGGTATAGAAAATGAATGAATGAATGAATGAATGAATAAAGAACTTTAAGGAACTTATACTGTAGATGCTTTGGATTGTAGATACATCATTATTTCATGGTGAGCACCAGGTAATCATCCGAAATCCTTTTTTGGGGGGGGGATTTCCACAGCACTGGATTTTACAGAATATTTTTCTATTTCAACGTTTTTTACAGTCATGCCGTAAGTAGAAACGTCCCTAATCATTCATCACTGTTCTTCTTTGGCAGCCTCAGCAAGTTGGAAGACCTCCAATCCCCTTGGATTAAATCCTTCCGGCTTTGAGAGCTTGTTAAATCTTTAATCAGGATCGGCACCTTTATCGAGAACGAGTCAAGACTCAATTAGAGCTTGTCGCGCTTCTTCTGCTGTGTGTTTCTGCTCGGGGTTTATAAGAGCGACTGCAACGTGGACCTGGTTACGTAATGATCTAAGAAAGAAACATTCGCCCTGGCTGGTGACAATGATGAATTACCTCATGCTTAAGTAGTTCTGTGAGCGCTTTGTCTTTCTCTGAATTATGAAGAGTTCCAGTTTCTTCTGAAACTTATTTTAACCAGTTGCAAAAAGGATATTTTAACATTTGGAACCAGTATGTGTTCTAAATGTGTGATTGGTCAGAATTTGATTAATTTTGATAAAAGGTCACCTCTGACAGTAGTGCAGCTCCAGATTGCACGTTATTAATACTTTGAAATAGTAACGGCTCATTCGCAGACTTTGTACAGCTGACACTCAGGTAACTGTCTTCATTTGATTGATTGATTGATTGATTGATTGATTGATGATATGGCAGAGTCATCTCTGAAGGTATGTATACCTACATACAACCTTCCAAGTGAATGTCTGTTTACAGCTGCTATAACATAAGTGAGAACAGAAAGCGAACTTATTTTTGGGGATGCCCGATAACATCAAGTGCAGCTCCAGTATGTATAAATGGATAAAATGTAAAACATTTGGATGGCGTAGTGGTGGAGTGGTTAGCACCTTGCATGTCCAGGCTCAAGGGTTCAATTCCCACCTCAGGACTGTGTGTGTTTGCATCTTCTCTCTGTGCCTCAAGGATTTCCCCTTGGTACTCCGGTTTCCTCCAACAGTCCAAAGATTAGGCTAATTTGCATTAAATGATGTAATGGCTTGGCACCCACCCCGTCAAGGGTGTAGTGTAGTGTCCCGAGTCTCCTGGAATAGGCTCGCGGCTTCCAGTGACCTCCACCGAGCCAGGATAAGCAGGACAGAAGATGAATGAAAGAGAGTGAGTACAGAAAATGTTGTATGGTTGCATAAGAGAAACAAAACACTTAGTAGTGTATAAGTAAATGAAAGAAAAGCTTTCAAGCTAGAAAATTATGTTATGTGGAACAATTTCCCATGAAAATTCATAAAACGCTAAAATATCTTCTTTATTCTGGTTTGCTTTTATTATTTAGGGCAGCACCATAACCTCACAAAAGAAATGGTGCCATTTCTTGTATTCAACTTTTTTTCTTGGATTTCTTGGAATTCAATTAACCTGAGAAAATTACAAGTTTATAAATTACGGAAAGAATTCTGATGCACAAGAATGTGACTCAAGTCAACTAATAAAAACATGATGTTTCAGGGTTTTTTCCATAATAGAGATGTTTAACTTCAGTTCAGCCTTTATTTATCACATATACATTACTGCACAGTAAAATTCTTTATTCTTTGCGTATCCCATCTTCTTCTTAGCACAGGGTCGACCATAACACGGCGCCACTGGAGCAGACAGGATTAAGGACCTCGCTCAACAGCGGCAACCCAGGGGAGACGTGCTTGAACCGCTGACCTTCTAATCAGTAACTCAGAGCCTGAACACACTGAACTACCACAATTATTAAATGTATTAATTATATGTTTTTAAAAGGTGTTTATTAAAAGACTCTTGAGTTATGGTGAAACCAGGGACGTTGAGTTAATCTGATTTGTCCAGTTATTTTCTGGTGGGCTCCTTGAACTGACGATGATGATGATGATGATGATGATGATGATGATGATGATATTTTGACCCTGACTCCTCTCCTGCTTCATAATTTATGAAGACAAAGATGTAGATTTCCCCCTGGTGGTGGTGGTTTAGTAGTGCAAACCAGTTTGTACACCAAACCCAAGTAAGCTCTTCCTACTGGTGTGTAGACGAGTTTCGTGGACTTCTCAATATCATCACTTTAAAATGTCATTATTATTATTATTATTATTATTATTATTATTATTATTATTATAATTTTCCTTGATTCATTCAACTCACAGAACAAATTGACACCTGGTGTACTAAATGTAATACGTGATTTATCAGCATTAATAATAATGTCTAATGGTATTATTCTCTTTCCTTGTGAAACAACACCCTCAGGTCGTACATGCATCAACATCAGATTTTATTCGTAGCTTCGTTCAGATCATGAGCCGAAAGAAATGAAGCACCACTTTACCATGCTCAGAGAGATACAGTATAAATGCAGAATAATGTCCTAATACATTAGCTCATGTGCATGAAATAATAAATGTCCTGATTACCAAATCCAGATACAATCTGCTGATAAAATATATAATTCTATATAATTATAGATATTGTGTATATGACTTTGTATATCTACATATAGGTCTAGCATAATAGTATAAGATACACTGTGTATTCGCTTTTTTCTCATAAATGGTTTCTTTGCTATGTGGCCTGGAAACCACAACATGGGGCGATTCAGCAGTTCAGCATTTTGTGTGTTACCTGTTTCCCAGCAACATGCAGTAACAAGATGCTAAAAGGAAGGGGAAAAAAAAAGAAAAACACTATGGAAGTGCATACTGTGGTATTTTTTATATAGACATAATTGTGTGTATTGATTCGCAGAGTACCAGCTCTAATGGAAAGTTCTGGAAGCTCAGGAGGTTGACGAAGCTGAAGTACGAGTCTTGATCAGCCTCCTTCGCACCGGAGCCACGGGCGCAGGGGTGTTGGCTTTCTCCTTCTCCTTGTTTGCCTTCAGGTCGTCGATGAAGCTCTCGATGGCCGTGAACTTATCCGTCAGCTCGCCAAGGTGGCTCTTCAAGGCATTGAACTCCTTGTACAAGTCGTCCAAAGCCTCGGACAAAGGCTGGATCCTGCAAAAAAGAAAGAAAAGACACGAGGGACACTTTTTTAAAGGGTTTTAAAGATTTGACCACTTGAGTGACTCATATCCTTGACTCATATCCAAACCATTCTAACAAACCATCTGGGAAGCTCCTGATTGTGCATGCAGCATTTCCAGTAGCCATAATGACACAGTCTGCTCTGAAAGAAAATCCAGCAACTTGAGTTCCAGACTTTCCTCCAAACCCCAAACCGGCAATTTTCCTTCATGGCTACATATTTTGCCCTTCTCAGAGCATGTTTATAGTCTGTCGTGAAAGTTAAGAGGTGATGGAAAAAGAAGAGGGATGACTTCACACTACCTGGCGTAATCAGGCAGCACGGTCTGGTGGTCTTTCTGGAGAATGTCCTTCACCTGGCTCAGGATTCCGAACTTCCAGTCATCCAGGACTTGAGTCAAATTCGCCACACCTCTCATGCTCACTTTCTCGGCTGGGCAGATATTTTAGGTGAAAAATATCATCATTTTGTTCACTCTGGTTTTTGTTAGTTTTTGTTTTTACTTCATATTTAATTACCCAAAAAAGTAACTCACATCCATCACGGTAGCTCCATTCTTTATTAACGACGCGTTTCTTTTGGCCGAACACCACAACCGCGGCTAGAGCCAGGAGCAGGAAGCTCAACCTGAATCCCATCCTGGCAAGCGAAACACAAAAACATTAAAAAAAAAAAAAAAAAAAAAACGTGAGGAGGACCATAGCTACAGTAAACACTGAGATATTTAGAGCGTTAGCAGGAACATTCCATAGCCACATCCATATTCCAGACCATATTTAGGAACAAAATAGTTCTTGATAAAACTTCAAGCAAATTTATGTCTGCTTTTTATGCATAACAGGTTAAATCTAATCAAATGCCTTGAAACATTCAATCATCTTTATATTATACTAGAGTTTATTCTACCTTAGAAATATCGCACAACCTGTTTGTATGTTTTGTCTCAAATTCACTTTTCAACATTTTCATGCTGAAAACACGTCCGTAATTTATCACCTTAAATATCATTAAAATACTTTTACAGATTTTAGTTTTGTCTCACATATCTTTCCTCAAAATCTAAATTTACACTGAAAATGATTTGTTATAAAAAGTCTGTAAATTAAAAAATAAATAGATAAAATTAAATCCCAGATTATTACATGCTAAATTATCCAAAAAAATACCAGCTATATCAAAAATTCAGCTTTTTCTTCTCTTTTACATTTTAAAATTTTATTCTGAATTCACATTTTTTTCCTTTTAGACTAAGCATCTGCTTTACAAGACCTCAATAACATTTACCTTTATATCTGTCTCAAATTTGCTGTAAATGCATTCTGAAGAATAACAGCCTTTAAATATTTGTGAACTTTTGTCCTAAATTCAATTCAACAATGTTGAGCTCTAAATGGCTCCACGCTGTCATACCAAGAAAATGTCATTTATGTTTGTTCATTTTGTCCCATAATTTTTTAGCATTAATTCACTCCATAAATTTATGCTGGAGATGAAAATCTCAACAGTAACAAAACTCCATCTACTCTAATGTGCATAATTACATTATGCATTAACATCATTGCAATCTGTCTGAAATTCACTTTTGTAAAAAAAAAAAGAAAAGAAAATTATTGAGCTGTAAATCATATCGTAGTTTACTCTAGGGATTAGTCTTTAGACCTTTAAAGTTACTCTGAAGAACAGCAGGCTTAGACATCCTGCATAATATTTATTTCTAATGTTTACAATTTATATATATTTTTAAACTTCTGAATGCCTCCATAATTTAATCTGGACTTGAAATGCTTTAGGAGAAATTCTAGATAATCTTTATTTACTTGTATCTTTTATCTGGGTTCAAATTCATCTTTATTTGAAGAAGAAGAAAAAAAAAAGCAATTTCTCTTTGGGATTAATAAAGTTCTTTGAATCTTGAATCTTCCTTAAAATAAATAAATAAATAAATAATTAATAACTATAACTGCCTTAATAGCTTTACTCTAACATTTACGAGTTTCACCATGATCATCAAACCCCTATGAATTTAACTTTCAGCCCATTTCAAGCTCATGAATTTTGAATGATTTGAGAAATTTCCATGCATAAAAATAATCTTAAAGAAGAATAAATACCTGTGAGTGACTGAGTGAGTGTGTTCTCAGTAGGGCGTCTCTGTAGTGTCTAAACACGTGTCTCCAGCCTAAGCACACTGCACACGCTTCAGAAAGTCCTGAATATACAAAACACACACCCTCTCATTTTCTCTCCATCATCTGAGCTGCCACACACACAACACACACACACACACACACACACACATACACACACATGTATTATAAAAAGCAAGTCGTCGTGATTTGCACAGGATTTTCCCCCCTGCAGGTTGAGGACTTTGTTCAAGTGAGAATAAATAGTTCAAGTATTTAACTTTTTTTTTTGTACATGCACTCATCTTTATAAATGGAAGAAAGGTTTTCTTTTTACATTAGTCAGAATTCACTTCTCATATATTGGAGGACCCGAAACCAGTCTCAGAAAAAAATCTGTTTGTCTGTATGTCTGGTTGGACAGAATCTAATGAAACTTTTGTGGTACATAGATATCTGTCTGAAACTTAGAAATGTTGTGAAAGCGATGTTACAGTATGAACATCGTTTTGTGGGGATTGTATTAATCTAATTTAAAATAAGCTACTAATAAGCTTGCTCAATGTAAACACCTGTACCACTCACTCAGCGTCTATACCGCTTTATACCGGGGGAACCCTGGAACTTATCCCAGGAGACAACGCGGGGTACAATCTGGATGAGGTTTCAATCTATTGTAGGGCACACACTCACACACACACACACACACACACACACACACACACACACACACACACACACACACACACACACACACACACATTCATTCACACACTCTGGGCAACTTGGGAACACCAATTAGCCTAAACTGCATGTCTTTGGATTGTGGAAAGAAACCGGAGGATCTGGAGAAAACCCACCAAGCACGGGGAGAACATGCAGACTCCATGCACACACCGAACCCGGACCCTGGAGCTGCAAGGCAACAGTTCTAACCACTAAGAACAGCTAGACTGAACATTTTGACTGGGATTAGTTCAGATTTTCACTTTGTCTGAAATAACAGCTCTGAAGTGGTATAAGTGAATTTTAACACGCTGGAGTGGTATAAGACAAAACTTCATCTTTATCTGATCGACTTTTTCCATTTCTCATCTGTGATTCTCTCTCTGATTACCGAACAGGGAGTGTATTTGTCTGAGCACCAAAGAAGGACAACTTAGTGTAAACAAGGCGTCAGATACTCAACCTTACATGATTGTCATTTCTGTCTATTAATAAGTTAGACAGAGAGTTCTGCTGTACAGAAACACACAGATTACATAAAAGACCAGAAGATTATTTTAAAGCTTTAACCTTTTAATTTTTTCCCATTAACGATGGGTGCTGACGATAGTTTTTAATTAATTAAATGTTTTATGCTAAAAGTTTCCCTTACTAAGAGAACTGTTGCATGATTATTAAAACAACTGTGATAAACAACCATCTGACAGAGTTTAAAATTAGTTGTTGTGGTGGTTTTGTTGTGTTTTACTGTTTTCAGCATTTTATTATCGTTATTTATTATTTAGAATAATACTGACCACAAAAATAGAACACTTAAAAAGATAAAATACCTTTATATATTTTAACATTTATTTTTATTTTAAATAGGTAAAAGCTAAAAAAAAAAAATAATAATAATCCATGATCATACTGAGGACTTTTAACGCGCCAACGCAAACCATTTCCGGTTCCGGTACTGTTGCTTAGTAACGTGTGCCGCTGTTGATACAGACTGTGGTAATGCTCAGCGTTTGACTCGCTCGTGGCTGCGAGCTTCAGTTGTGTTTATTATTATGTCTGTAAGTAATAAACGGATAAATTGCTGAGTCATGGCGCTGAATGCGATTAAAGATGGAGAATTCACCGCTACTGTTTATAAACTGGTGAGTTCATGCTAACCTGCTCTTAGCCTAGCAGCCTCGCGCGCGTTAAGCGGTATTTTATTGTTTTTCTCGGTTTTACATCTAATATTACAAATGTAAAGCATGTGTATTATTCATTTTTATTATTGTTGTTATTATTATCATTTAAGATTAAAGATGGGCGCTATGGAGACGCTATACACATCCTGAGCAATGAACTTCAGAAGCACATGAAAGTATGTCACATTTCATCATTTCTCTGTGTTTATGTTAAAATATAAAGAATTTTGAAATTATTCAAAAAATGAGACATTTTAAATTATGTTCCACCCGGATGCACACAGGCACAAAAAAAGTTTACAGCATTTTGGTTTTTACAAAAGAAACAAGCTCTACAATTGGATTTGAGCTCATTTTTAAATCTACAAATAAAATTGTAATAATATAGATTTATGTAACTGTTCTTTGGCTATTCCATGCATGTTATGACTGTTCTCCACATGCTGTGACTGTTCCTTGACACTCCCCTGTAAGTTGTGACTGTATTGTCTGTTTGTTGACTGTTTTTTTTTACATGCTGTGACTGTTCTCTGACTGCTCCATACATGCTGTGACTGTTCTCTGACTGTTCCATACATGCTGTGACTGTTCTCTGACTTCCATACATGCTGTGACTGTTCTCTGACTGTTCCATACATGCTGTGACTGTTCTCTGACTGTTCCATACATGCTGTGACTGTTCTCTGACTGTTCCATACATGCTGTGACTGTTCTCTGACTGCTCCATACATGCTGTGAATGTTCTCTGACTGCTCCATACATGCTGTGAATGTTCTCTGACTGCTCCATACATGCTGTGACTGTTCTCTGACTGCTCCATACATGCTGTGACTGTTCTCTGACTGCTCCATACATGCTGTGACTGTTCTCTGACTGCTCCATACATGCTGTGACTGTTCTCTGACTGCTCCATACCGGCTGTGACTGTTCTCTGACTGCTCCATACCGGCTGTGACTGTTCTCTGACTGTTCCATACCGGCTGTGGCTGTTCTCTGACTGTCCCATACCGGCTGTGGCTGTTCTCTGACTGTCCCATACATGCTGTGACTGTTCTCTGACTGCTCCACACATGCTGTGACTGTTCTCTGACTGTTCCACACATGCTGTGACTGTTCTCTGACTGCTCCACACCTGCTGTGACTGTTCTCTGACTGCTCCACACATGCTGTGACTGTTCTCTGACTGCTCCACACCTGCAGTGACTTTTCTCTGACTGCTCCACACATTCAATTCAATTCAGTTTTATTTGTATAGCGCTTTTAACAATTGACATTGTCTCAAAACAGCTTTACACAATCAAAAGAATTATTTAAGTTTGTATGGAATGTGAATGTGTATGAATCAAAATGTTCAGATAGTCCCTGGTGAGCAAGCCCGAGGGCGACAGTGGCAAGGAAAAACTCCCTGAGACGGTAATAGGAAGAAACCTTGAGACTAACCAGACTCGACAGGGAACCCATCCTCATCTGGGTGAAACAGATAGCAGGAAATGATCTGCATTTATACAGTGTTAAGTGTTAGGTTCAGCTATAATAGTTGATGTTAATTGATGTTATAATACTTGATGTAAAATGGAGTCCAGTAGTTATTCGAGACTCAGATAGACTTGTAGAAAGTTCCAGTCCTGAACTATCGAATTGTCAAGTCCTCAGAGAAACAGCTGACCACATCCCCAATCATCCCCAGACACCAGACGCATCCTAAAGAGACACACGGGGCATCCATGCGACGAGACCTCCAACCAGAAACCGGGCACCAGGATGGATCAGACAGGTCCGGAGGGCAGAGGGAGTCTGGATCACTGCTGTGACTGTTCTCTGACTGCTCCACACATGCTGTGACTGTTCTCTGACTGTTCCATACATGCACTGTTCTCTGACTGTTCCATACACGTGAATGGTCTATGACTTTATTCTCACTGCTTTAACAGTTGTATGACTGTTCTGTTAATTCTGGCTGTTCTTCTATCATGTTTCCCCCCCAGTCTCGAGCTGCCCTGTCTCTCTTGGGTTACTGCTATTACCATGTGCAGGATTTCACCAACGCAGCCGATTGTTATGAGCAGCTCATTCAGCTGCACCCAGAAGTGGAAGACTACAAACTGTACTACGCCCAGTCTCTGTACGGAGCGTGTTCTTTCCAGGACGCAATGAAAGCCACGTTTCTTCTGGACAGTCCTACGAGTCACATAAAGGTGATATGATCTACAGTACACTAATACAGGGGAAAAAATGCCTCTCAAAGCATGTTTAGTAGATTTTGTGTGTGTTTTAATAAAATACATTTTAGTTTTGTCATTGTGGAAGCTACTGACCATTTTTCTCTTCCAAAACTGTCCCTAATGGTTCAAGAGATTAGAAGCAGAGCTGTAAACATGATTGAGCACAAAATATCAAAATATAACTTTCATTTGTGCTTTTAGGTTTTTATTGTTATGTTTCTGACCTTCTGAAGACAAAGTCAGGACTGTGACAGACCCCTAACCCAAAATTACTTCACTATATTCAGAACTCTGTGTTATGTTATACATGTACACGTCCTTCTAAAAAAATTAGCATACTGCGATAAAGTTCATTATTTTCTGTAATGTACTGATAAACATTAGACTTTCATATATTTTAGATTCATTACACTCAAACTGAAGTAGTTGAAGCCTTTTATTGTTTTAATATTGATGATTGTGGCATACAGCTCATGAAAACCCAAAATCCCTATCTCAAAAAATTAGCATATTGTGAAAAGGTTCTCTAAACGAGCTATTAACCTAATCATCTGAATCAACTAATTAACTCTAAACACCTGCAAAAGATTCCTGAGGCTTTTAAAAACTCCCAGCCTGGTTCATTACTCAAAACCGCAATCATGGGTAAGACTGCCGACCTGACTGCTGTCCAGAAGGCCATCATTGACACCCTCAAGCAAGAGGGTAAGACACAGAAAGACATTTCTGAACGAATAGGCTGTTCCCAGAGTGCTGTATCAAGGCACCTCAGTGGGAAGTCTGTGGGAAGGAAAAAGTGTGGCAGAAACGCTGCACAATGAGAAGAGGTGAGCGGGCCCTGAGGAAGATTGTGGAGAAGGACCGATTCCAGACCTTGGGGGACCTGCGGAAGCAGTGGACTGAGTCTGGAGTAGAAACATCAAGAGCCACCGTGTACAGGCGTGTGCAGGAAATGGGCTACAGGTTGCAAATTTTGCATGTCATTGGGAAATCAAGGTGCCAGAGTCTGGAGGAAGACTGGGGAGAGGGAAATGCCAAAATGCCTGAAGTCCAGTGTCAAGTACCCACAGTCAGTGATGGTCTGGGGTGCCATGTCAGCTGCTGGTGTTGGTCCACTGTGTTTTATCAAGGGCAGGGTCAATGCAGCTAGCTATCAGGAGATTTTGGAGCACTTCATGCTTCCATCTGCTGAAAAGCTTTATGGAGATGAAGATTTCATTTTTCAGCACGACCTGGCACCTGCTCACAGTGCCAAAACCACTGCTAAATGGTTTACTGACCATGGTATTACTGTGCTCAATTGGCCTGCCAACTCTCCTGACCTGAACCCCATAGAGAATCTGTGGGATATTGTGAAGAGAAAGTTGAGAGACACAAGACACAAGAATCTGCAAAAGGATTACCGACCAAGTATTGAGTGCATAACTGAACATAATTATCTGAAGGTTGACTTTTTTGTATTCAAAACACTTTTCTGCTATTGGTCGGATGAAATATGCTAATTTTTTGAGATGGGGATTTTGGGTTTTCATGAGCTGTATGCCACAATCATCAATATTAAAACAATAAAAGGCTTGAACTACTTCAGTTTGTGTGTAATGAATCTAAAATATATGAAAGTCTAATGTTTATCAGTACATTACAGAAAATAATGAACTTTATCACAATGCGCTAATTTTTTGAGAAGGAGCTGTATATCATGAACTATGGACAATAAGCAATTTTTCATGTTATTATAATTACTGTACTTACATTAGAAAACATTTACATCAGTGTGCATTACTATATATGAATAGTTAACATCATTATGCGTTATAAATAGTTTGTTACTAGGGCTGGGCGATTTGGCCTAAAATCAAAATCTCGATTAATTGAACATTTTAACTCGATTTCGATTAATAAACGATTTTTTTTTTTTTTTTGCCCTCATAGTTCACTGACTAGTTTTGTACAGTAAATATGCTCACAAGTGAGAGATTTTTGAATGAAGGCTGCATTACTTGATTGATTAATTGAAGGCAACACACACTATCTACTATCTATGATTATTTATTGAACCTCAGTGTTGAACAACTTAAACTGAAGCCACAAAAATTAAAGGGTTCATTAAATTACATTTTAAAGTATAGTTTATTAACAAGAACAGATGACCGATTTGGCCTTAAAAGTTAAGATACTATAGGCACATGCTCAGAATCTTTACAAGGCAAAGATTTTTATTTTAAAAAAAATACTTGTTTGTGATGATAAAAAGTATCTTGTGATATATTAATGTTTTGAGATTTTTAAACAATAATGAGACAACATTTAGACCACACACACACTAGGGCCGTCTTTATCCCACAATTCAGAGTTAAATGAAGGCTATTTCACACGGCACCAATAAACTGACATAATGGCTTAAACATGCAGTGACAACAAACATGGAATGAATTATGCAGCTATCAATCTGGACCAGGACAATTTCACTTTTACTATATAGTTGTACACCTGCTAGGTGTTGTATAGTTCATATTTGCTTGGCCAGAATGGTTTAAGCCACCAAAATAATGTTTTATTGATAAACTGCGCAGCATTCGGCAACGTGAACACGAGGCTATACTTCGAGCCGTAAAATGAGACGCTGCGCAATAAGGAGCCAAACAAACCGGAAGCTGCGAATAAGGAGCTAAACTTCAGCCGCAGAGTGAGACGCTGCGCAATAAGGAGCCAAACGAATCGGAAGCTGCTTTTATTGATAAACTGCGCAGCTTTGGCCAGCGTGAACACTCCTGTTAGTAACGAGGCGAATAAGGAGTTAAACTTCAGCCGCAGAATGAGACGCTACGCAATAAGGAGCCAAACAAACCGGAAGCTGCGAATAAGGAGCTAAACTTCAGCCTCGTGTGTTTAGGGGCATCATATCTTTCGCTAGAAAGTTAGAAACGGCCCTGGTTATATCCTTGCTCCTTTTGGAACAGCTTTCATAAGGTGTAATGGCCACGAAAGACGACACGAGCGATATCTGCTTTGCTACAGCCCCACTGCTAGCGCTGCTAGTTGACGGAGTAGCATCGGGTCACATGTTCATGCTCTATGTGGTCGTGTGGGTGACGCGTTCATATAACGGAGTTCGTGCTACCTTTTTTGTCGACAATTTCAACATCTTTGGATAATAACTCGAGGTTAGATTCACTTTCGTCGCGGCTTCCACTCTTTTTTTTTTTTTTTTTTTTTGTCGTCCTGGTGTCAAGTTTGCTTCGCAAAGTGCGGCAGGAAATTAACTTTGACCTGCACGGCACGCGCAAGCTGCACGCTGATTGGTTGTTGTCGTGTTGTTCTGCTGTGTGATTGGCTCTTAGATGAATCCATATCGAGCAAAAAATGTCTATAGCTTTTCATCGTTTTTAAAATCAAATAAATCGCGATTCGATATGGATATCGTTTATCGGCCCAGCCCTATTTGTAACACATTACAAACCGAATTACTGAATGATCTTTTACATGATTATGCAAGCTTGATAAACATATATAACAAAATTGGTACAGCATATAATATGGTGCCTAAGACTTTTGCACAGTACTGTATATGTGTGACAGCCAGAACATGAACTTGTTCAAACAGCGCTCGATTACATGCCACAATCTGCTCTTGTTGACCTGCAGATGATTAAACTTCAAGCTGCTATAAAGTACGGAGAAGAAGACTTTCCAGCAGCGATGGTGAGGACATGGTTTTAAAGTGAACAAATGCAATATAACAACAATATGGTCTGTCAAAAT
Organism: Channallabes apus; assembly: GCA_030522415.1. Classification (NCBI taxonomy): domain Eukaryota; kingdom Metazoa; phylum Chordata; class Actinopteri; order Siluriformes; family Clariidae; genus Channallabes; species Channallabes apus. The sequence goes on from CM060121.1 coordinate 3,133,244, forward strand.
TTGTTTTATTCCTTCTTTTACAAAATAGATTCCATAGCACAGTGCAATGTGCATTTTTTCATGTTATATTTGTAAGATGAAGTAGGTTTAGTGTTATAGCTAATGTTTGTGCAACATAAAAAAAATCATCTGATCATAGCGGGTCTCAGTGCTAGGCAAACACAACCTCAGACGAATGACAACATAGATCTTTTTTCACTACCATTAGTTATTTATCAAAAATGAAGCCATGTTTGCTGGTCTGGAAGATTCAAGTGTGTGTTAACACAACGCCAAGAGGGAAAGATATAAGCAATGGTCTTAGAGAAACAATTGTTGCTGCACTTTAATCTAGAAAGGGTTATGAAACAATTTCCAAGGAATTAGGAGTTTATTGCTTGACAATGAGAGATTCTTCACAAGTGACAAGCATTCAAGACAGTTGCTGATCTTCCCAGGAGTGGACGTCCCAGCACATTTACCCCAAAGTTAGCAATACTGTGAGAAATACAAAAAACTCCAAGAGCTACATCTCAGACCCTACAGGCCTCACTGAGCATGTTAAATATTGACGTCCATGACAGCACAATTAGAAGAAGACTGAACAAATATAAAAAAAAAATTTTCAACCTTGTTTTTTTATTCATTTTGTTACAAAACCCACATGAACATTACAGAATATCAAGTTATATATCCTTACAGAGTATATTCCCCACCCCTACATCTATCCAATAGAAATAACATTTGAACAATGATGAATTCTAAAATAGTATACACAAATACAAGAAATTAAATTCAATAGAAAGAAAAAATAATAATATAAATAAATAAAAATAAATAAAATGTGTACATACACACACACACACACACACACACATACATATATATATATATATACTTTTATTACTATATAAATAGTACTTTTACTATTATTGACTTTATAACCTGAAAATCTTCCAAATTTTTCCATAATGGTTGTAAGTGTGGGTATGGAGTTCTTCAGGTTAGTTAGGAATAGAACAATGTCATCCGCAAACAGAGATATGCGATGATCCCTCTCTCCTACCTTCATACCCTCTATATCTGGATTTCTTCTAATAGTCATGGCCAAGGGTTCAATTGCAAATAAGAACAATAAAGGTGATAATGGGCACCCCTGCCTTGTACCTCTAGCCAGATTAAATAATTTTGAAATATTATTATTGGTTATGACTTGAGCTATTGGTTCATTGTATAAAAGTTTAAGCCAATTTAAATATTTTGTTCCTAATCCAAAACGTTTAAGCGTCTCAAACAAGTAATTCCACTCAATTCTGTCAAACGCTTTTTCAGCATCTAAAGACAATATAGCATGATCTTTAGCATTTTGCTTTTTATATAAAACGTTTAGAACTCTACGAGTATTTATTAAAGGCTTGTCTGCCGAGAACAAATCCATTCTGATCGTCCATTATTACTTTTGGTATATGAATTTCAATCCTTTTAGCTAAAGCTTTACATAATATTTTAGTATCACATGACATGAGGGAGATAGGCCGATAAGATGCTCTGTCTGTTGGAGATTTGCCTGGTTTTAACACAAGAGTAATTAGTGCTGATCTTAATGAGAAGGGCAATATTCCTGTTTCATATGATTCAGTATACATTTCAAGAAGATGGGGCATTAATTTTTTTAGAAAATGTTTTATAAATCTCCATTGGCAAGCCGTCAGGCCCCGGCGCCTTTCCACTACTCATACTTTGTACTGCATCCATCAGTTCTTCGATACTTAAATTGTTTTCCAGGTCTAATTTTGCTTCTTCTGCCAATTGGGGAAATTGAAGCTCATCAAAAAAATATTCTGATCTACTAATGTATCAAAGCATTCCGAGTTATACAACCTTTCATAATATAATTTAAAAGACTTATTAATTTCCAATGGATCCCTTGATATTTGTCCATCATCTAGCAAAATAGAATTTATAGCTCTACTTGTTTGTATATTTTTTATTCTCCAAGCCAATAGCTTTCCCGATTTCTCACCTTGATCATAGTAGGACTGTTTTAACCACATCACGTTTGTAGCTATTTTATTACTAGTCAGCTTGTTGTACTGTGCTTTTAATGAAATATATATTTTTTTGTTCCCAGGGTCATCATTATCAAAAAGTTGTATTTCCAATTCTTTAATTTGTTGATCAAGGTCTCCCAATTGTTTTATAATATTCTTTAGATTTACTTCTTGTGTAGCTCATTATATCACCTCGTATAAAGGCTTCCCACTTCGTTGAAGCACTTGTCTGATCTGTATTAATACTAAAATATTCCTCTATTCTTTTGTCCATAAAATCTACAAATTTGGAACTTTGGAGCCAGCTTGTTTGGAATCAAAATCTAAATGGAGTACGTTTTAAGCTATTAAACTGTATTGTAAGTGAAATTGGAGCATGGTCAGACAGTAAAATACTATCTTACCAGCATCTGTCTATTTTAGACAGCAGAGTACTAGAGACCTGGAACTAATCAATCCTTGAGTAAGTTTTGTGGGAAAAACATGAATATTCCCTTTTAATAGGATTTAAATGTCTCCAGACCTCTGTTAAGTTTAAATCTTTTATACAGTTTTTAATTATTTTCCTTGATTTCTGATGGGTGCTGTCTATGCCTGTAGAGCGATCAAGCTGTATATCCAATACACAATTAAAATCCCCTCCAGTTACATATTGTCCAGAGTATGTTGATATTGTATAAAAAAGGTTTTGATAGAAAGAGTGATCATCTTCATTAGGGGTATATATACCTATTAGGGTTACTTGTGTTTTCACGATCCAACCATTAAGAATTATAAACCTACCCCGTGGATCAATATGTTGTTTGTGCAGCTGAAAGGGAACCGATTTGTGGATAAGTATCATAACCCCCAGAGCATGAGAAGTAAATGGAGCAGAGAAAACATGTCCTGGCCATCTTTCTGAAACCCGAAGTGTATCCTCCTTCAACAGATGGGTTTCTTGTAAAAATACTATGTTAACCTTTAGTTGCTTAATCCTACCAAATACCTGTTTCAGTTTGACCATCTTATTCAGTCCCCTTACATTCCAACTACTAAGTTTTAGCTCTACCATACAAATTTAAGATTCAGTTATGTGGAATAAGGAATCTCTGTATCCAATAATTTGACTGTTTGAAGAAGTGAGTACACACACAAAACAGAACCAAAAAAAAAAAAAAAAACACAACCCAATACCCATATAGACAACTGTGCATTTCCCTGAACAAACTGCACCAATAGAACCCCCATTCCAAACGTTGGTTATGGAAAACAGAAGATCCACAATTTGTGGAGCAATCCTATATGAATGTGTAACCAACTTGAAAATGCTATAAATACTACTAATTAACCAAAAATCTATACCCTTATTAAGGCGAAAAGAAATAAGGAAACGTGGAATTTCCAGGTCTACATCTGTATGACCAGAGAATTATGTATGAATAGACAATCATAATAGCCCTGTTCAGTTTTCAGCGCTTTTTAGCAATGTTTCATTTTCCTTTTGTAAATAAGTTAAGCTACACAACTGGCGTTTTAGTTAAAATCTTCATGAATTTTGCTTCATTTACGTGGTAGTTTTCAGTCCCCGAATGAACTCTTCAGCTTCTGAGACTTGAAGATTTGTCGTTTGTCTGCATGTGTCACTATCAGATGAGCAGGATAGAGCATTCCGTACCTGATGTCCATGGATTTCAGCTGGGCTTTTACTCCATCAAAGCAGCGCTGGAGTTGACGTGTCTCCGCTGACAGGTCCGGGAACAGGTTAACTCGCTCCGTAGCGTAGCTCTGTTAATTTCCTGTCCGCTTTCAGTGCTTTTTCGCAATCTTTATAGTTCAGAAACTTCATCACTACTGGCCTGGGACGATTCGCGTTGATTTGGCGAACCCGATGTGCTCGTTCGATTATAGGAGTTGTGGAAAAGCAATCTTTCAAAACTTTGTGGAGCCAGTCCTCAAGAAAAGCACATGCATCCGAGCCCTCCACTTTTTCCGGTAGGCCGACCATCCTTAGATTTGAACGGCGCCCATGATCTTCCAGGCCTTGAATCTTGTTTGTTAATGCCTCGACCGTCTGCTCCAGATTCTTAGCCTTCCGCCGGAGAGTATTAACATCTTCCTCCGTTTGCGGTATTCTGTCCTCGGCCTCGCCGATTCTTTTGGAGTGTGACATCAGCTCTGTTTTAAAGCCATTAATGGCTTCAAGCATATCGGATGACTGCCTGGTCATATCATCTCTTAATGACTGGATGGCCAAAATAATTGACTTCGTGGAGTCGCTCCCATTAGCGTCCCTCTGCTCGCTAGCTGTTAGCTTGCTTGCTTGTTCCCCATTGCCAGAGCCAGTTTGTGACTGAATTCTCGGCTGTTGCCCCAGCTTTATGTTTTTTGGTGGCATAGTCAATTGCAGGGTTGTTTCTTTTAGCTTTATATCGTTTGAGGGTACGTTTCGGTCACGTTGCAGGTTTAATTTAAAGAAAGTTAGCGCCAGCTCAAATCAGCGTGACCTAACAGCTACACGCCATAACCGGAAGTCCAATATAGTTTGTTTTGAAGGAATTCCAGGAGAATGCCTCTTCTGTTTAAAAATCAACATGGAAACATGACTGAGGTTCACAAAACTGCATCTGAACAAACCACAAGGCTTCTGGAACAATGTCCAATATTCTTCCAGAAGTCCAACGGACAGTTGAGTCCAAAGTGGAGTTATTTAGTTATTTCGCCTTAATGCTCAGCACCAGGTTTGCAAAAACTAAACAGCATTTCAGCAGAAACACCTCATACCCACTGTCAAGCACAGCAGTGGAAGGGTGATGATTTCGGTTTGTTTTTTCAGCAACAGGACCTGGGGACCAGACTGTTCTAGAGCTAGATGTGAGGCCATCTGTCTAACAACTAAAGCTTGTGCGAAATTGGGTCATGCCACAGGACAAGGATCTGAAGCTCACCAGTAAATCTACATCAGAATGGGTGAAAAATAAAAAAAAGAGTATAGAAGAGAATCAGCTTCCTTTAAAATAATCACATTTTTGTTGCTTTGCAGCCTGAAATGAAGACAGACAGTTTTTTTCCAGCTGTATTTAATCAGTCCAACTTTTAACATCCAAGTGAAAGATAAAACATAAAAAAATCAGTGATTTGGAATAGGACATCCTCCGCCTAAAAATGATTTGTAAACCCAATCAGATGAAGCTAATCACATTCTCAATGGCCGCCAGACATACAGTATCGTTTGGTGTTTGGTGGCCAAATGATAAATTTTAGTCTGATGATAAACTCAGTCGTGACTGCATGTGGCCTTTCTTGGGGAGTGGCTTTTTTTCTTGCAACTCTTCCATAAAAGCCAAATTATGAAGAGTATGTGATATCATTGTCACATGCACACAATGACCTCTCTTTGTCGGTAATTCCTGCAACTGCTTCAGAGTTGCTGTAGGCCTCTTGGTAGCCTCTGTGACCGGTTTCCTCCTGGCACTTTCATCAAGTTTGGAGTGACATCCTGATTCACGGCGGGTCTGTGTTGTACCAAATACCTTCCCCTTCTTTGTAATAGGCTTCACTGTACTTTTAGGCAGTTATAAATCCCTCGAATGTTTATGCCATTGAGAAGGTGATTAGCTTCACCTGATTGAGTTACGAGCCTTTTTCCAAATCAGTGATTTTGTTTTGTAATTTTGTATTTTTTTTCCAGACACGTTAGTGTTATATCTTTTACATAGATGTTAAAAGTTGCACAGATGGATAAAACAAAACCTGTGTCAAGCTGCAGAGCAACAAAAATGTTATCATTTTAAAAAGGGTGAGTCCTACCCACTGTATACGGGAAATGATTATTGCCAGTAAAGGTGGATCTACAAGCTGTTTAATTATTTGGGTACTTAGTATCGCCCACATGTTTTTTCTTCATTTTGGTTTGTTAAATAACTAATGGCACAGTGAAATTTTTTTTGTTATTCGTCTGATGGTGTACTTGCCTAATATTGAGACGTAATTTTAAAGTCTTCACACAAAAAAAACCCCAAATATGACTACATTTTGCAGATGACTGTATTTCCCATTTCACTGTTAAGATGTTGTCATACTTTTATATTGTGTCAGCTCTTACTGCTTACTAACCAGTGCATGTGGCTGAAAGTGGCTGATTTCTGGTTTTGGCAAAAATAAAAGTAAAAAACGAAAATCGTTTCAGGCTCTGGTTGAGCAGTTGCCTGTGGACGACCCGGACACTGAAGTGGATCAAGGCTGCTTGCTGTATAAGCTCGGAGAATATGAGAAGGCCTGCTCCAAGTTTACAGGCGCCATGCAAGTGCTGGGATACCAGCCAGGTGAATGAAGCAGGGTTTTCTCTCTTCTCTCTCTCTCTCTCTCTCACACGCACACCACCAGTTTTATTTGCAAGGCTAAACAAACTTACTCAGTGAAGATATACAGTGGTGTGAAAAACTATTTGCCCCCCTCCTGATTTCTTATTCTTTTGCATGTTTGTCACACAAAATGTTTCTGATCATCAAACACATTTAACTATTAGTCAAAGATAACACAAGTAAACACAAAATGCAGTTTTTAAATGAGGGGTTTTATTATTTAGGGAGAAAAAAAATCCAAACCTACATGGCCCTGTGTGAAAAAGTAATTGCCCCCTGAACCTAATAACTGGTTGGGCCACCCTTAGCAGCAATAACTACAATCAAGCGTTTGCGATAACTTGCAACGAGTCTTTTACAGCGCTCTGGAGGAATTTTGGCCCACTCATCTTTGCAGAATTGTTGTAATTCAGCTTTATTTGAGGGTTTTCTAGCATGAACCGCCTTTTTAAGGTCATGCCACAACATCTCAATAGGATTCAGGTCAGGACTTTGACTAGGCCACTCCAAAGTCTTCATTTTGTTTTTCTTCAGCCATTCAGAGGTGGATTTGCTGGTGTGTTTTGGGTCATTGTCCTGCTGCAGCACCCAAGATCGCTTCAGCTTGAGTTGACGAACAGATGGCCGGACATTCTCCTTCAGGATTTTTTGGTAGACAGTAGAATTCATGGTTCCATCTATCACAGCAAGCCTTCCAGGTCCTGAAGCAGCAAAACAACCCCAGACCATCACACTACCACCATCATATTTTACTGTTGGTATGATGTTCTTTTTCTGAAATGCTGTGTTACTTTTACGCCAGATGTAACGGGACACGCACCTTCCAAAAAGTTCAACTTTCGTCTCGTCGGTCCACAAGGTATTTTCACAAAAGTCTTGGCAATCATTGAGATGTTTTTTAGCAAAATTGAGACGAGCCTTAATGTTCTTTTTGCTTAAAAGTGGTTTGCGCCTTGGAAATCTGCCATGCAGGCCGTTTTTGCCCAGTCTCTTTCTTATGGTGGAGTCGTGAACACTGACCTTAATTGAGGCAAGTGAGGCCTGCACTTCTTTAGATGTTGTCCTGGGGTTTTTTGTGGCCTCTCGGATGAGTTGTCTCTGCGCTCTTGGGGTAATTTTGGTCGGCCGGCCACTCCTGGGAAGGTTCACCACTGTTCCATGTTTTTGCCATTTGTGGATAATGGCTCTCACTGTGGTTCGCTGGAGTCCCAAAGCTTTAGAAATGGCTTTATAACCTTTACCAGACTGATAGATCTCAATTACTTTTGTTCTCATTTGTTCCTGAATTTCTTTGGATCTTGGCATGATGTCTAGCTTTTGAGGTGCTTTTGGTCTACTTCTCTGTGTCAGGTAGCTCCTATTTAAGTGATTTCTTGATTGAAACAGGTGTGGCAGTAATCAGGCCTGGGGGTGACTACAGAAATTGAACTCAGGTGTGATAAACCACAGTTAAGTTATTTTTTAACAAGGGGGGCAATCACTTTTTCACACAGGGCCATGTAGATTTGGAGTTTTTTTTTCTCCCTTAATAATGTAAACCTTCATTTAAAAACTGCATTTTGTGTTCAATTATGTTATCTTTGACTAATAGTTAACGGTTTTTGATGAGCAGAAACATTTAAGTGTGACAAACATGCAAAAGAATAAGAAATCAGGAAGGGGGCAAAAAGTTTTTCACACCACTGTACAGTATTATGTTTATATATCACCAGAAAGCTGATTGATCATTCTTTCCCCTAACAACACATCCTGAATAGTTTTATGTTTGTAATACATCAGCATTAAGATTAAAGAAAAAATGCTAGATTTTGTCCATTTATAATTATAGTTTAACACTGAGCATCTCTGAAGTCCTGTGTTATTGCAGTTTTTCCCTCACAGGCCTGTCTTGTAAAAACATTGGAAAAGTTAAAGTAACTGCTTTAACCCTTAAAACTCAAACAGCACGAATCCCTGGCAGCAAAAAAAAAAAAAAAACCTGCTTATGCAATAGTCCTCCTGGTGTGTTGATGGGTGGGGCTTCAGACATCAAAGATGAACTGTAGTTGTCTTTACTTTTAAAATGAGTGACTTTTACAGCTACCGTAATATAGGAATGACGTGGCAAAAATAATATAATCTTATATTATATTATATTTATATTATATAAAATAATATAATATAATATAATTTTTAAAAAACGAGTGGTCGTGTGTATCTGTGGTATTTCTTTGCTTTTTTTTTTTATTACTTGCTTAGTATTTTTCCTATAAATGTATACAAACCTATAAAAAATAAAACTCATTATGTTGCCTAGGTTGTGCTGAAAATCTTTGCACAATCCTGACCCCATATATATATATATATATATATATATATATATATATATATATATATATATATATATATATATATATATTAAAAACATAGTAATGCAAAAAAAAAAAATCTAACAGTCTGCCTGTGACAAGAAAACTTAACTGTTCCCAGACCACAAATTGATGTGCCAATAATAAAAGATTTATCGTTTAAAGAATGGACTTTTTATCTCTTTACAGTTACACTATAGACTCCTTTCATTAATGTTGAATAAATAATGCTAAACGGACCAAATCAAAGTTTTTTTTTGTTCTGTCTGTTGTTCCTTGCGTTACTATGGAAACGTAACACATTACAACAACCAAATTATTATTAGCAAGGGATTTACAGCCAGACTTTTTGTCCAATCAGAATCTAGAACTCGACAGTGCTTCGGTATAACAGGCTATATATAATAATAATAATAATTAAATGCAACTATATTAGTTGTTTGTCTTTCGTCTGCTTCCGGCAAGGGGTCGCCACAGCGGAATATCCAGTCCGCACAACAATTTGGAACAGGTTTTACGCCGGATGTCCTTCCTGACACAACCCTCCCATTTTACCTGGGCTTGGGACCGGCACTGCATCCAGTGGCTGGGGGGTTTGGGCACTGGCAGGGAATCGAACCCGGGCCTTCCGCATGGCAGGCGAAACACCTACCACTGAGCCACCAGAAAATGCACCTATATTAGTCAGTAATTAAATTGTAACTGTTTATATAGTAATCATGGAGTGAAAGTGCACAGGGAGTGAAATGTAACACAATGTTTTGTTATGAATTTAATATCTGTCTTCATCATTTCTTTCAAAATGTCTCAAACTCAAATGTACTGTATAATTTAAACTGTAAGTGAAACTAAACAGTGGTATTTAATAGTATGTTTAGACATATTTTCTCCATGAGGGAATCCAGTTTTATATATATTTCCATTCGAACAGGAAAAAGTGATACGGTTATAAAATAGTGTGTTTATACTGGCTGGACGAGCCGGCGGTCCTCAGGGTAGTCGTTTAGTATTTTTATGGATGTGGTTGTGGTAAGGGAGATCTGCATCCTTCACTGGGTCGCGTGTGTTTTTCTCATTTTAGATTTGGCCTACAACATCGCTCTGTGTCACTACAGCCTCAAGCAGTACGCCGCAGCCCTCAAGTACATCCGGGAGATCATCGAGCGTGGGATAAGGGAGCACCCAGGTTTATATTCGTTCATGACCACTCTTCTTCTACATGGGTGTAACTTTTATTTTCTGTTCCAACATGAAGCTCTGGGCTTGGCTCTGCATCTCCAATGAAATAAGTTGAAGTTTATGGAGGAGCTTGTCTTGTAGGCCAAGTAAACATTTATTACAATAAGCAATGTGTGAGGTGACCAATGCATGGATGTGATTGGCACCAGTTCACCGGGTAAGGGATGGGTGGCAACAAAGTAACATGACTCGGAGACACTTGTTAACATAGGATTCTAAAGTCAGGATGCTGTCTAATCCGTCAGGAACAGGCGGAGAGCCTGGCTACATTGTATACCAATAGAAATAAGAGTATCTCTATCGTGCCTAATGTACTCAGTTGTGAAGAATTTACCCGTTTAGAATTACTGAAAGTTCGTTTCAAAGACAAAAACCAAGAAAAAGAGGTCGGAGCAGTTGTGATGGCAGCCGACCTCACCGGCGCCATCTTGGAAAAGTCTGTCTGAAAAGCACTGATCTTAAACTTCCCGTCTTAAACTTTTTTAGGTCATGGGCAGTTGATAAAACATTTCATTGCATAGGATACTGTGTATGACTGTCTATGCAACAAATAAGTTTTTAACCTGTGGAGATGGAGAAACTGCGGACTCATCAAGACAAACTGTTTTAAAAGTGGAAAGAGTAGATTTTAAACCTGTAAAGAGAACATCTGAGCAGGAAAACCAAGTTTTCTTCATGAAGGCAGTGGACATAGGAGAATAGAAGGGCAGGGTCTGCATAATAGTAAAAACGATTACTGAATTTCCTAAAAAAGTGACCAAGGAAGAGAAGGTAGATTAGAAACAAAAGGGGGCCTATGACGGAGCCTTGAGGAACACCGGTGCTGAAATGTCTCAAAATACAGACTGAAATGTCTCAAAAACGACAGTATGAGTGTGTGTAGAAACTGATTTGTCCAGGACTTTAGATTGTAGTCCATGTCCGATATCTTAAGGATCTGAGTTATTGCAGCTGTTTTATAAGATGACAGAACAAGGCTGGAGCTGAGAAATGAGTGAATAATGCAAGTTATAAGTGAGGAGAAGGAGGGGACACTGGATTTTACCAGAGTTGGTATGAGATAAAGCTGACACGTTAAAGATTTGATTGACGTTTCAGTTTTAAAAGGAAGCTTAAAGGTAGTGAGAAGATTGCAGTGGGGATTGGTAGAACCCTAGCAGGAACTATATGAAGTATTTGTTGAAGAGCCTAACTGCTGATCAATAATTTCCATATTGAGCAGTGACGTGGGAGTGTGTCTGAAGGTGTAAGGATAATATTAACAGTATAAAACAAGGCTTTTGAGTCACCTTTAACAGACTTTATAACTTTTTTTTATAATAAGCAGAACCTGGCTCGTTATAAGTAGCACACTGAAAGAAAATTGTATACTGTAAGGTTTATATTGTTCTTTTTTTTTTTTTATGCTTAGAACTCGGTGTCGGCATGACGACCGAAGGGATTGAAGTAAAAAGCGTGGGAAACACATTGGTGCTGCATGAAACGGCCTTGATCGAAGCTTTTAACCTGAAAGCAGCCATCGAATACCAGCTGAAGAAGTGTAAGTACAAACTACAGAGAACAAAAAACAAAGACAGCTCAGTTCTTGCATTCTTGATTCTGATTGGTCAGGTGGAACGAAGTTTCATAAAAATTTGTAGCCTTATGTAACCGCAGATTTGGGGATCAATTATCAACTAGTTGCTTAATGAATCTAAACGACCTCGGGTGCAGGCCTGGGCTTTACTCCTCCGTTAGAAAATATGCAGCTTGTGAATAAAAGAAAGGAATCTGTACCACTAGCTCTGTCCTGTTCTTGACCTCTGCAGATGATGATGCTCAGGAAGCGCTGACTGATATGCCACCCAGATCAGAAGAGGTACTTGTCATTTGTTACCCCCCCCCCCTCCCCACTCTGTAGCCTGTATGTGTGTGGTGTTTTTTGACTTCTGTCTTCATGACGGCATTGAATAACTTTGCATGTTGAACTTGTCTTTGCAAGCAGAAGATGTCAGATGCCACATGCCTGTCAGCAGAGATTTCTTTCTCTCTCTCTCTCTCTTTTTATCCCCCCAGCAGGCATGCTTGCTCATGTAAGCGACCTTTTTTCTGAGTTCATTACTGAACCTTTTTCTTTTTCAAGTCAGTGGTTCGGGTTGAAGGTTTTACATCCTGACTGCTGTAGAATGAAGGATCCTTTGTGACACTGATGGGAGTTTAAGGCTCATTGGTTGTGGATAGCAAACACACATGCGCGTACACACACATGCATGCGCGCACGCACTGGCCTGAAAAAAAACTGATGAAACGCTGCAGGAACATGCTTCTTTCCTGGCGCACATGGGGAGAAACAATAAACCCAAATCCCGGCCCTGTGACTTATGCAAGCGCTCGTTCCAACCCTGCGGGAGAAGTGGTTCAGACTCGAGGGGGTTCTGAGACGTGTCTAGCCGAGTTAGACCCAAGAAAATCACCGGATTGCAACATGAACACCAAGTGTTTATCTGTTTACCATGAATATTTTGATGGTTTATTATAGAGATTCGTCTGTGCAGAAGGGGTGGGTGGATTGGAAATTAAAGTGTTTAGTTGTTTGGTTCCCTCTAGTGACAACCAGCGATAGAGTTGTTTATTTCAGACACAAACTAAGGTTTCTTTTGGGAATTGTTCATATCGATTCTTACAGAGCATCATGTTTAACATCTATATTCATCTGTGAAAATGCTGAATTTAGCTTTGGATTTAGCTAAATTTGAATTTATCCCGATTCCCACAGATAATAAAATACAAGGACCAAAACCATTTTGACATGTAAAATAAAGATAACACTGCATATATCTTTATATATACACTACTTTAGTGTGTTGCATTTAGAGACAATTAAATTCTATTTCTGCATGCAACAAAACATTTTGAAATATATATATGTTGAAATATGGACAGTGAGTTGAAGGTTAATTTTAAATACATATACATAATGTCTATTTGAGTTCTCCTTGTATTTATGAAATAAAAAGCCAAACTTAAATTATCTACCCACAGCAAATCAAAAATGCAGTAATGTTACAAGATCACCGTAATTTTCAAATTTAGAATTACATTTAGGGATGAAAGACCCCTGTGCTATACAAAAAAAAAATGTTTTAAGAATTAAAAATAAATAACTGGGCGGCGCGGTGGTGTAGTGGTTAGCACTGTCGCCTTGCACCTCCAGGGTCTGGGTTCGATTCCCCGGCCAGGCTCGATTCCCGTCTCTGTGTGCATGGAGTTTGCATGTTCTCCCCGTGCTTGGTGGGTTTCCTCCGGGTACTCCGGTTTCCTCCCACAGTCCAAAGATATGCAGATTAGGCTAATTGGCGTTCCCAAATTGCCCTTAGTGTGTGAATGGATGGGTGAATGTGTGTGAGTGTGTGTATGTGTGTGTGCCCTGCGATGGATTGGCACCCTGTCCAGGGTGTACCCTGCCTTGTGCCCGAAAGCCTCCTGGGATAGGCTCCAGGTCCCCCGCGACCCTGAACACAGGATTAAGCGGTATAGAAAATGAATGAATGAATGAAATAAATAACTAAATCCCAATATGTTTCATGCAAAAAGTTATAAAAAATCAGCCAGCATTTGTTTTACATACAGTATAAAAACAATGCATTAATGTATTATAGGGATGTTCCGATACAATATTCTCACGGTACCTAGACACTGATTTGATTTGTATTGTGATTCCATAAATATCACAATTTTATAAATATTCTAATTCAATAATTTTTATTATTTTTATATTATTTTTATAATTTTATTATTTTTAGATTTTGTCACAGTTCTAAACAAACTTGATATAATTTGCTCACACCAGACAGCATACTATGATGCCTGTAAATGCGTAGGATTATAGAGCATTGTAACATAAAAATAATAATAATAATAATAAAAACAATCTATGGCGATAAATGAATCTCTCTCTAGTAAATTATATATACAGAAATTTGATATATTAAGCAATTTAAAAAAAACCTTTGTTGAAAAATCCCTTTGACAAACAAGACCTACTTTGCTTGATTTGAGGAATATTGTTTACAGAAATATAAAAAAATATATATCCCATGTTTAAGTAAAGACTGTTTTAAGAAATATTAAATATATTATACATTAAAAATATAGTTTATGACTATAAATTTATCAGAAATTTGTGACACTTAGTCACAAGTGACATTTAGTGTTAAAATATTATTTAAGAATTATTCAAGAATTGTAATTATTTTGAAAAAAAAATTCTTTAAAAACTATAAACTTTTTACCTTGCATTTGTTTTGAGAATATTTTGAATAAAATAAGATTTTCAAGCCAAATAAAACTGATATTTCACGGTTATGTTGGAATAGCTGTATTTTTCTACATCTTTTTTTTTACCCTGAAATTAGCTCCGCCCACAGCTGGATTAGCTTAGCTTTTTTTTTTTCTTTTTTTCTTTTTTCTTGTTGTAGTTTCTGTGTGAGTGATCATTAAGTGCAGTGCAACATTACACACCGCTGCTTTAATGTTGTCCAGGGAACGTTTTTATTATATTTTTATAGGAGATATCGGATGAAGACTATAGTAACGTTATTTGCATCCTTCACATTCGAATTAACGCAATGTTTTTGCGATCGCAGGAGCTCGACCCCGTCACACTTCACAACCAGGCCCTCATGAACATGGACACCAAGCCGACAGAAGGCTTCGAGAAGCTCGCGTTCCTCCTGCAGCAGAGCCCTTTCCCTCCCTCCACCTTCGGCAACCTGCTCCTGCTCTACTGCAAATATGAGGTGCGACCCCTTCGAAGATTTTCGCTTTAATAATTCACGCCAGTTGTTTATTGCTTTCTCCATGAGATGAATTTTGCATGATTGTGTAAAAGCATGAAGAAACTCCACACAGAGCAGTGATATCTCTCTGCCGTGAGTACGAGCATGTGCTGGGTTTCAATGTCTTGCTGCTTTTTATTTTTCCTCGCAGTACTTCGACATGGCTGCTGATGTGATGGCTGAAAACGCACACCTCACCTACAAGTTCCTATCTCCAGTAAGAAAACGGCCTTGAAAAGCTTGTAACTCTGTGGAATGGGCACAGGGGAAATGCTGAATACTGTAAATATTAGTCAGTGCTAATAATGCAGAATTCATACGTCATATTTAAGGACTAATTGTGAGTGTGCTGCGTTTATTTTCTTCCCTGTGTTCAGTACCTGTACGAGTTCCTGGACGCCATGTTGACGAGTCAAACCGCTCCCGAGGAGGTAACACCCATCAGTCAAACGACACACTGGAATATCCGGAAAACAGGCTTATGACATGTTATTAGTGGATGAAATATTTCCAATAATACAAATAAATAATAATAATAAATATAGTTTCAAGCGAGGATGAGGGGCCTCAAGCAGCCTGCACCATCGCCACCCGGGCACACCAGAAGAACAGTGGGCACAGTGGTCATATTCATTTAAAGGGAACATACCAGTATCATTGACATAATTTTATGCCACGCCCGAGGCCCGGACTCTCGGGCATCCTAATGGGAGCAGATTCTAACTTGTCTGGCGGTTTGACAGGTTTTTTTTAGCATGATAAGACCCCAAGAAAGCCCTTGTGGAAGAAACAAGAACAAGAACGACCTTTACACACTACGTAATATAAAATATACTTAAAATATATAAAATATGAAATATACTTTACGCGAAATACTGTAGGGATGATGTCATAGTGCTTGCGCCCTAATTATGATTATGATTAATATTTGTTTCACCCTTTTGCATTATGAAGGATAAAAAATAATATTTAGTCATATGACCTGCATGAGAATGGACTTTGTTAATCTATCTCCAGTACGTCTTTACTTACTTCACTTTTGTAGCCGAGGACGTATACAGTATATATCAGACATCCCCTGAATATAGATTTTTGTTTCAAAACTGGTAGAAAATGATAGGACTGGGTTGTTTCTAGTGCTTTGCAGAGGTGAAAGGTAACTTAAGCACAGTTTAGTTTGTTACTGTATTTTTTATGTTTACTCTACTGTATCCTACAGAAAATATTTGTACTTTTACTTCACTGCAGTTCACTGAGTTTTACTCCTACTTTAAGGTTAATACGAGTTCTGTATTTTTGATACTTATGTAGATTTAAAGGTTAGTACTTTTACAAAAGTAGAATTGTACATTCAGGACTTCTACTTTTACTTAAGCAATATTTTATCTAGGTTACCTGTACTTTTACACAAGAATAGGATTTGTGTACTTTACCCATCTCTGATGTTTGGACCCCTAAATTTGATTTCAACCAATTTAACAGAATAATAAACTTCAGAGACTTCCAACAGATTTATTCCATGTGATTGAATATTTGTCAAATAATATTTTGTTACTAAAATTTCGAGTCGACTTTGGATTGTTTGCTTGGACCCCTAAATATAACAATGTTGATAATAGTAGCCTGGGTTCACGCCTGGGTTCTGTGTTACAGTACTTACAGTACAAACCTTTGCTTGTTGTTGTTCTTTTAAGTCATTATCAAGGAACGTTCTGTTATTAAATAAACGTATTTAGCTTGTTTCATCAAACCTAGATCTTTGTGTGCTTTCTTCTGCGTCGTCTCCAGGCGTTTCGGAAGCTAGACGATATGGCGGGAAAACTGACGGAGCGGTTACGGAAGATCACCAATCTGGTAACTTTTTTTTCTTCTCACTTATATGATGATATGATGTAAACTTGCTATTTTGTATCAAATAAAACACTTGGAGGTGTGCAGTAGCTGGAAAATAATAAACAACATGAACACTGCATGTGAACACCACAAACTTGATTAAATTCTAAACGGTCACAGTGTGTTTTTTTTTTTTTTAACCATCTTTCAAAATGTAAAGCAATTGTAGACATTTATAATAATAACAATTCAATTAAAAAACGACTTTATTGTATAATAACTCATAAAAAGCCATTTTGTGGTTGAAGGTTCAGGAGTCACGACGCTCACGGGATGAAGAAGTTCTAAAGAAAGCAGTGGAAGATTACGATCAGCTTCTCGAAGAGTGCGTGTTTAGGCGTTTACTAGCTACTTCATACTAAGCTACAGTGGATGGGATCCTGAGCTGATGAGTTTTTTTGTTTCGTTTCGGCAGGTACGTCCCCGTGCTGATGGCGCAGACGAAGATTTACTGGAACCGCGAGAACTACAACATGGTGGAGAAGATTTTCCGCAAGTCGGTGGAGTTCTGCAACGAGCACGACACGTGGAAGCTGAACGTCGCACACGTGCTCTTCATGCAGGAGAACAAATACAAAGAGTCGATCGGATTCTACGAGCCCATCGTGAAGAAACACTACGATAATGTAAGCGCAGCGAGACCAGGACGAGTTTAGATGCGTGGGACGTGTTTCAAATTTGACAGCCGCTGTGTACGTGTTACCAGGCTAAAGTTTGTGCCCCCTAGTGGCTTAAGATAACTAAATGTTAACATCACAATTATTAGTCTAAAGTAATGAATAAAAAAATGTTAATTATTATTATTATTATTATAACTCCTTCTATGAGTACTGTTTGAGAAGACACATCTCAGGGGGCTTTTAGAATCTGTCTGAATGTTCTCCTTTAAAAACATTTATTTTGAGACTTTTATGTGAAATCATTTAGAAAAGCTTGTTCTGATGCAGAATATAAGGAAAAATATGACCTTGTAAAAAGTATAATGCTTAAAACTGTAATTTAGTTTTGTGCTTTTCATTTTACTTTGACAAAATCATCTTTCCTTCTATTCTTTTTATTTTACTTTTTTCCATAATAATAATAATAATTCTGCAATAGCTTATTTAAATGCATAAAATATTTAATGTCCCATTAAGTAATTTAACCTTTTTGTTTTTTATTTATCAAATTCTGGTTTTCACTGTTTTTCACTTTTCGCTTTTTTTTTTAATTTCCATTAATATATACATGTGTGTGTGTGTGTATATATATATATATATATATATATATATATATATATATATATATATATATATATATATATATATATATATACACATATACATTATATAAGAAGAAGAATATTCAATTATTGTCACATGTACTTTTTACAGCACAGCGAAATGTCTTCTTCGCATATCCCAATTAGGAAACTGGGGTCAGAGCGCAGGGTCAGCCAGCTTACAGCGCCCCTGGAGCAGATAGGATTAAGGGTCTTGCTCAAGGGCTCAACAGTGGCAACTTGGCGATGCTGGGGTTCGAACCCCCGACCTTCCGATCAGTAACTCAGTAACCCACAGCCTTAACCGATTGAGCCACCACTACCATTTTTAAAAATATTTTATATATATATATATATATATATATATATATATATATATATATATATATATATATATAGGTGGTGTAGTGGTTAGCACTGTCGCCTTGCACCTCCAGGGTCCGGGTCCGATTCCCCGGCCAGGCTCGATTCCCGTCTCTGTGTGCATGGAGTTTGCATGTTCTCCCCGTGCTTGGTGGGTTTCCTCCAGTTACTCCAGTTTCCTCCCACAGTCCAAAGATATGCAGGTTAGGCTAATTGGTGTTCCTAAATTGCCCGTAGTGTGTGAGTGTGTGTATGTGTGTGTGCCCTGCGATGGATTGGCACCCTGTCCTTCCCCGCCTAGTGCCCGAAGTCTCCTGGGATAGGCTCCAGGTCCCCCGCGACCCTGAACACAGGATTAAGCGGTATAGAAAATGAATGAATGAATATATATATAACTCCGACATGAATGAGTTAATTTATAATATTTTCACCGAAATGTTTAGAAAGTGATGTTTTAATGTCTCAAGTTCTTGATGTTTAACCCATTTTTCCTGTCCTGGACATGAGGATGAGTCATTTTAAAACCTTGCGTTAAAAACTTAAACGTGTCACTAAACGTCATCGGCCTTCTAGTTAAAGTCCATTTCATTAGGTGTTGCAGTGATTTAGTAAAGATTCAATTGTAATTTATTTTGGCACTTAAAGGTTTTCAGTTGACTCACCCTGATCTATTTGTAAACCGCACACTTACAGTAGCAGTTATATTTAACTATGAATTTGCATTAACAGGAGACTGGACGTCCCCGGGTGTAGGCTTGGTATTGAACCTGTGTTTGTGTGTTTTTCACTCACTAGCTGGAACAGTGTAACATTCAGGAGTGTCCCTGCAAAAGAAAGCCTTCGGTAAAGTGCGTGCTAGCATGTCGAAGTCTGACTGCATGGGACGTTCAGTGTGGTGTTGGAAGCTTGCCGTGTCCTTATGGATGTCATTTCATTTGTGTTTTCTCCGTCCTCGTCCTCTGACTGAATAAGCGGCAATTTATTATTATTTTTTTTTATCTGACAGATCCTCAATGTGAGCGCGATCGTTCTGGCTAACCTGTGTGTGTCGTACATCATGACGAGCCAAAACGAAGAGGTAAGAACTGTGTTTGTTTTATTAGCGGCTGCTGTGTTGCGAACTGAAGATAATAAAAGACTGAAATAATGATAACATTTTTAGAATTATTTATGTACCGTTCATACATTAAAAAAAAATAAAATGCAGCTCAAAGTCATTTACAGTGTGATGATAAACAATGTTGTAGTGAAAATGCAATAAAGAATAGCAGAAGATGTAAAGAATATAATAAATTGATAAAAATGGAATTAAGGTAATGTAAAGTGTAAAAGTGAGAAAAATTATAGAAATAAAAAATAAGTAATATTTTAATGCTAAAATACTAAATTAGAGAAAAATTACAGATAAATATGGAGGAACAAATGGTAGCAGAAACAGGGAAAAAGTTAATAACAATTTTAAACAATAATGTAAAGTAATGTGGAATTTTTAAAATACAAAATATATAATTATTTAATTATATAATAATAGATTTAATAAAAACGACTTAAATACTACAGTGTATAACAGTTTTTACTGTTTGTTGACTTGTTTTCTCAGTGCGTTCCAGATCTTCGGTTCATAAAGACAGAATTTGCATCACCATTTGTTTCACGTCTCTTATGTAAAATAGGAATATTCATTATTGAATTATATTAATCCTCGAGATGACAAAAATTCAAATTCTAACCCAGACGGATCATTCTGCATCACTCTTGTACAGCTTCCACAGCTTCGGTTTTTTTTTCCTTGTCTGTTTAATAATAACCATTTTCGAGGGGTGGCAATAATTCTTGATGGTTGTGTGTCAAAAGGCAGAGGAGCTGATGAGGAAAATCGAGAAAGAGGAAGAGCAGATCTCGTACAACGACCCTGACAAGAAGGTGTTTCACCTGTGCATCGTCAACCTGGTGATCGGGTAACACGTCCCGCTCGTACTATAGCAGAGATTAAAGCTGCCACGTGTGAAAGTTTAACATGTTTATAAGGAAGCTGGTAAAAATCACATACAGTAGATCTGCCTGGCTTTGTGGTTTTTTTACAGTCATAATACAGAACAATAAACATTAGGTAACAAGAACAAGGCAAAACGTTTAATAAATACTTCACCATACTGTTTGATGCCATGATGTCATAACTGTTCATGCATGCTCATGCTATGTCTAAGTGTATGCTCTGGGGGCGGGGCTTTATGTACATGTATACAAAAAAAAAATATTTAAATGTTGTTGTAATGCATCTACCTCACCACTAGAGGTCTAGTCTTGACTTTTAAAGAGGAATAACCCAGCAGGTGGTTCATATTTGTATGTGATGTTAATACATGTTGTTCCATGTCATTTGAACCCACGCCGTTGTCCCTACAGGACCCTGTACTGCGCTAAAGGAAACTACGACTTCGGTATTTCTCGCGTGATCAAGAGCCTGGAGCCGTACAACAAGAAGGTGCTGCACATTTAACCCCTTTCTTTCCCCCCCCCAAATATTTCCTCCTTGTCCTCCAGTGTTCAGCGCTCGCGTAGGCCCTCTCTATTTATTATTATTGTGGCCAAACGGAAGAGCGCTCGGCCACGAGCAGCTGAACAAACACCATCCTTCCGTTCTCAGAGCCGTGCTGAGATAAACGCGCACTCACGACCGAGCGTAGTTCTGTCCCTATGCGAGTGAGAGACACTTATTAAAGATCTCTGTTGTCTAATTTATTAATTACACGATAACTGGCTGCCAAAACTTGACGAGCTTTTTTTCATTTAATCGATCTTGAAACCCCTCAGGTGTAAGGGTCCATAAGAACGCTTATAATATTACTGTAGGGTTCTGTATCCTGGTGTCTCATTTAACAGATTAAATTCTGTTCATCACACAAATTCAACAACAGTATGAAGACCGTGATCGTAATATTTTAGGAGCTAATCTGTGACGTGTCGCCCGAATTTCAGCTCGGAACAGACACGTGGTTCTACATCAAGAGGTGCTTCCTGTCCTTGTTGGAGAACATGGCCAAGCACATGATCATGCTGAGGGACACCGTGGTGCAGGACTGCGTCCAGTTCCTGGAACACTGCGAGCGTAAGTGTATATATTAAAAACATTTTAAAAATGTTTAAATTTTAAATTTCGTTCACATGAACCAACCCAGTCCACTGTACATCTATGTGTAGGAAAATAATCAAGGAATTCTAAGAATAATAGTTGCATGATTTGAAGGAGTGGAGTTTGTGCACAAGTGAGTCGTTACTATAGAAACAACGACGCATTAAAACAAGCGTGCTGATAAAACCATTGTCAGACCAATCAGAATGAAGAATTCAGAAACGATTCTGATGTTCTCTTCAGGAAGGCTAATGATAACGCTCGGTTTCTCCGCTCAGTGTACGGGAAGGACGTCCCGGCCGTCATCGAGCAGCCTCTAGAGGAGGAGCACGCGCACATCGGGAAAAACACGGTCACGTACGAGGCTCGCAAGCTGAAGGCTCTGTTCTACGAAGTCATCGGATGGAACGACTAGCGGCTCCTCCTCAACCCATCCCGGCCCGGGTTTTCAATAACAGCACACGTTTAGAGGAGGTTTTTTTTTTGTAAAAAATACTGTGTAAAATGGTTTGTCTAAAGAAAAGAGAAATATTCTTCTAATTCTACATTTATTTATCATTTCTTTGCATTAAAAAAAATAATGTTTTTTCTTACAATTCTCAACATTATCATCGTCTTTCTATTATCACAAGAAAAATATTTACTGTTGGATAAAAAAAATAAATATGGTGGGGTTTTTTTCCCTACAGAACGAACCCATGTTTGTTTTTACTGAATGTATTAATTTGTTACAGCGGAACCTTGGATTGCGAGTACTTTGGTCTGCGAGTGTTTCGAGTGTAAATTTTAACTCGGTAAACGAGTGAGGTCTTGAAATACGAGCAAAATTGTGGTTAATCGTCTCAGTGCGTGTGTGTCACTCGTATAGTCAACATCCAGCGCGCATGTGTGTACTGTTTACACCCCCTCATTCTTCCTCCTCTCCTCTCTCTTGTCTTTCTTCAGCCATGATTCTTTTTAAAGTTAAAGTGCAGGTTAATTTTTTTTTTTTTTTTTTTTTTACTTTTTATGAATATTTTTTTTATGAATAGTTTTGGGATGTGGAACGAATCGTCTAAGTTATATCTTATTTCTTACGGGAGAAATTCCCTTTGATATACAAGTGTTTTGATATACAAGCGCACTTCCAGAATTAATAATGCTCGCAATCCAAAGTTTAACTGTATATTATATTTTATATGTATATATATTTTACACCAGTGGTCGTTTTGTAGTGTCCTGCTCAGAAAGGTAAAAGTTGAGGTATCCGCCCAGCGCACCCATGGCCACGCCCGTCGTGTGACTCGAGCATCCGTCTGCAACAAGACAGCACTAATATTTAACTTACTGAAAGAAATAATTCAAATAAAAAATTTTTTTAAATAAAATTCATGTTTGTTAAAACAGCAGTGACAGGAAGATCTAAAGAGAAATTCTTCAGATGTGATTTTTGAAAAAAAAAAATATATATTTTTTTTACATTGTTTTTTCCCCTGTTTATCATATTTAAAATGATTTCTGACATCCATGAATAAATAAAAAGGCTAACTGTAGATTCCAACCATAAAAGTTATGACAAATTAAAATTTAAATACCTTTCAGTGTTTTCTCCCTCCTCTTCACTCGCTTGTGCGCCGAATCCAAATATTCCTCGAACATTTGCGAGTAGTCGTCTGATAGGAAAAGCAACGCATTGACACGGATTTTTTTGCTGTACTCTTTAAATCACTCTTTAAATAAATTATTATTAGCTTTTATAATTCGACTCACCGTCTTTCCCGAAACAGCCCAGCTCTTTGTCCTGCCAGGTCAGAATGTGCTGCAGCCAGGCGGCTTTGTAAAAGTCTGAGAATCCAGCCAACCCACAGAGGAGAACTGAAAAACAAACAAACACATGAAAAAAACTAAGGACTTACCTTTACTGAAAAATAAAAAAGCACAATCTATCAGGCTACAGAGGAACCAGACAAAGCATAAACTCCTCTGTCCTGAAAAGGACGAAACACGTTTAACAGGTTTAAAAGCACTGACACTGGAGACTCCTTCCATAAATATTAAATAAACCTGAATTAAAAGAAAAAAATAAAACCAATGAGTATTTTTTTCTTGTTTATTACAATCTTATTATTTTCATTCATAAACATTTGCATTTCATACAAACTTAAATAATTCTTTTGATTGTGTAAAGCTGCTTTGCGACAATGTCAATTGTTAAAAGCGCTATACAAATAAAATGTAATTGAATTAAATAAGCTGTAGATTATGTGAAGAAGAGTTGTATAATAGACATTATTTATATAAGGATGTTTGTGTATTTACCACAAAGACTAAGGAGATCTCAGATCTAGTTTATTTTGATTAGTCTTATTGTTTGGAAAATTATATGTAAGGTTTATACTACATTATGAATGGCTACTAACTGTTCTCCATGAAGATATCTTGGATTTGCCCAGTGAAGCCCTTGGTGCTGATCTCCTGGTTGCTCCTCATCATGTTGGAGCAGAAAATCCTGTGATAGTGTTGTACTGTGATGTTAACCGGTAAGAGCTTCAACTCTCCGTTCAGCATCCTGGTACATCCTTTCTAAAAATAATAATTATCTTAATAATCATAAATAATTGAGTGAAAATTCCAAATCGTGTCATGGCTGGATGCACTGCTTCAGTACCATCGTCCCGATCATGAAGTAGAGCAGCTGGTGGGACAGAGAGTAATGTGGACACCCGAATCGCGTCATGGTGTCCCTGCAAGCCTTCGTGACGATGCAAGGCGTCCCGTCGTCTTTCCTTCCAATTGAAACAGCTGTGATGTCACGATCTTTACGTTTTCTTTTTTTTTTTTGTAATTTTGAAAGTTTTATTCTTACCAGGTTCCCAGAAGCAACGTCATGCACTTATCCCCGAGCTGCTCGTCGTAACACTCTATGGATCTCGGGGACGTGTACACCAGGGATGGGTCCGTAGAGGTCCATTCATGAGGCAAGGACCAGAAAGATGAGGATAAGACGGGTTCAAACTCTGTAGGAAAGTTGCAGGTCACACAAAACACTCACACAGGTAAACGAGTAACTCGGATCAAATCAAATTCAGTCACATTTCATAAGCATTTTTGGTGTAATAAACCCATTACTAGGCATTGTAGATGCTTTGAGACTGTTTTTTGTAGACATGACACACGATGACACCATGACTTCCACTCTTCCATGATTTATTTTTTTTATTACACTCGCCACGTTTCTGACCTCACGCAGGATCGTGGCTCCATAGTCACACTGATCTGAACCCTGTTAACAATCTCTGGTGTGAGTTCAAGAGCGAAAACCTAAAAATATAAAGTAAAATACAGGAAGTCCCTGACTTACAAACATTCCAGTTATGAGTTCACAGTCCAATACAGTGGAAAACAGCTGACAAAATGTCATCCGGAATTCCCCTCGTGATTTAAAGGCACACAGACAACACTGTGTGATTTCTTAGTGTGTGAGATTCATTTCCTTATGCCGCGGTTATGGTTTTTGGCCACTTGATGGCAGTGTGGGGGAAGTGGACAGTAGTCAAGTGGATTAGTATGCTTTACATTGTATTTCGTGTTGAAGGTATATAAGACTCAGTTTGTCTGACTTAAGAACTAATCTGACTTATGAATATGCTCCCAGAGCGGAACTCGTTCGTAAGTCGGGGACTACCTGTACAATAAAAAAATGCTAAAATTTAAACAAAAGTGTGTCCATCCTTTATTGGAGAAACGTTCCAGGAAGAAGCTTGGCATGGTTATTCTCTCTTCAGCAGATGATTCTCCGGATATTAAACTTGGGAGTGCAAATCATTTTAAAAAGCAAACGCTTTGCAGGAAGGAAATAATAAACCTGTTTATAAGTAGACCAGGATAAGTTGACAGGATATCAAACCCACAGGAAACTCCGCCCCCAGGATCTAGAGCATCAACCTGTATAAAAATGTCTGAATCCTGAGCTTAATCACACTTTTTGTTATAGTTGACAAAATCTTCCAGGTTACGTGTTTGTTAATGAATCAAAACACAATAAGCAACAGCACCTTATATATATATATATATATATATTTTTTTTTTTTTTTTATGACAAGATTTATTAACTGCAGCTCCATTTTTAGCAAGGTCTTTTGTCTATTTTCTTACCTTTGTAATATTTTGGATCCATCTCCTGAAGTGAAGTGACAGCAAGAGCCAGACTCTTGTCCAGTTTTTTGACCAGAGACAGGGCGATGGAGCGCTGAGAGAGGTTTAGGGAATCTGAATGGGTCTGAGATTTCGTGGCTTCCTGTAACTGGGCTAAAGGAAAAAATAAATCTGAACTCATGCAGAATTTAACATGGAGGCAGGGTCTCAAAATGCAGCTTAATGCTCTGGAGGTTAGTGAATATGGCAGATACAGTGTTTTACCATACTGTATAATAATAAGAAAAGAGGGACTTGTTAGGGGTTGAGTGTTATGCATAAGTGGAAATTTGTTTCTCAGATGTACAGAAACATAATATTAAGGATGTATTCATTTATTAAATAAAATAAAGTTGAAAGAAATTGTTCAAAAAGTATGAATGAGATTTTGTGTAACCTGTTGAAAAGATCTCAAAAATAAATACAAAAATAAATAGAAACCCTTGTGCAGGCATGTGTAATTCAGCTTAATTGCCATACATACTGTA
Source organism: Channallabes apus (assembly GCA_030522415.1). Lineage (NCBI taxonomy): Eukaryota > Metazoa > Chordata > Actinopteri > Siluriformes > Clariidae > Channallabes > Channallabes apus. The sequence goes on from CM060121.1 coordinate 3,159,332, forward strand.
CTTGTAGAAGTTGTTATAACTCTATTCTGCACTGTGCATGCTTATACAGCCTACTCTGACTTTTTAATTGATTAATTGATTTGTTTATTAATTAATGTGTTAATGTGTTGAAGTGCTCACCCTGCAGGATGACATAACCCACCACACCGTCCAGATTGATGTTCCTGCTCTGCTGCTCAAAAAAAATCACTCCTTTAGACACACTGTCCAAAATGTCATCTATAACCTCCTGCTGCGCCAAGCGCGCTCCCGCGACTAGGAGGAGTGCCACGAGCGCGCGCATCTTCCCAAACATTAATAATAATATTTAGTAGCAATAATAATAATGATGATGAGTAATGGTTCTTAATTCCTGATGCGCGTGAGCGGACCGCAGACTGTCCTAAGGTCTCGAGCTCCAGACTAGAGAGAGACAGAGGTAGCGGGGGGAAGTGGGCGTGGCTAAAGTGTAGTTAAGTTAGGTAGTTAAGGCCCTCTAGCGGTGAAGTAGGTGACGTACAACAACATTTTATTTCTTTACAGAATGAATTCGCCTCCAGCATGTGCGTGTGTGAGTCGGTACGGCGGCCAGTGAGGGTCATACAGAGCAGAAATTGTGTTCGCGTGTACATAGAAGCAGAAGGTGTGGAATTAATTTCACGTTAGATTCACATCAAAAAAGACCCTCAGAGGTAAATAAAAAAATAGAAGATATCTCGAGTTTCTTTGAAAAAATGTTTTTTTTTACTTTTGATTATGAACTTATTTGATTAAGGTTTTTAATAAATATTTTTATATCCCACTTCAGTGTATCAATGTATAGACTAAATATATAAAAAAAAATGTAATATTAATAATAATTTGTAATATTATAAATAAAATGTAATATTATAATAAAATGTAATATTAATAATAATTTAAGCAATTTCCCTTTGGGATTAATAAAGTTCTTTGAATCTTGAATCTTGATAATTACTATTGTTAATATTATTATGGCGGCGCGGTGGTGTAGTGGTTAGCACTGTCGCCTTGCACCTCCAGGGTCTGGGTTCGATTCCCCGGCCATTATTATAATATATATTATTATTTTAATATCCCAGTTACAATGTTTTTATTTCAGTGTATAGACTAAATATATGAATCAAAAATAAAAAATCATGATTAGTAATATAATTTCTTCTTCTTCTTTATTTTTATTATTATTATTATTAAAACACTGATTAAGGGCTAAATATTAAAATCCCAATTTTTTGCACAATTCATTTTAATCTTTGGTTGTGGACTAAATATTTATTTAATAATCTCTGATTATGAAGTTTTTATCACTCACTTATTATCTAATTAAATCTCTTATGTGAGCAGACACGGTTTCTCAGTTCAAAAGTAGACTCAAGACGCATCTTTTTTAATCTGGCATACACGTAACTCATCCCATAACCTCATACTCCAGTACACCTATACCGAATGGCAACTACGCTAATTCTCCCCATCTGTTCTGTATTTCTCTACCCATCCCGAGGCATCGGGAGATTTTTCCAGCTTCAGTAGACAAAGGCCGACCCTGCGAGGTTCCTGAGGCGTCCAGAGAAGGACCAGCTCCAGCTGGATTCAGCTTTATGATGGTTGGAGCTACACATGCTGCTCCTGTGCTTCCAGTGATCCAGACCTCATCTGCCCTCTGCACCTACTGACTCGTCCCTATGCTGAACTGGTCTTCATGTCAATTTAAATCATTTCTGTCATATTGAATTTTCACCTGCACAACACACAAGATGTTATATCATTTCTATCTGTTATCGCCCAAATGAGGATGGGTTCCCTGTTGAGTCTGGTTCCTCTCAAGGTTTCTTCCTAATGCCATCTCAGGGAGTTTTTCCTTGCCACCGTCGCCAGCACCCTTGGCTTGCTCATCAGAGACATTTCATTCATTCGTCTCATTATTATTATTATCTACACATTTTTCTCACACATACACACTTCCAATTATTTTCTTTTTTAAAATTATTATTATTATTATTATTTTATTTATTTATTTTTTTTTGGGGGGGGGGGTAAATTTTCTTTCATTTTTTGTGAAGCTGCTTTGAGACAATGACCATTGTTAAAAGCGCTATATAAATAAAATTGAATTTAATTGAATTATTTAGGTGTTTTGAAATATGGCATGGATTCAAAACTCTAAATGATATATATATATATATATATATATATATATATATATATATATATATATATATAAAATCATTATTAGTGGAGTATTTTTTAACAATTGATTCTGGACAAAAGGTTTTTTTTTTATGAGCTGAAGAATGTCACTTACCTTGTTTAGGTGTGTAAGGTGTGTTTGATATTAGGGGGCGGGGCCAAATCAAAACATGAACTGGATGCAAACATTTTTAACAAAAAAAAATCCAAATTAAAAAAAGTTTATTGTAGTTAGAGCATACTTTAAGCATATTATTTGGATAAAACCTGCAAACATGTACCCTGTTATTATTCTTATTATTGTTATTATTACTGTCGGTTTCTTTAAAAAGACCCTTAAAAGGAGAGTGGTCTCTTTAAATCCTCCGCCACGTCACTACTGACGTCACACACAGGAACAGGACGATGGCGGATGCCAATGCGGCGGTCCTGCTCGTGACCGTGTCGCTGGTCGTGCTGGGGCTCGTGGCCGGTCTGAGCTGGTCGTGGGCGCTGCTTCCGGTCGGCGTGGTCGTCTTCATTTTCATCCTGGCGCGCGGGCTGAAGTCACGCGACGAATTCGCTCACCTGAACGTGTGCGTGCTCGTGCTCGGGGACCTGGGACGCAGCCCGCGCATGCAGTATCACGCGCTGTCTCTCAGCAAGCACGGATACAATGTAACCTTTATCGGCTTCCTCGGTAAACAATCAAAGAGATGCTGCTTTTACCTCTGCACTGCTTAAACATGTCACGATATTATGACGTCATTGCAACGACTGTATTATTCGATACTCATTAAAGGTGCGCTCTGTAATTCATTTCAAGTTTGTACAACTTGGATAAGCATTTAACCTTAAAGATGAGGTCATCCACAATACTGTCACCGCACTACTGAGTTCTGAGCTTCACTCATTTGCGTTAGAACTTTCCCACACTGTGTACGATGCATCTTTATTCGTACTGTATCTACATGATGGTACAGGATGAAGCAGAACTACTGTACATTTCCGCATGGACCGATGATCGGACTGGTCCTGTCTGAAGAGCCAAAAACCCATTTATGGAGCTGGACCTGATCTAACTCCAACTTTAATCTTATTCACAAACGCAACACAATAATCCAGCCTCTGGATCCACCGGTCAGATGTGTGGGGGACCTGGGACGATTTTAAAATAACGATATTGCGACGATATTGATTTCTGCAGCACTACATTCCTGTGTGTGTGTGTGCTTAGTTTACACAGAAATGTTTGGTTTGTTTGCAATGACGTTCTACTACGATATTCTTTAGTTTAATTTCCTTAGTGTAAATCAGCTCTCGTGCAAAAAAGTTGCAAAGTACACAGTTCGAGATGCAGCTCCTGCCTATATGTGCAGATTCAGGCTGGAAATGAGTTTCTCCTCCAAGGCAAAACAGCTCAGCAGTACTTAAAAAAAATAAATAAATATAGGCTAACAGTTTGAATTTTGTGTTAGCTTGTAAGCAGGGTGAAAAAAATATTTTATTTGGTTATATATCTCGATTCTTTTACATTGCGACAGTGATGCCATTTGTTTTAAAAATTATTATTAGTTTTTTTATTTATATATGTTTGCATTTGAGGTGGTAAAATGTTGCAGTTCCTCTACAATCCTGCACTCTAAATTATTTACACATTGGCAGGCAGCACAGTGCCCCGTGTGGTAGGAGGGGGTTATTTACTAAGTTTTTGCCTTTTATTGTAACAAAATCTTGTAAAAAAAATAAAATCATAATATAGAATCTGGATATTAAAAAAAAAATTGCAATACAAATCGAACCAGCATTCCGGTATCGTGATAATGTTGTATCGCATCGTCCCTGGTGATTACCTCCCTGGTGGAGCAACCTGCAACAACTCTCCATGATTTGAGAGATTAAAAGAAATACTTGTCTTTACAGGCACTAAACCTCATCAAGACATTCTTGAGGATGACCGGATCGAGATCCTTCCCATCTTGGAGCACAAAGGCCTCAGATGTAACGTCAGCTCTTTTGAATTTCATATTGCTTCATATATATTTCCCGTCAAAAAAAAAAAAACATGCGTTTTGTTTAATCTTTCAGTTGGTCCTAGTATCCTCAGATACGTCACCAAGGTGATCTCTCAGTCCCTGCAGCTCCTCTACATCTTAACGAAGCTGGACGATCAGGCGTTTATTCTTCTACAGGTATTTCCCGTCCGATGCCGTGTCTGATGTTGTTGTGTCGAACGTCGGTCTATCTTCACGATTGCTTCTTCTGATCTAGAATCCTCCGGGACTGCCGAGCATCGCGGTGACGTGGCTGGCGAGTCGGCTGATAGGAGCTCAGTTCGTGATCGACTGGCACAATTACGGCTACTCCATCATGGCGCTCAGTCACGGCGAGAATCATCCCATCGTCAGGGTGGCCAAATGGTACTGGAGACTCCTTACACAAGACCATATTGACAATTATGTATGGCGTCTTTATTTTTTATTTACTTTTTTTATTTTATTTTTTTTGGATAGGTATGAACAATTTTTTGGCCGTTTCGCCGACCACAACTTGTGCGTCACTGACGCAATGAGACGTGATCTTCAGAAGAACTGGAACATTCGGTAAGCTTTTAACATCTAAAACTTTTGTGCACATAATAAAAACTTTTGTGCACTTCACGTGACACAACAGATTGTAAATATAAATTATCTACACTTTACACAAATTATAAATAAAACTCCGCCTTCCTTTGATAACCCAGCGCTACAAGGTCTTCATTTGCATACTGAAACCTGATTGGTTGTTACATTTACTGATGCAATAACACCTTAATAAAAAGGTGCAAGGCTTTAACCATAATAAAAACATTTCATGATTATTGTTCAATAATATTTAATAAAATCGTAACTTAATTGTAAGTTAATTTTAAAACGATTTTGAACTTGTAAGATAATCAATTATCAAAATCTTGTATTTTTCCCCTCTCTAGTGCATCAACCTTATACGACAAGCCGCCTTCAATATTCCGAGAAACGCCATTGAAGCTTCGCCACGAGCTCTTCATTCGTATGGCCAGCGCTTACCCACCATTCAGAGGGTGGTGAGTTTTTTTTGTTTTTAATGGGACCTTTAAAGTGCCTGCACAGTTATTGTAAGTGAACAGATATAAAGAATGATTAAATACGACACCTAGCTCTTGCTAGCTTGTTGCTTGATGTAGCACCCTCTGGTGGCAGTAATCAGAAATTAGAGTAACTCATGTTTAATGTTCTTTACATTTTCTTGCAAAGCAGTACAGATTTATTAATTTATAATACGTAATAATTTATTATATTACTAATGTAATATTTATAATATTTAAAATTTTTCTTTATGGTAGTTCTGAAGGCAAGGAGGACACGGAGCTGACTGCATTCACGGAGCTAAACACTAAAACCGGGGAGGTGACGCCTGCACCCGGACGACCTGCTCTCCTGATCAGCAGCACCAGCTGGACCGGTCAGCACTGCATCACCGTGTCTTATTCACTATTATATAAATATAATTTAATAAACAACAACACTAACGGTTTCATTCTCTTCGACAGAGGATGAAGATTTCTCCGTTCTTTTAAAAGCACTTGAAGGTTTGAGCTGATCTTTAACATTATCTGTACCATTTTTTACACCTCGGGGGGGGGGGGAAATAAAACAAAAAGCATGTCATGTGACATGTTCTCTTTCTGCAGATTATGAAGGGTTTGTAGAAGCAGGGGCCCGTCTTCCAGCGCTCGTCTGCGCCATCACAGGTTTCTGCTCTCGATATGTACGACGTGAGATGATCTTCAGCGCTTAGATGTAATGTAGAGTGTGTTGATTGTATTTATTTTTCTGTCGTAACCCCAGGAAAAGGTCCGCAGAAGGAATATTATCAGAGGATCATCAACTCGAAAGAGTACAGACACGTCAAGATCTGCACGCCGTGGATGGAAGCGGAGGATTATCCTGTTCTTCTGGGTGAGATTATTATATATATATATATATATATATATATATCAGGTATTAGATTATTACAGACGTTTTATATTTATACGCTCTCGATCAAACGGCGTGCTGGGTTCACAGGGTCGGCCGACCTCGGCGTCTGCTTGCACAAGTCCTCGAGCGGTCTGGACCTGCCCATGAAGGTGGTCGACATGTTCGGGTGTTGTCTTCCTGTCTGCGCGATACACTTCCAGTGGTGAGTCTCCTCTAACACAAACGAATGCAACATTTTAATGTGCACCTCGTCGTTGATTATTTTCCCTGAGTTTTATGCCTAATTGTTTTGTATGTCGTGTGTGATTGAAGTTTGGACGAGCTGGTGAGGCACGAGGAGAACGGCCTGATCTTCAAAGACTCGGCCGAGCTCTCGCGGCAGCTGGAGGTAAAAGACACGAGGCTTCTTACAGTGAAACCTCGGATTGCGAGTAATGCGGTTTGCGAGTGTTCCGCAAGACGAGCAAAGACTTTTTAATATATTTTGAACAAGTCTTGGTTTTTACGAGTACCATGTATGCGCTCCTTCTTGTGTGCGCGTGTAAAGCAAAAGAAAGTCTCATTAGAGAGGTTAAAGATCCATTTTCTCCCTCTCTATTTCAGCCTGTCATTGTGTGTGTGTGCGCACGTACTTTGACACCGTGCCCCATCACACACACACCCTTGCCTTTACAACCCCCCTTCGGCTTCACACACACACTCTTTCTCTCTGCTCTACCCAGAAACACTGCTCCGTCGCGATTCTTTTCAAAGGTAAAATGCAGGTTCGTTTGTTTTACTTTACAGCAGTGATTCCGTTAGTGTGTCGCTCACGCGAGTGTCATTAGAGATGTTCCTTGCTCATTTTTCAGACAAGAGTCTTTCTGTTAATGTGTGTGTGTGTGAAATTCAAATAAGAGAGGAGAAAGGTTTACTGTGTAAGATGAGAAGAGGGAGGCTGATTTCTCCTCTTACTTCACACACACATACACAGCGCTTGCGCGCATAAAAGGTAACACTTATCTGTCGGGATTTATTTGTACTTTTGTAAAGGTAACACACAACCAATTTTCAGGTTAATTTTTTTTATTTTATATTGTGTATAAATTATTTTTATGTATTTATTTTTTTGGGCTGTGGAATGAATAGTTTGAGTTTCCATTATTTTCTATGGGAAAATTGTCTTTGATTTACGAGTGTTTTGGAATACAAGCCCACCTCGGCAAATTGTGCTCGTAATCCGAGGTTCCACTGTATATTTATACATATATATATTTTTTAAAACTATCCTTAAGAAACGTACACCGTTTTAACACAGATGCTTTTTTGCATCACATCTGTACAGATGTTGTTCTCCGACTTCCCGGACGATCGAGGGAAGCTGGGCGTCTTCCGAAGGAACCTCCGAGAGAGCGGGGAGCAGCGCTGGGACGAAAACTGGGACCAACACATCCTGCCGCTGTTTAAGGAACATTCTGACTGAGCAGTAGCAGAGACCGTGATGATGATAATCAGATTAACAATAAAAGTAATAATAGTAATAATGATATGAAGAAGAAGAAGAAGTGGCAGGGATTAATACAGGGTAAAACGTAAAAATATTTTTTTTGTGTGTGTCATTCGAGCATCGGACAAAACTTGAACATGAAGCAAAAAGCACACTTTGTGTAAATACGATGTAAATAAGCACTTTATTACGTTCGGGATTCAGCCAGCAGCGTGCACGTTGATGATTTCGATAGAGATCCCGTGTCGGTCGTACGGGAACACGTGACTGACGGGATTCGTAACGATGCCGTGTTTCAATCCAGCCTTTTCTGTACCAAAAAGAAAAAAAGAGAAAAACAAAACAAGCCATCACTGTTAGTGTTACTGATAGTGTCTTGACAAATGCCTGTCAGTGTTGTTCTATCGTTATGGTTGTTGTTGTTGTGTTATGACACGTATGACATTAAAACTCAAACCCAGCTGGTTCTTGAAGCAGGTGTAGGTTTCTGGGTTGCGTACGGTCGAGGAGATATAAACCTCCGGAGGGTTCGTCTGACTCTTTATCAGTTTCTCTAGTAGTTTCACCAGACAGCTGACGATCTCGGGATCATACACCACATCTGTGTTTGGTTTTATTTTCAAAAAAGAAACCAGTTTTTACTCACAAAGCAAAAAAACAAACAAACAGAAAGGGATTTTAAACAAAGTCACCTGCTGCGATGACGGTCTCCGCCCCGATCCTCCTCAGCTCTCCGTCTCGTACGTGTTCCCAGTCCAGTTCCTCCACACACACCGACACGCCCGTGCCGTCCTCCAGTGCGTGTAACCCGTTGAGCTGGATGTTATTCCGCAGTCGCTGCAGCACACTCTGGTGGCAGTCTGTGAACGTGTATGTTTTGGGCTTGCAGGCGCGGCACACTGCGACACCGGTGAGTCCGGCTCCGCTGCCCAGCTCCAGCACCGTCCTGTACAGGGGTTACGGTTCTGTACATCAGCACGGACAGGACCGGTCTGCACTTTAACATCGGGGTTAAAAGTCCAAGAGAGACTCGGCACAGTGTGGAGGAGTGTGTGTGTGTGTGTGTGTGTGTGCGAGACCAGCGATAACGCTCTAATATCAGCAGAATCTAAAGAACGAGCCAAAGCAAGAAACATCTTGTGCAGAGAAATGACGCATCACATGGTACAAATAAAGAAAGGATGATAGAAGAGGGAAGAATAAAGGATGTAGGGAAAAACAGATGGATAGGTTAAAAAAAAAAGGTAGGAAAATAAGAAGAGATGGTAAAAAAGATGGAAGTGTGGAAATAAGACTGAACAGATTAATAAAGTAAATGAAATTAAAAAATAATAATAATTATGGTTGGTGGGAAATATGAATGAACAGATAATTCCGGTAGGCTGAAAATAAAGAAGGGAAAAAAAAGAAGTATACTTATAAAATATATATGGTAATATAATACTAAAATGTAATTAAAGGTGTAGGTTTTGTAGACAAACTGTAAAAAAAAAAAAAAAAAAGAATTAATGATTTTATGAAAAGAATTATAGGATGTTGAGAATGATGGATGATTTGGATGGAAAGATGATTACACAATAGGTTTAAAGAACGTGTGATGTAATCAATAAGAAGAAAGGATAAAAGTAGAACAGAAGAAAATACTTGGATCTTTGAAGTGAAGGAAGGAAAGAAAGACAGAATGGACCAAGTGGAGTGTAAGTGAAAAGCAACTGGGCACGAAAGTGATAATGGATTTGGTAAAGAGTAAGAAAAAGAAATAAAGGGACTCTCTTATACCGACGTTTCCTGAGTGACAGTGAGAGAGACGTACTTTCCAGTGAAGACGTGCGTGTTGTCCAGCGCCCACTCGGCCAGGTAGAGCGCCGCCTCCCACGTGACGAGGCCGGTGGTGCCCTGTGAGATCATCGCTACGTTCTCCTCCAGACTCACCGGCTCTCCTGACGGCTGAACGACATTTTACCTGATCGTTACACCGGAACACTCGGGATGTTGTGATGTCATAAGAGTCAAAAAATTAAATCTTACTAGACAGAATCAGAATTTACATTAATCAATGTTTTTTTTTTTAATCCTTCGCTTTTCTTTTTTTTTTTACCTGCAAGATGATGCTAAGGGATACCAATGAAGGTTTTGCCTTTCAGTAGAGACGAAAGGAAAATCCATTCGGTTATGAATCACGAATTGATAATTACATTATCAAAGATCACACGGGTTAAAAGCCTCTGATCTGCCTTTTTCTCCAAACTCTGTGAACTCTTTACACACGCTTACACCGGTCTCAAAACACCGTGTTTTGAGTTTTTGAGAAGTTTCTTTATAATCCTACAGGTGGCGCACTCTGAACTGTTCACACATTTTCATACCATGTGTTAGGAGTGAATTATTTGCTAAGTTTGTTCGGATGACAGAGATACAGATACGCGCCGCTCGGTAACAATGCAGCTTTAGTGTTTCATTTGAAGTTAGTTTGTGTTGTTTAAATGCAGCACTTGGTCTTTAATTGAGAAAATTATGTTATGAGGAACAGGCTACACTTAATCATTAAAGGGTTTTAAAGTATTAATATTATATAATATCGTGTTATTTGTAAAATCGTGATACTTATAGAATTGCAATTTTTATCGAATCTGCACAGACGTATCGTGATAATATGGTATCAGAAGGTGACTGCTGATTCCCATCTCTACTTTTCAGTATCCCATTTCTTTCCGATGTGGATTGTTATTCTGTCTAACACGGAACACTTTCCAAAGTCACTTACCAGGAAATAAGTTTTATAACACACGGCCTCCTCTTCAGCACTCATGACTTCACCTAAAGCGTCGTACAGCTCATCCAAAGGCTCGCACGCAGTCGCCTCATGCTGTAAAGGAAAAACATTATACAAATGTACAGCGTACTGTAAATATATATATATATATATACAGTGGTGTGAAAAACTATTTGCCCCCTTCCTGATTTCTTATTCTTTTGCATGTTTGTCACACTTAAATGTTTCTGCTCATCAAAAACCATTAACTATTAGTCAAAGATAACATAATTGAACACAAAATGCAGTTTTTAAATGAAGGTTTACATTATTAAGGGAGAAAAAAAAACTCCAAATCTACATGGCCCTGTGTGAAAAAGTGATTGCCCCCCTTGTTAAAAAATAACTTAACTGTGGTTTATCACACCTGAGTTCAATTTCTGTAGTCACCCCCAGGCCTGATTACTGCCACACCTGTTTCAATCAAGAAATCACTTAAATAGGAGCTACCTGACACAGAGAAGTAGACCAAAAGCACCTCAAAAGCTAGACATCATGCCAAGATCCAAAGAAATTCAGGAACAAATGAGAACAAAAGTAATTGAGATCTATCAGTCTGGTAAAGGTTATAAAGCCATTTCTAAAGCTTTGGGACTCCAGTGAACCACAGTGAGAGCCATTATCCACAAATGGCAAAAACATGGAACAGTGGTGAACCTTCCCAGGAGTGGCCGGCCGACCAAAATTACCCCAAGAGCGCAGAGACGACTCATCCGAGAGGCCACAAAAGACCCCAGGACAACATCTAAAGAACTGCAGGCCTCACTTGCCTCAATTAAGGTCAGTGTTCACGACTCCACCATAAGAAAGAGACTGGGCAAAAACGACCTGCATGGCAGATTTCCAAGGCGCAAACCACTTTTAAGCAAAAAGAACATTAAGGCTCATCTCAATTTTGCTAAAAAAACATCTCAATGATTGCCAAGACTTTTGGGAAAATACCTTGTGGACCGACGAGACAAAAGTTGAACTTTTTGGAAGGTGCGTGTCCCGTTACATCTGGCGTAAAAGTAACACAGCATTTCAGAAAAAGAACATCATACCAACAGTAAAATATGGTGGTGGTAGTGTGATGGTCTGGGGTTGTTTTGCTGCTTCTGGACCTGGAAGGCTTGCTGTGATAGATGGAACCATGAATTCTACTGTCTACCAAAAAATCCTGAAGGAGAATGTCCGGCCATCTGTTCGTCAACTCAAGCTGAAGCGATCTTGGGTGCTGCAGCAGGACAACGACCCAAAACACACCAGCAAATCCACCTCTGAATGGCTGAAGAAAAACAAAATGAAGACTTTGGAGTGGCCTAGTCAAAGTCCTGACCTGAATCCTATTGAGATGTTGTGGCATGACCTTAAAAAGGCGGTTCATGCTAGAAAGCCCTCAAATAAAGCTGAATTACAACAATTCTGCAAAGATGAGTGGGCCAAAATTCCTCCAGAGCGCTGTAAAAGACTCGTTGCAAGTTATCGCAAACGCTTGATTGCAGTTATTGCTGCTAAGGGTGGCCCAACCAGTTATTAGGTTCAGGGGGCAATTACTTTTTCACACAGGGCCATGTAGGTTTGGAATTTCATGTAGGTTTTTTTCTCCCTAAATAATAAAACCCCTCATTTAAAAACTGCATTTTGTGTTTACTTGTGTTATCTTTGACTAATAGTTAAATGTGTTTGATGATCAGAAACATTTTGTGTGACAAACATGCAAAAGAATAAGAAATCAGGAGGGGGGCAAATAGTTTTTCACACCACTGTACAGTATATATACATAAACCATTGCTCTGGTAGACTATAACACATTAAGTTTACCTTTTTAATGAGTTCGGACAGGAAGAGTCTCCTGTACTTCACAGACGGTGGATTTTTTCGACATACAGAATGAAGACACGTCTAAAAAAAAAAAAAAAAAAAAAAAAAAAAACTTTCACTACTAAAGAAAAGACAATACATTTATTTTTAACATTAATCTGTTAAAAAATATAAAATACCTTTTTCAAAATGTCCAGAATTACTCCTGGTGATGAGTTTTGGAGTTCAGTTTCTAAGGACTAAAATAGAACTGTGATCATTTAAATATTCAAATTAATTCAAAATAGTTTTGTGACGTAAAAAGTGCAATTCGAAATATTTAACGTACCTTCCATGGAAACGTGTTTAAACGACACATGGCGAAAAACGACAGTTGGAAACGACACGTGACGTCATGACAAGTCTCAACGCTCATTCTTCTTATTTTTTAAAACGATGTGTGATGGAATATTTAACGGTTTTTTTTTTTTTTTTAACCAACTTCAAAACAGGGTAACTGTCTCTGATAAACGTTACACAGAGACCACGCGTTATTTTGCTTCCTTGTATTCCGATAATCCCGCCTCCTGTGTTCTGATTGGCTAGCACTATTCCGCTTTCTGCACCGTGATTGGATGCAAATATTTGGACGCCATATTTATTGTTGTTTTAAAATGCTGATTCATCCGCCATATTGGAAGGGGCTAGATTGACTTGCAAATAATACAGAAAGATTGTGATTTGCCAAAAAGGTCTGCATATTACACATGAGGTAAGTGAAAATCTTATTAATATCAACACACATCCTGCCTGCATTATTGATTGAGATCAAACTGCAAGCAAAACACTTCAAGGATTGTTCCAACTGAACATGAATGATCATAAACCAAAGAGATATTATATATAGAAAAAGTGAGAATTCTTGTTTTTTTTTCTCCATCTGATGTTAAATAATTAAACAAAATCAGACTACATATTTTACCTTTTTTTTTTTTTTTTTTTTTTAATATATATGACTATTACTGATGATATCAGAGAAAGTACAACAGCCACGCCCTATAGTGTAGTATTAATTAGTATGTTTTGATGCAGTTATTAAGCCCATCTACATGATTGGTGGTTGCTGAACATAGACAATTACTTGTTTATGACTATCAATATTTTACATGCAGTTACATACTGTATGTTATTATTGGGAAAATTTGCTTAATAGTATAGTATTTAACTTGGTAGTGTGGGATATCACAATATAGTACAATGGATGCAGAGCCGTCTCCCAAACCCGGATAAAATGGGAGGGTTGGGTCAAGAAGGGCATCCTGTATAAACCTGTGCTAAAAGATCAACAATATAAAGTGTGAAAGTACAGATATGATATTACACTGATCAGCCATAACACTACCACCACCATCAGGTGTATTGATCTGGTGACATCATGGGCACAAAAGGTCAGTGGACTGGCACCCCTCCAGCGTGTACCCACTTAGGGACCAGAGTCCCCTGGGATATGCTCCAAGCCCTTGATGTCCAGGATGTGAGGGAGTACAATATAATACATTAATGGTCAGCGGTATGAAGGAACAATTTTTTAAACATATAATGAAGTAATTTATTATACAATAGATATGATATCGTAATAGTACATACCAACATGAAGCTCATATTTACATATGTTTCATAGAAATGCTGAATAACAGATATAAAAAAAAAAAAACATTAGATAACTCAATGTAGACAAATTATATTTACATCATAGAATTTACTCTTCCGCACGCCTACAGTTTTTAAGATAAAAAAAAAAAATCAGGTGGTTTAACATTCTGGCAACTGAGCTAATTTCATGGCATGAGCAAATGTTGTGTCCGAAAACAACATACTGTTGTAGTGCAGTTTGTCAAATCCACATTTTATTCACACTTCAAACTGTACAGTGGCATACTGAACATCCCCTTAAATTAAGCACTAATATAGCGCAATACTCTAAGTTTTTCCATATTACAACCATATATGGGGCAGCAACGTTTGCACTCAGTTGTTTCAGCCTGTAAGTGTCTTATCCCTTAATATGTCAATCATCACCCAGTGTGGTTCGGTTACTTTTTTTGAGAAGCTCTACATTTTAAATTATTTATTATTTGTTATTATTAAGTGTCATTTTAAGTGTCTCATCTTCTGCTTTCGCTCAAAAAGTTTCGCATCCAGCAGCGCTTGGGGTTTTTTCGTCCTGTACACAGGAGATTTGGGAATTCGAGCCCCTTTCACGTTGACGATGTGAGGAAGGAGAGGTGGGTCTCGTAAACAAAGCCCCGCATCCTCAGGGGCGTGGCCTCTCACCAGGATCCGCTCCGACTCTGCGGCTGTCACAGCGATCCATCCTGAGGCAAAGTTAAACATCTTCATTAGTATGTTGTGTTCGTGTCCCAAATCGCTTGTTATACAGGCCACATTCTAGTGAATAGGCCTTAACTTCTTGTTCGTTTGTCTGCTTAACGTGTTAGATATGACGTAGATATAACCTGCTGAAGATAGTTTGATGTCCGTCACTGCCGTGTCCAGTCCTCGGCCCTTGAGCTCGAAGTCTTGAGACACGAACGCCGGAAACAACTTCATTCGTTCCTCTCCGCCTGTTGGCACCTAAACAGGAAATGATGAAAAATATTAATGTACAGAGAGGAAAAACAAGAAATGGCATAACTGATTACGATACACAGTGTTTTAATCTGACCATGAATGGATAAAAAGTGGGCCATGTTCCTCTTTCTATTAGTAACTCACAGCGAGTAGTGTTTTCCCGGCGTGTTTCTGGTAAGTGAGGTCGGCTTTGTCCAGAATAGTGATGTGGACGGGGATTTGAGACGAAGCTATGACGGTAAACCAGCATGGCTGAGTACCCTGAAGAAGACAGCATGCAGATTATAAGGACAACGTCCCTCAATATCAAACAGAAAAAATGGTTCAGCTATTACTGTCACTTAAGTAAATGTTTTTTGCTTACTTATACTTACTTATTTACATTTAGGTGTTGATATTGGTTTGATTTAGGACTTTTCTTATCTTTTTCTATCATGACATCAGATTTCATTATACTGTGTGTAATCTAAATACAATCTCATACTGTTCAAATCTAAATAAAGCACACAATCTCACTTCTAGATAATCGATCCTTGCCAGAGCTCCGAGGAACAACGCTGTCCCCGGCTTGAGGATAAATGTCCTAGGCGTGATGGCGTGCGTTGGCACCACAAGCTTCACTTCCTGTTCGTTCAGCACCCTAAGAATCTGGTAATTAAACAACAAAACTATTTAGGGTTTTCCCCCCCCACACAAAGATACACTGAACTCAAGTAACACTGCGTAATCCTACTCACGTCATGTTCTTTCATGATGCCTGGCGTGTCGTAGAACCAGTGAGCGTCTTTAATTTCGTTGTATGTAAGTTCAGCCTCAGGTTCATCTTCTGAGCTTGGTCTGCCCACCTTGTCTTCATTCAGGTCCTCTCCGAAGCTGAGGCTGTCTGGGTCGAACTCCACAAGGTCTTTTCTAGTAGACTGCACCCGGAACGTTCTCCCAACACGACCTGCGATCAAGTAAACTCAAAATTCAGCATTCAGAATGTTTTTTTTTTAAACACAGCTTTCATTTTATCATGTTCTACCAAAACCATTTCCTGCTCCAGGTTCAGCTCACCGGTCAAGTAGCCCTGTTTACGGAATTGTTGAATTCTCCTGAGCTCTTCCGGATCGAGATCGTCCTCGGTCTGCTGTGCTGCCAGTCGCAGTCGCTCCGCACGTCTAAACAGCCGGTATGGAGTCGGGTTGATGATGGGGAACTTTAAGAGGTTCAGCGTTGTACCTTAAAAAAAAAAAACACGGATGTGTGTCTTCATTTCAATGTTTAGAAATGAAACAGTGGAACCTTGGATTGTGATTAACTTGCTCTGCAAGCATTTTGCAAGACGAGCAATTTAAAAAAAATTAATTTTAACTTAATAAACGAGCGAGGGCTTGATATACGAGTATACGCATGCGCTGTCTGCCGAGCATCATAAGTTCACAAATCAGCAAGTGTTATTAGAAATGTTTCTTGTTAAAGATCCAGAGTCTCTCTCTGTCAGAAAGCGGTGATTCCGTTAGTGTGTTTCCGCACGCGAGTGTCATTAGAGAGGCTCCAGACAGAGCTGTGGTTCCGTTAGCATGTGTAAATTAAAATAATAACATTTGGGGGTTTTTTTGCCATTTTTTCCCTGTAAAACCTACACAAACCTGCATTTCTACAAATGGCTAAGTTAAAATGTCTAAAATTTCTGTCAGACTCATGTTTATAAATGATAAAAAGAAATATTCACTGTTGTGTGCTAGCCAGCTACATAAGCTAAACAACATTTCTGACATGATTTTAAACAAATATTTATTTTCTAATATATTTTACTCAAAACTGGTTAACTAAAATAAGGAAAGTTGTACAGTATAAATATTCTTTATACCTTTATATTGATAAATTGTCATACTTACAGTAGCAACCTAACCTAAGCTACAGTAACTTGACATCGTTGATAGGGTCGCTACTGTACCTCACCTAGCCAGTTAGCGACAAAGAACAAAACGAACAGGGTTTCTGACAGGAATTTTCAGTTATACTTCATATTTTTGAAAATCTTTTCACTGCTAAGCTAGCTTAAAATATTTCTAAAGCTTTTGAAAGTCATGTTTTAAACACTTATAAAGAATCATTTTCATAATCTTGACTGCTAATAACAACCAGCTAGTTAACCTTAGCAGACTGGTTGGGATTTCTGAGAGGATTTTTTAAATATATTTTTTACTGGCAGCGCTCATTCACACTTTTGTGAAGGCTGTAGTTGTAGTTATATCATAAGTGGTTACTTAATCAATCTTGACAAGATTTATGAAAGTCATAATGATATGACTGGTGATATAACCATCATGGTGGTTTGATGGGAAATATCAACTTGACACAATCGATACTTTAGTGCATCATTAGTGAACGAATCGGCTCGTGTTTAAGAGCATTTGTCCTCCAAAACATTGAGTAAGTATCCTCTGAGGGCATGTTATAATATTATATCACCATATTGTGATGTTCTGACACCTTTTCTATCACAACCAGCATGAAACTTTTTTCTCAATTTGATCTACACTAGCGCTTCTATTGGATCAGACTACACAGGTCAGCCTTCACTCCCCATGTGGATCCAGTGAGCCTTTCGCCAGTTTACCGCTTTTCCTTCCTTGGATTATTTTTGGTATGTCCTGACCACTTCAGCCTGGGAACATCCCACACGACCTGCAGTTCTGGAGTTGCTCTGACCCTCTAGACATCACAATTTTGGTTCTTGTTAAAGTCACGCAATAAAACTTCCAGCACATCGACTTCAGGAAAAAGGTTATATAATTAATATAATTTGCCTAATATATCCCAGCCACTTCCATTTTAACGTATTGTAGATATTGAGAAAGAAGCTACTGTGCGAAGGGCCAAATTGGAATCAGAACATTCCAAATGTGGTCCCAGGAAGGCATTATTGAAATGATTAATTAACTGTCTAAAAGATTTAACATAGAAATTAGAAGGAACCCTTCTCATACATTTAATATACAGAGTCAGCCAAAGAAATGTATACACACTTCAGGAAAAGAACAATAGTCTATATTAATATAATATTAATAATATTCTTATGAATATCATTATATAATATGTAGCAATAAATGTTATACAAAAATATTTATACAAGTTTTTCTTTTCCTGAAGTGTGTATACATTTCTTTGGCTGACTCTGTATTAATAATGGGATTAATACAACCACCCTTACCAGGCCATGGTGATATCGTGGCTTTATGGATCACATCAGATGCTCTGGATTTGCAGTAGTCAGACTCCAGGAGAGTGTTAAACAAAGTGGACTTGCCAGCATTGGCAGTACCAACCAAATACACATCTCCTTTATACTTCCAGGACGCCTGGAGTTTAGTAATCAGGTTCTCAATCCCGTATCCCGTTTTGGCACTGATCAGATGAACATTCTTCGAATCTGTTGTGGGAATTCCAGCATCAGCACAATGCTGTGCCAGCTGCCTCCTGATCCTCTGCAGGTAATTATCGGAATCTCCAGGCAGCAGGTCCACTTTATTCCCTAAAATAATGATGTGCTTGTTTTTGCCGACGAGCTGCGGCAGGTCAGGAACAATGGAGTCTGGAAGATCGAGGAGATCCACAATGAGCAGCACTAAAGCTTTCTCAGGTTTAATTCTACTCACAATTTTCCTGTACTCTTCCTTCGACATAGTGACGTTTAAAGCCTTCTGGTGGTGCGTGAGCAGAAAACAGCGCTGACATATCGCCTTCTTGAGTTTGTCTTCTTCTAGTAATTCCTTATATTTCTCACTAGGAAGGTAACCAGGAAGTTCAGGAGACATGCAGTGCATTAAAGCACCGCATCCTGAGCAGGAGAGGTCACTGATTGGCATCTCAGCATCTGGACTTCCGTAGATCTTCTGCTCCTGCTTCGGCTTCTTTTTCTTGGATCGTTCAAGTGGAAACCCAGCATCGTGGAATTCGATGCAATCCTCCAGGTCCAGGTTCTGATCTCCAACATCTTTTAAAGATCGAAGCTGCAGCTCCAGGGCTTTTTGCTGGAGTTCTGTTACAGTCTTTCTCTGTGCTTTCGTCTCTTTTACTTTCATAGAGTCTGTGATTTGGAGATGTTCAAGAAAAGAATCATCATCATTGTCCACAGAGTCACAGTATTCCAAAAAGACAAAATCTTCCTCCTGGTCAGGATCAACAGATGAGTAGCTCTCTGCTGTTGCTTTACGCCTGCTTTCTGATTTATCCTCAGTGCTGTGAAATCTTAAAGGCTCGTTCATACATGTCCAGTTCTTAGAAATCCAACATGTTTCCTTCTTGTTTCTGGACACCAGGTCACAGTAAAGTGAGGACTGACATAAACCCCTCCATTCTACAACTCTATGTTGTTGATCTCGCGTGTTAAAAGCACAGTTTAAACGTCTAGAAGCAGGAAACCTGAATACAGGCACTTGTAAAAGTCTAAACATGGTTCAAGAAATTCTGTATAAATTGCATAAACATTTACAACCTTGAAAATCTCCAACACACGTGAAACAACCAAGTATTCTTTCCCCCTCCGTCGCAGGAAAATGACGCCATGGTTGGCGACGGCGATTTTTTTTTTTTCTTTTTCAGCAAACTCTCTCTCTCTCTCTCTCTATATATATATATATATATATATATATATATATATATATATATATATATATATATATACAAAAAATAAACAAATATTAATTAAAAATTAAATATAAAAAGTTCAGACAAATGAAAGCGAAAATAGCATTTTATTTTTGTTTATTTTTTCGGCTTCTACATTGCTAATGTGTTAAACTGGTAAATAAATTATAAACAAACATAATAACTTATCGAAATTTTTTATAAAAAAAACATTTAACATAATAATCTAAAAGAGTTAAACGTTGGTGGACCTTATTTATTAATAAAATACTAAACTATTGAATATTGCTCTGAATTCAACTAAACATCCGGTCTATTCCGCGAAAACAGGAAGTGACGAATATTTTACGCGCCAAGTACTCGCGGTGAAGTTTCTAAATAGAGCGCGTTTTAGCGCCGAGCCGATTGACGCCGCAGGTTTCGCTCTTCAGATTTATTTATTTTTTTAGAAAGGATTCCTGCTCCAAATCACAATGTATGACCAAGACGAAGGTGCGTTTATAACGACATATTCATATTTTTAATTCTGTCCTTCATAACAGTTTATGTAGTGTTCATAACGTAGTGTTTTCTTCAACGCTAGCTAACAATATATAAATTTTTTATTTTCCATCCGTTTTCGTACAAGCCCGCCTTCTGAACTACGATTGGCTAGATTTGACAAAGATTCTGCCTGATGATTGGATATTTATATTGCTGTCCAATCAGTGGCTCGTTTTGTGCCGGTTTAGCCAATTACCTTTGAGGAAGGTGGGATTTGTCGGAATACGGGTCCTAGAGTAAACTAACGCTAGCCTAGCAAGATCGAAATTAGCCTTAATGCTCATTTTGCTTTTATTATCTAGAAAGCGTATTAAGCTCACTGTTGAACATTTTGCAAATGTTGTTCTGTTTCCCTTTTCCTGTGTCCTTTTCTGGATAGCTGTACTCTGCATTAGAATGTGAAATAATGGTCTGTGTGCTGTATGTGTAGTGGCACTTTATAGTGCACAGACATGTTTAGGACACTCTTCTTATTCTCTTATTGTTATCCTCTTGCTACAGACATCCAGTATGATGAAGATGATGATGAGATCACTCCAGATCTGTGGCAGGAAGCCTGCTGGATTGTTATCAGGTGCATATTGCGAGCTCGCATTGTGTCTCTGCTTTCAGTCTCTGATTGTCAGAGTTTTGATGGTTACGGTGATGTCGTGTAAAAATGACGCCTTGCGTATGTTTGGTTTCGCCCCCTTCCAGCTCCTACTTCGATGAGAAAGGGTTGGTTCGGCAGCAGCTCGATTCGTTTGACGAGTTCATTCAGATGTCCGTCCAGAGGATCGTGGAGGACGCGCCACCCATCGACCTGCAGGCCGAGGCCCAGCACACCTCCGGAGAGGTGGAGGAACCGGTAAGCAATCACCACACTACCCAGTACGATATTATTACGGTACCCAGGTGCCATTTCAATTAAAGTTGCGATTCGATAAATATCATGATTTTAAAAATATCCCAATTTGATGTTACATTTTCCCCTGATTTTACTATTTTAAATATTTAAAATATTTATGCCACTGGTTCTTTGTTCCTAATAAATCTGTGTGCTCTTCTTCTGCAGCCTCGGTTCCTGCTGAAGTTCGAGCAGATCTACCTGTCCAAGCCGACACACTGGGAGAGAGACGGCGCACCTTCGCCCATGATGCCCAACGAAGCCCGACTGCGAAACCTCACGTCAGTGTAGCTTTATGACGCGTCTCGTGGAAATGATTTTGAAAAAATGTAGACAGAAAATATACTGCTGATAATGTTATTAATATAAATAATTTAGATTTGTCTCATTGTTTCATGTGCCTCACCCCCTTTATTTTGACTTCCATATGATTAACACTGAAATGTGTGTGTTTATATGTGGTTAGATACTCTGCTCCGCTCTACGTGGACATCACCAAAACCATCATAAAGGAGGGGGAGGAGCAGCAGCAGACGCAGCACCAGAAAACCTTCATCGGCAAAATTCCCATCATGCTCCGGTCCACCTACTGCCTTCTGAGCGGCCTGACGGACCGTGACCTGTGCGAGCTGAACGAGTGTCCTCTCGACCCGGGCGGATACTTCATCATCAACGGCTCCGAAAAGGTCAGGGGACGAGGGGTTCCCTGGTTTAACTTGACACGTGGCACCGCACCCCCATGTACACACGTCACTGAGTGTATTTTGCGTGTGTGTGTGTGTTACAGGTGCTGATCGCCCAGGAGAAGATGGCCACGAATACGGTGTATGTGTTCGCCAAGAAGGACTCGAAGTACGCCTACACGGGCGAGTGCAGGTCCTGTTTGGAGAACTCCTCCAGACCCACCAGCACCATCTGGGTCAGCATGATGGCCCGAGGAGGACAGGTACGATCTCTCACACACACACACACACACACACACACACACACACACACACACACACACACACACACACACACACACGAACACTCATCACCTCCTACCTCCTCTCATCCTCATCACAAAAATGACAGATTTATTTACAGTTTTTGTTGTTGTTGTTGTTTTAGGGAGTGAAGAAGAGCGCGATCGGTCAGAGGATCGTCTCCACCCTGCCGTACATCAGACAAGAAGTTCCCATCATCATCGTGTTCCGAGCGCTGGGCTTTGTGTCCGACAGAGACATCCTGGAGCACATCATCTACGACTTCGATGATCCTGAGATGATGGAGATGGTAAATCCTGAGTCTGGTTAGATCTTAGCTAAAGATCTGTGTCGAAACGACGTCTCATTTCTCTCTTTATATGTCTCTCTCTCTCTCTCTCTCTCTCTCTCTCTCTCTCTCTCTCTAGGTCAAGCCGTCTCTAGACGAGGCGTTTGTGATCCAGGAGCAGAACGTGGCTCTGAACTTTATTGGGTCCAGAGGGGCCAAACCCGGTGTCACTAAAGAGAGGAGAATTAAATACGCTAAGGAGGTCCTGCAGAAGGAGGTGCTGCCTCATGTGGGCGTGTCCGACTTCTGCGAGACAAAGAAGGCGTACTTTTTAGGGTAAGGATATAAAATCGAAAAACCCTGACTGATTGATTCGTTGTTAATAATACTGTACAGTCTCGCTGCTTAAAAACTCACTGCTATTGGGCTTAGAACTTACAACCTTCTGGACACTAAGTGCTTTGATTTCTTTGTGTCTCTCCCTCAGTTACATGGTGCACCGGCTCCTGCTGGCGGCTCTGGGCCGAAGGGAGCTGGACGACAGAGATCACTACGGCAACAAGAGGCTGGATCTAGCCGGCCCGCTCCTGGCGTTCCTCTTCCGAGGGTGAGAGCATCAGATCTCTCTCTCTCTCTCGCTCTGTTTTGTTTCTTCTCGTCTCCGTTTCTTGTCGTCCTCCGTTATTAAACACACTGTATTGATTCTCAACAACAGAATGTTTAAGAACCTGCTGAAGGAGATCAGGATCTACGCTCAGAAGTTCATCGACAGAGGGAAAGACTTTAACCTGGAGCTGGCCATCAAGACGCGCATCATCTCAGACGGCCTGAAGTACTCGCTGGCCACCGGGAACTGGGGCGACGTCAAGAAAGCCCATCAGGCTCGAGCCGGGGTGTCTCAGGTGATCAGCACAGAGCGTCTATACAGTACACACACACACACACACACACACACACACACAGGCGCGTCAGTAATAAAGTCTGTTTTTAAATATATTGTAAACAAATCACATTTTCACTTTTTTTTTTTTTTTTTTTTCATTTTTAGCTTTGTTCTTTTCTGTGGTGTCTCAACCAACAGTGTCTTAAAATCTCAATATTATTTATTATTATAGTAGATATTTTATAATCTTCTTGTTTAGGATTATGAGCTGTGGGTGATGTGATAAAAATATATATAATCATAAGTTTTTTTTTTTCATATGCATGAACATTTTCTCAGTGTATTAATTCTTTTGATTGAATATATGTAATTAATTTAATGTTTGCAAAAGTATGTGTGAAAAGAAATAGGGGGATAAAACGAAAAATAGGGGGGAAACACTTATGGTAAATAAATAGGCAAATGTTCATTTTGTTTCTTTTCATTTGTTTTGGAGAATTAATACAGGGTGACGCAGAATAACTGGAAGTTTTGAATTTATTCGTACAGGAGGACGCCATCTAAAGGACGTAATTTTTTTTTTAATTATATATTCCGTCAATGTTTCATAAATGGCAAGTTTTAGGTTTCAGTTACTATAATAAAAAAAAATTTTCTTTTATCACTTCTAGTTTTATTGGATTGTAAAAAAGTTCCTGTTTTTGTCACCCTGTGTAATATCTGCAAAAAAATTGTTTAATTAATAAAAAAGAAAAGTAGTAATTAAAAAGTAAGTAATGACAGTAATAAACAAATTAATAAATAAAAATAAAATTATTAAAATTGAATGAAGGTATATTTAGAACTATCTTTATAATAGATAGATTTATGTAAATATTTTTTTACTTTTAAATGTAAAATTGTATTTATTATTTAAAATAAATCAATAAATATAATTAGACGGTCTGTCATGATGTAAATAAATAATGAAGTGAACTCCACAGTTTTGTATTTGTAAATTGACTCAGTTTTTTTTTTTTTTTTTTTTTTTCTATCAATTTTCCTGAAACGTCACGTTACTTGTTATATCTCAAACGTCTATACCGCAGTTTATCACTTACAACTTTGATGATATTATTGATCGCGGTTGTAAAATATGATCCTATTATTTTAAGCCCTGACGCTCTTGTAAGCCTTTAGCGTGAAACGTTTACCGACGGCCTCCTGTGCTGCTGCTCTCCAGGTGTTGAACAGACTGACCTTCGCCTCGACGCTGTCTCACCTGCGGCGCGTCAACTCGCCCATCGGCCGAGACGGCAAGCTGGCAAAGCCGCGGCAGCTCCATAACACCCTGTGGGGTATGGTGTGTCCCGCCGAGACGCCAGAGGTGCTAATGAATTAGGAAAATTCTCAGGAAGAACATCATGGAGGAGAGAGATACAGAACACACTGTTAACACTGTGAGGATGTGTGTGTGTGTGTGTGTGTGTGTGTGTCACAGGGCCATGCTGTAGGTCTGGTGAAGAACTTGGCCCTGATGGCGTACATCTCCGTGGGTTCTCAGCCGTCCCCCATCCTGGAGTTCTTGGAGGAGTGGAGCATGGAGAACCTAGAGGAGATCTCACCTGCTGCTATTGCAGAGTCCGTTTCTCCAAGAAAAAGACTAAAAAGTTTTTAAAAAAGTTAAACAGCTAGTGTGCGATTTTTATTTTTATTTCATCTCTCTTTCTCTCTCGTCCAGCGCTACGAAGATCTTCGTGAACGGCTGCTGGGTGGGAATCCACAAAGACCCCGAGCAGCTGATGAACACTCTGAGGAAGCTCAGGAGGCAGATGGACATCATCGTGTCCGAGGTAAAAGAACGAAAGTCCGTCTGGATCTTAAACAGAAATTCCGAGAGACTCCACCCAGCTCACGCGCTTCCTCCACTCAGGTGTCGATGATCCGTGACATCCGAGAGCGAGAGATCCGGATTTACACGGACGCCGGGAGGATCTGTCGCCCGCTGCTCATCGTGGAGAAGCAGAAGCTCCTGCTGAAGAGACGCCACATCGATCAGCTCAAAGAGCGCGAGTACAACAACTACAGGTACACGGGAACGTGACGTCTGAGGGAGGGGCGGGGTTGACAAATCCTGAGTCTTTCTTACATTAATGTGTGTGTGTGTGTAGCTGGCAGGACCTGGTGGCGAGCGGCGTAGTGGAGTACATCGATACTCTGGAGGAGGAGACTGTGATGTTGGCCATGACCCCGGATGACCTCCAGGAGAAGGGCGTGGCCTACTGCTCCACCTACACGCACTGTGAGATCCATCCGTCCATGATCCTGGGAGTGTGTGCATCCATCATTCCTTTTCCTGATCACAATCAGGTACACACACACACACACACACACACACACACACACACGAGTGCATCATGAGTGCTCTACAATTAAATAAGATGGTGTGTGTGTCTTCAGTCTCCCAGGAACACCTACCAGTCTGCTATGGGGAAGCAGGCCATGGGTGTGTACATCACCAACTTCCACGTGCGCATGGACACCCTGGCTCACGTGCTGTATTACCCACAGAAGCCCCTGGTCACTACACGCTCCATGGAGTACCTGCGCTTCAGAGAGCTGCCAGCAGGTGACGCCACACACTTAATTCCACTTTCGTCATTAGGGGTGGGCGATATAACCAAAATCTTCTATCACGGTAGAAGCGATTTTCTACCTCGATCACAATATAGCAATTTGTATTTTCACAATATTGTAATTTTCTTTACAATCTCCTCGTTGTTGGTTTCGTCACATGTAAGCAAACTCACTGCTGCTGCAGCGTCTTCTTCCATCGTCGAAGTGTATGTGAAGCCAAACACATCAAAAGTGGGACGAAACCGCGGCACCCGATTGAATCAGATATCTGCGCGGCCCAGTGAACAGCGCAGCGCGACTATCTGGATAGCGCAGTGATGATCTGGTTTATTCGCGCAGCCCGGTGGATCGCACATCGCCGCTCGAATCACAAACCTGCGCGCCCCACTGTTTTTTATTTAAAAACAATTTATTTAAAATGTCAGTTTAAAAACATTTTTTAATTTGTTTAAATAATGTTTCCGCCTTGCCATGCCTGGTTTGTATGTGCGCATCCAAGTGGGGTAAAATGATGGTCGGCGCGGTCTATTTCTATCAGCGTCGCGCAGGTTTGTGATTCGAGCCGTGCTGCTCAAGTTGGTCGGCGCTGCACGATCCACCTGGCCACGGTTTCGTCCCACTTTAGATGTGTTTGGCTTCCCATAGAAGTGAATGTGTATTGCGTGGTTGCGTAACGTGCAACATCACGTGATCTCAACCGCGATTAAGACGATAGA
Organism: Channallabes apus; assembly: GCA_030522415.1. Lineage (NCBI taxonomy): Eukaryota > Metazoa > Chordata > Actinopteri > Siluriformes > Clariidae > Channallabes > Channallabes apus. The sequence continues at coordinate 3,185,737 of CM060121.1, forward strand.
CCAAAATCTCTACCGGTTGGCAAATTTCTACCAGGTAACCGCGTGTACCGGTATATCGCCCACCCCTGTTCAACATCAGTGAACAGTTAAACCTTGCATTGCGAGCATACTTTGTTTGTATAAGCGTGTTTGTATATCAAAGCAAATCCCCCTAACTCAGTGGTTCTCAAACTGTGGGGCGGCCCCACTAGTGGGGAATACAGACATGACAGGTGGGGCGCAATGAACGGGAGGAAAAACAGGAAAGTACCTATTCTAATTCATGCTTTTCTTTATTGATAATGAAGAGCGTACGCTCAAAACTAAACAATCACACACAAATAAATGGATCATTAATAGAAGTAAATTTAAAATAACATCAGTTGTGGGCCGGCAGAAAAAGTGGAACCATAGTGCAACAATAACGGTTTAACGTCGGGCCAACTTGAGCTGCGCTGCTCGAATCACAAACCTGCGCGAGCCACTGGGCAGCGCTGCGCGACTCTGACAGAAATAAACCGCGCCGACCATCAAATTACATTTTACCCCGCTGGGATGCGCACGTACAAAACAGGCATGGCAAGGCGGAAACAATATTAAACAGTCCTGACATTTTAAATAAATAGTTTTTAAATAAAACACAGTGGGTCGCGCAGGTTTGTGATTCGAGCGGCGCTGCGCGATCCACCGGGCTGCGCAAATAAACCAGATCATCACTGCGCTATCCAGATAGTCGCGCTGCGCTGTATTTGCGCAGATATCTGATTCAATCGGGTGCCGCGGTTTCGTCCCACATTTGATGTGTTTGGCTTCACATACACTTCGACAATGGAAGAAGACGGTGCAGCAGCAGTGAGTTTACTTACATGTGACGAAACCAACAACGAGGAGATTGTAAAGAAAAAAGCTGCATCGTCTGTGTTGTGGAATTAGTTTGGATATAAGAAAAGCTACGAATGAGATGAACGTGATTTGGAAGGTACACAAGTGCAGTGTTTTAACAAGTGGTGGAAACACGTCAAACCTTTTCTATCATCTGAAATACAAACATCCAAACGATTATGGCCAAAGTAAAAAAATGCGGCAAACCCCAGCAATTCAGTTTAAATAAAATTACATAAAAAATAAAATTATGTAAAACAATTTCTTTGTGTTTGCATTTTTATTTATGCATTTTCAGATACAAATCGCTATATTGTGATGTATATCGTTATCGAGGTAGAAATTTGCTTCTACCATGATAGAAGATTTTGGTTATATCGCCCACCCCTAATGAAGCCTATGTTGAGCTTGGATTCATGGTGGTGATGGTGGGGGCAGAGGAGAGACCTGTGTGTGTTTTGTGTCTTAAACCGCTGGCAGCAGACCGCATGAGACCCAACAAATTAGGAAGACACTTGGAGACAACACAGTCCAGTCACGTTAATAAGCCACTCGGCTTCTTTCAAAGAAAGCTGGCAGAATACAGACAGCAGGAGAATCGCATGGTAACATCTGAATCAGTGGACAGCAAAGCACAAATGGCTTCATTCAAAGTTACATACAGAATTGGCCAGTGCAAAAAAACTACAAACGATTGTTGAGCAGCTAATAAACATGGGGTCAATTATGCAAAGATATGTGATAACGTAAGCCTTTTATAACAATTGCACGTGTATTTTATCTTTTTTTAACTTGGTCGTGTTTGATCGTATTGGTTTAGGAATTGATATTTCAATAAACAGTAAACTTGGCCGATTTCGTTATTATTTTGTTGACAAGTGGGGCTTGAAAATTCGCTCACCCCCTTAAGTGGGGAATGACAGAAAAAGTTTGAGAACCACTGCCCTAACTCAACCCACTGTAAAAAATAAAAATAACAGAAACTCTGATTATTTGTTCCACAATCCAAAAATATTCCTATAAAGTTAATGCAAAATATATAAAGTAAAAAAATTAAACAAATGAACCCGCACTTTACCTTTGAAAAGAATCCTGACAGAGCCTTGTTTCCGTTAGTGTGTGTGTGTGTGTGTGTGTGTGTGTTGCTTTTGCTAGTTTATTATGTTAGAATTTATTTTTTAAATTTGCTCATCTTGCAAAACGTTTCCACTGTATTTTTTTTATTTATTATAATTTCTTTTTTAATCTGCTGCTCATGCTTCATGACGGGGCAGCGTAATACACTCTGAGCCAAGCACTGTGTCCGTCCTCTTCTACATGTGCAAAACTATACAGACTGCAAATGTCTCCATGATTGACAGGAAAGAGAGAGACTATGCCCCGCCCACCCAGAGAACATTTATTGTGATATTTTAAAAACAAACATAATTTTTCTCTTCCAGGCATCAATTCCATCGTGGCGATTGCATCGTACACGGGTTACAATCAGGAGGACTCGGTCATCATGAACCGCTCCGCCGTGGACCGAGGCTTCTTCAGGTTCCTCGTTCTTCTCTTCCTTCTGTACTTAATGCGTAGAAAGTCGTGAATCTGTTCGATGTTCCTTCGTCAACATCGCTGGAAATCAGCCAATCCATGAATACTTAACATCCAATGTGTGCGTGTTCTGTTTTTAGATCCGTGTTTTATCGCTCCTATAAAGAGCAGGAGTCAAAGAAAGGCTTCGACCAGGAGGAGATTTTCGAGAAACCCAAGCGTGAAGAGTGTCAAGGTGAGTCCGGACAAAAACCAGGTCCTGCAGGTAGACCATGTTCGAGTTTCAGTTTGTTACGGTTGGTTTTAAATCTCCATCCAGATTCTAGTCGCTGTCCGTCTCATGACCTTGTATTTATGCAATAAACTTTTTTTTCTTGCGTTTCTGACAGGAATGCGTCACGCCATCTACGACAAGCTGGACGACGACGGCCTGATCGCGCCGGGCGTGCGCGTTTCCGGCGAGGACGTGATCATCGGGAAGACGGTCACCCTCCCGGAAAACGACGACGAGCTGGACAGTACGAACCGCCGCTACGTCAAGAGAGACTGCAGCACGTTCCTGCGCACCAGCGAAACCGGCATCGTCGACCAGGTCATGGTGACGCTCAACCAGGAGGGGTACAAGTTCTGCAAGATCCGGGTGGGTGTGGCTTTCCCGCGCACGGCACCGGCGGTCGAGCGTAGCTGAGAATCTAACGACGCGAATTCTGCCGGTTTGTCTCCTGCAGGTGCGCTCGGTGAGAATCCCTCAGATCGGAGACAAGTTCGCCAGCCGACATGGACAGAAGGGGACCTGCGGGATCCAGTACAGGCAGGAGGTGAGGACGGCGTGTCCGAGACAGAGTATACTTACGAGTATATATAAATATACTGCTCTTAATATATATATATATGTGTGTGTGTGTGTGTGTGTTTGCAGGACATGCCGTTCACATGTGAAGGAATTACCCCCGACATCATCATCAACCCCCACGCCATCCCGTCCCGAATGACAGTCGGTCACTTGATCGAGTGTCTGCAGGGGAAGGTATAAACACATTTCTCACACACACACACTTCCACCAGGTGCTAGTTCAGGTCCTCATGAATTTGGATTTTTTTTTTTTTTTGTATGAGTGCCGGTGTTTTGGCTGTTTGGAAACAAAGAACCGCGTTGGTGGTATCAGTGCTGTTATAGTGTTTAACGTCTAAACATCTAAATCGTTCCTTACGACCCAGGTTTCTGCGAATAAAGGCGAGATCGGTGACGCCACTCCGTTCAACGACGCTGTGAACGTGCAGAAAGTGTCCAACCTGCTGTCTGAATACGGCTACCACCTCCGAGGGAACGAGGTATACAGATATACAGTAGCTACAACGAAATGCAGTTTAGCTTCTACCAGAAATGCTGCAGTTCAAAGTGCAAATATTGACATTGTGTAACTAATAAGGTGCGGGTTGACACACACACGCCGTTTATGCTGTTCTCTCTCGGGTCCTGTAGGTGCTGTATAACGGTTTCACGGGTCGTAAGTTGACCTCTCAGATCTTCCTCGGCCCCACTTACTACCAGCGCCTCAAACACATGGTGGACGATAAGATCCACTCGAGGGCACGAGGCCCCGTCCAGATCCTCAACAGGCAGCCTATGGAGGGCAGATCACGGTGAGACACTGGGTCGTAGGCGCTGAGATCTAAATAAATGACAGTATTTTATTTCAAATGGTCTGTATCAGCTATTGAAAGTAATACTTTAAAAGATTAAAAGTTAGTGAGATTAATTGTTTGGCGCGCGTGTGTGTGTGTGTGTGTGTGTGTGTGTGTGTGTGTGTGTGTGTGTGTGTGTGTGTGTGTGTGTGTGTGTTGTACAGAGATGGAGGTCTGCGTTTCGGAGAGATGGAGCGAGATTGTCAGATCGCTCACGGCGCAGCTCAGTTCCTGAGGGAGCGTCTGTTCGAGGCGTCTGATCCCTACCAGGTGCACGTGTGTAACCTGTGCGGCCTCATGGCCATCGCCAACACGCGCACACACACCTACGAGTGCAGGGGCTGCCGCAACAAGACTCAGGTAGGAGCGTTCTCCTTTTGTTTGAATTCTTTTCCTCCTTCGGTGATTATCATTATTTATTTATTTATTTAGTGTAACTTTAGTCGTCGCTGTGTTTCAGATCTCGCTGGTGCGGCTCCCGTACGCCTGCAAGCTTCTGTTCCAGGAGCTCATGTCTATGAGCATCGCCCCACGCATGATGACCACCTAAACACCACACCATGGAATCATGGGAAGAGGGGGGGGAGGAGGGGGGTGGAGCCATGTTCTAGTGCTTTTCCTGTCTGAACTGCAGTGCGCTCTGATGGAGCGCCGTCATTGTCGTTATCGTTTCATATGAGAATAATTGCGTTTTTGTAAAATGTAGAATAAAATAAAGGTGTTTTTTTTTTTTTCTTTTTGAGTCTTTGTTGCTTTTGTTTTTTTTTGTTTTTTTTTCTCCACAAGCATGTTTCCCCTACACGCGCACACGTCTACGTCTCGAAATGAGGCCTAGTGAGAAAATAAAACTTTTTGCGAGGAAAAAAACGATTACGAATAAATGTTCTTTTGTACGTTAAATCTGGAATCAGTTTTTTTTTTTTTTTTTTTTTTTTAGTTCTTTATGATACAATGCTTTTACTTTGTATTAGTGATGATTTTCTGACAGTTTTTAATTTACGGAATTTTCAACAAAATTTTTTTTTGTTGTAATACAAATGTTTTTTTTTTTTTTTTATAAAAAAAATTCTCATTTTTTAATGAAATTCTTAATTATTTAATTCATAATTAAATTAGGACTAGGGTTAGTACCCTCTTAAAATGTCAAATAAAATCACAAAATAAAATATATTTTTTTCTGTATTAAAAAAAAACTTCTCATCATTAAAATGTTTTTTGAAAATTATAAAAATTATTGGCATTCAACAAGAAAAAAGGGATGAAACTTGTATATTAAGGAAATATTTTTTTTCCATTTAGAAAGGAGAATATGCCCTTATTAATAATAATAAAAAAAAAACGTTTAAACCAATATACTGTACTAATCTCTTACTGAATAACCTGTACTGGAATTATTGGCACCCCTAACAAATTAGTTTCCCGCCTCGGTTTTCAGAAGCACTTTATTTTACAGCTGTCGACTAAAGCTGATATGTAAAGTTCCGTTCCTAGAAAGGGGCTTAAGTGACCAATATTTAAAAAAAAAAAAAACACCTTCACCGTGCTTTGAACTTTAAAACTGTCGAGGAGTCTGAGGATGAAGAGGAGCTCTAGAGCAGCTCGACTGCTTTGTAAAATCAGCCCGATGACTGAAGATCTTTCAAAAGTTTAAACACGGGGTTAATTAAGTAATGTGCGGAGCATGAAAGAGTAACCATTAGAATAATCATTTTTGTTTTGGACGTGTTCATTTTTTAATAGAATAAGGCTTGTAGAGACACCAGCCTGACACCTACTCATGTTTATGGACCACAGTGTCCTGGTTTAGAACACCATGTGTTCTGTGCACTTACCTTTTGAGCCATGATAAGCTCAATTTCAGATCTAGTACTCAACACACACTACCTAGATAGTTGCTGTATACTTACCTCTTGAGCCATCACTACAAACCAGCAGCATCTTCTTCGTGTGCCACTTTAGATTTATTCCATTGCCTTGAACACCATGTGAATCAGAGTAAACTCCAACACACTCCAGACCAGTTCTCCTGAGTCACTGTGGCTGTTTGTGAAAGGAATGACCTTGCATTGTTCAGGTTACTGGTTCAAATCTTGCATTGCTTTTTTCCCCAAACCTTAAATATAAGGGATGTATTTGAATGATAAATGTGCGGAAAAAGGTGGTTACTTCCAACCCACACCAGTGGCTCACGGGTTTTGTGCTGTAATCATGGTGTGTTTGTGTGTGTGGGATTAGGGTTCAAATCCTTGTTTGGTGGGATTGGTGAGAACTTTGCATGGTGTAATTTTGTAAAGTAAGCTATAATGAAGCGTTGTTAATTATAGTACCGTAATTAGTTTCAATTAAAAGCATTTAGTAATGTAAAAATAATCATAATGTAGCAAAACACAACAATAAACATGTAGACGTCCAGGACCCGGAGCAGCATAACCCCTGCTTTCACCTCTCCCAGGGCCCCAGGTGGGACACACCGGACATTCTCTCTCTTTCTCTTTGTCGGATTTACAGTCCCACCCAAGCACAGCACCGACTACCCAGCAAGGGTCTCGAACCCAGGTTCTCCAGAGACCAGCACACACACACTCCTTTAACCTACTGAGCCATCAGAGCTGATAAGTTTTCACACTCTTTTATTAACTTTTATCTTTTTATTTTGCACCTTACATACAAAGACATCCATTTGTACAGCCAAAGAATATACATGACTTGACCAAGGCCACACCAGAGACCAGGGCTTGAAGCCAGGACAGCTTGCTGCACCAACCCAGTGAGCCACCAGGACTTTCAGGAGGGATTTATTATTTTTACTTTAAGCACATGTACACAGCATTCGACAGATGAAAAGAAAACTTAAGCAAGAGTCGAACCCATGATGTTCAGAACAAACCACATGTATTGTGTGTTAACACACTGAGCCACCAGAACCTGCTGAAACAAAAGCTGTGGGTTTAAAGAGCAGCACCAATATAATAAAGTTAAAACACATGCTTTCAAGTTTCATACAGTGTAGTGATGTGGTGGGGAAAAAAACACCATTGCACATCGTGATTCTTTTGTTTGTGATTTGCAATTTATGTATTGCATTAATATAATTCTTATTTATATATTTATTTATTAATACTGAAAAGTATTTAAAAATATTTAAAATATAAAAAGTCTTATTTATATAGTGTTTTTTAAAATAATGATCATTGTCACAAAGCGGCTTTATAAAATCAAGGATATAATTAGGGAAAAGGGTATTGGCACACTGATTTTTAATTTGATTATCATTTTTAATTGATTTATGTTTGGGTTTGTGATGGTAAAATGTTTTGCCTTCTGTGCTAAGATTGTTCAGAATCCTAACAAAATCTAGAGAAAAAAAAATTGATCGGGATATTTATATTGTATATATATATATATATATATATATATATATTTGTATGTACTGTACATTTGGCTACTTACACAATGACAATACAAACGGAATCGGCATTGAGGTGATAATATTGCATTGTGCGATCCCTGGTGATGGTTACAGGTCGTGAGAAATTAGGACTTAAATCAACAAACCACACTCAGGTCATCAGCTCGTCATCAGAGTCAGAGCACAAGCTGAGGCTAAATCACGTCATGTTATAAAGACTTTATTCATAAATGAAAAAATGACATTTAAACAAGTGCGTTAGTTGAAAGTAATTGCATGTATAATAACAATAATAACAATAATTCTCTCTCTCTCTCTCTCTCTCTGTCTCTCTCTCTCTCTAAAAAAACCCACTTCAACGCTCCAGCCTTTTACACGTACAGCGCTACAGACTTAAACCCTTGGTAGACATTACACCCCGAGTTACACCCCACGTCACATTCTTTCTCTGGATTACATCTCAGGTGCTCCTGGTCTCCAAAACACTTTACACGATGTACCCGAAGACGACGGAGAAAATACAAAGAGATTTTATCTAACAGCTGGGAACAAAAAAACACGAGCCTGGAGGTTGATCTATCTCAGTCTCAATCTCCTGATGGGTGTGTGTGTGACAAAGCTGCGGAGGAAAGGATATGGATAAAATAGGATACCTTTGCGTTCGTGTGTGTGTGTGTGTGTGTGTGTGTGTAGGTAAGAGACAAGCCAGTGTGCAGATAAACTCCAAAGGCTTGTCATGTCTATCTTGTGTCATGTGTCACAAGTGTGTGTGTGTGTGTGTGTGTGTGTGATGTTCTTCGTCCGATCCCAATCCTGATCTTGTGGGACGTGGCGTCAAGGGTGAACACACTCCTTACAGCTCATCATCTTGGACCACTACATACACACACACACACACACAAGTAATCATGATCAATCAAACAGCACTTCTTTTTCAGCATTTCTTATTAACCAGCATATTTTTTTTTTATCCATTTCTATCTACATTTCATTAAAACGTTTTTATTACCTCTTTTCTTTATTATCATGCGTTATGACCAATCAGAATGTACAGAGCTGGAACAATCCGACCAATGGAAACACAGTGATCCAGGTGAAAGGGGCGGAGTTTTGCATGTAAAAACTGCCTTGGGATATTATTGTGTATTTGTGCGAGACTTTGTTATGATTCCTGAGCTGGTTGATTGCGTTGTTTCAGTTATCTCACTGTTCTGCTTTAGCTCTAATCATGCGTTCTTTGTGTTGATAACTCAGGTTAGATTCTGCATTTGCACGTACGCATCATTGCGTGCAGGCCGGAATAAACTATTAAACTGTTAAATGTGTTTATGCATTAGTTTATCTGTTAGCTTATAAGTTAAGTTTTCAATAAGTAATTGGATGGAACACCTAAAAAAACGAACACGCTAAGTTATATTCATTGTGATCTTACATCATGAAACAAACCTGGATTTTTTTTCTTCCAGAACATTCTAGCTTGCTAATCAAGGTTAGCGTATCTTAACTCTTTTAGCTTTCTACAGATTCTGACCTGACTTGGATCTACACTGGAAAAAGTCTAAATGTTCATTCATTCATTTTCTATACCGCTTAATCCTGTGTTCAGGGTCGCGGGAGACCTGGAGCCTATCCCAGGAGACTTTCGGGCACTAGGCGGGGTACACCCTGGACAGGGTGCCAATCCATCGCAGGGCACACACACATACACACTACGGGCAATTTAGGAACGCCAATTAGCCTAATCTGCATATCTTTGGACTGTGGGAGGAAACCGGAGTACCCGGAGGAAACCCACCAAGCACGGGGAGAACATGCAAACTCCATGCACACAGAGACGGGAATCGAACCCAGACCCTGGAGGTGCAAGGCGACAGTGCTAACCACTACACCACCGCACCGCCAGTCTAAACGTTGTATTTGTTTATTGCCAAGGACCATCAAGCAGATCGGGGTGAAGACAGCAGGGTGTACAGTAACAACCAGGTTGGACGTTTATTTTTGCACTTTTTTCCCCCACATTTCCACATTTCTAATGTACCTGTGCACCAGGAGGCCAAGAAATGATCATGATGATGATCAACTTGTTTTTAGCAAGCTGAAACGATTGACTATTGACTAAAATCATTCCAAAATAACCAATTAAGTGGTTTTGCACAAACTTTGTTTAATCATTTTTGAAAATGTGCCTCTATTGATTTCTCCCTCCAACATGATTATGGATTATTGTCATGAGGTTAAACACATCATATATCAGGTCAAGCTTACAACACTACAACAGTGTAAAGATAAAACTTTACATTTTACACTTTTGCAAAATGTCAAACTCTCCATTTGTGCACTGAGAATGTAACTTAGATTTAAATAGAAAATTTGACATGTTTACGGAATTGTTGTTTTGATCTACGTTTATGTTTTTAACCTATGTGATATTGGACCCCTTTTTGGTCTACGTAGCTCAGAGGTAGTGTGTTAAGATTCAGATGCAGTCAGTGTAAGTCTATAAAAAAATAAGCAAATTCCCAAGAATTTCAATAATTGCTAATTACGCTGAACATGTGGACAGTTTGATCTTTCGAGGCGTGTATATGTTCTTGTACTTGTATGGAACATAAACAACAATCTTTAGTGAATCTTCTGTCAATTAATGTGAAAGGACTCTGGTTGCTCTGTCATACCGGGCTCTCAGTTCAGATATTTTACACACAGATATATTATGTTTCCTCTAACATAATTTGTGTTTTGCCTCATAGTGGCACTTTTTATTAGCTCCACAGTTTCAGAACATATGAGACAAACTGTTTTGAAACTTCCCGCAGGAAGAATAAACATACATTGATCTGTCCATTCGTCTTTGAAGGTTCAGTTTTCATAGTCTACTTTCCTTTTTTTGGAGGAAACCATGCTGTGTCGTTCTTTCAGTTCTGTTTCTTCCTCACTCTATGTCCATACACAGTAAACTATCATGATTGGCTCTGGGTGATGCGTGAGTGATGCCACACCCACCTTGAGCGGGAAAAAAGCGTTAGATTACGTGGTATATAAATTATTCTCATTCATTAGAAAACCATCAGGGTCAGGATAGAACTGTCACTTAACGATGTCTCTTGCAATTAAACAGAATGGTTTAGGTCTACCTGCTTGTCTTGGGTCTATGGCCATGTATATGTGTAACAGCGATAAAGTCTTTAAATCAGGCTTCCCAAATTGCTTTACTCTTTAAGCACCACTTCACACCACCCTTCCAAGACACAATCTTCATTGATCTCATGTTAGATACATAAAGCCATGACGCTTTAGTCATAGGACTTGTATTCAAGTCTAACTGTTCAAAAACGACCTGAAATAGACCTCTGCTTTCTCACCGTACCAAAGTACCAATACCAATAATAGGTGGTACTTGATGGTACTTAAAAGTCAAAATACGCATCAATACAAACCTGCTTTAACCTTTATTTGGGGTTTGAGAGATGAGAAATATATCCAGTGAGAATTCAGCAACACTTAATGAAAATGTGCATCTGCTGGATTTTATTGGTCTAATTACGTCACATGGCTTGAATGAGCGAACATTATGATTTTTTAATATGAAATCTTTAAATCTGTCAATTTTTGTGTGTGTAATTTATGAATTGGATTTGGTTAAGGAGACTTAAACAGATCCTGATACAATCAGTGACACTAAGCAAGTGTCCCAGCTAATCAGATTCCCTTGGCGTGTTCAGACATGAGCAAAAATGCTAACGTGCTAACACACAGTTCTGTTCGGATTCATGGAGAACGCGAGCAAGACGAGTGAATGATGGAGCTGAATGAAACACTGCGGTCTGTTCTGTCCAGGTGTTGATAAATGTTCTAAAAGAGCAGCTCTGACAGATGTGTAGCCACACACCACATGTGGTCTTATTACTATGGGAAATGTGGTTTTTTTGTACTTTCTAGTAAACTTCAAGAGAAGAGGAAGGACAAAAGGGTTTATAACTGGAGTAAGAAGTCACCTGGTTTAGCTGATATAATGTAAGACGTTCAGTGTAATATTATAAGGGTATAGAGATAATTAGAGCCAGGCACATCTCACCCTTCTTGGAGGGAATGTCTTCGATGGAGTCGACCACATGGATGGTTCCTGTGGCTGATGCTTCACCCAAGGCGTTACTGACGTGGCACTCGTATGTGCCCGCTGCTTCTTTGGTCAGGGGGAAAATCTGCAACATGCACAGTTATCCTTTTTCAGTACATCCTATACAGTATACTATACTATTGCTTTTCATTCTTTCGCAAGATGTCATTCACCTCGAACTCTAAAACTCATTATTTGTCACAATCAAAATTTTTTTACAAAAACACTCACATTTGCACAAAACTTTTTACTTCACAGTTAGAAAAACCAAATTAGAAAATAACGTGTAGCATAAACAGATGCGCGAGTTGTACATCAAAAGGAAAAAAGGAAGTGTTTTTTTCCCTCCACATCCATTGTTACTTGAAAACTAACAATGAAAATAAAGCAGGAAAGACTGCAATGCTCTTACCTTTTACACAATAAACAAGTAATTTCTTCCATATTATAAAAGTAATTCACAAACATATTTCCTTTCTGTTCAAAAATTCTATCAGTACATGATTATAATCTTTTTTTCTAATCCTAGACAAACTAGTAAGTAGCTGAAAAACGTCCTGTCTTTCAGGGTTAAAAGCTGCATGCTTCAATCACAACTTTGAATATGAAGTCTGTAACAGTTCTGGATGTTGTGGAAATAAATACAGACTACTGCAGACTCACCAGCACCCACCCGGTGACCTCGTGCTTCTCGGGGCCTCCTCTCATCTGGATGGCGAGGTTGTCTTGGTCTCCAGGGAGCAGCTGAGACGGTTTCTGTTCGTATGTCATCTATAGTGAGTAGGACCAAAGCTTAGTGCTGATATGATGTAATTAATACTACACACTAAAGATAACTAAAACATGATGTGCTTTAACAGATTAAATAACTAAAAAAACACTTGTGCTTTAATAGACAAATAATCCAATTTGAGGTGACTCTGACTCCTGACGTTAACTGTTTTTATAAGGAGCGTCAAGTCAAAGTCGGGACTTTTCATTGCACAGACTAACAGAACACACTTATAAGAGTAAAAACTCCCTTTATATTTCCATCTAATCCTCTAAATACACTAATGCACTTATCCCAGTGGTTCACTAGTGCTGGCACAACATCAATGTAGAAAGTTTTCTCAGCGTACCGGAGCGATGATCACATCTGAAACACTGGCCTCCCAGGAACACCTTTAATGTCCCATACATGTGGAAATTTCTCGTAGCGAGGTCAGGACTATATAGGGGATGTGTCAATAACTTGTAATGTGCAAGTGGTGGGTGTTAGTGTATGATTGTTCGTACATTTCCCTCAGACAGAGGCGTCTCTTAGACACGTCCCAGTTTAACTTGAACGGCCCATGTATTTGTAAACCACTGCGCATTATTTGTCCTAAAGCTAAAGTTTATTACCAGATGCTTTTTATCTTTTCTTATTATTAGTTCTTTTAATCTTTTCACTAAAATGCCTTCTGTGCAAAACTGAACCATACGTCACTAAGTGTGAGTGAACGTGTGTGTGTGTGTGTGTGTGTGTGTGTGTGTGTGTGTTCTGTGGTAAAGGACACACACCATTCTCAATAACGTTATGTGGAAACAATACAACCGGGAAAAACAAGGAAGGAATCCAGGAAGCGTTTCATCAAACATGGAATCTGGTCTCAGAGGCGTTTTTTATGCTACAAACATCCTTAACAACAAAAGACTCTCTTGGCTCTTGAGGCAAAAACCTTCACAGCTTGTTTACTAGCGTCTCCAACATACAGACTGACATACGTGAATAACTGATCATCACACTGATAGAATTGGCCTGATATCGACTGTACACACTGGTGTTTATGAGGTCTGAACAGGCTAAGACCTAGCATCATAGTAATCCGGCTAAGCATGAGCTAGCAAACATTTTCCTGAGCTGTCTGCTTACTTTAGATAAAAGTCAAATGATAAATGTACACATAATAAAAGAATCAATAAGTGTGATTATGAACAAAGTTGCCACATTTCTTATCTGTCCATGTATACGTACTTTAGTCCAACTATTGTCATAAAACACATGCTAAGTATGGACTAGCATTATAGTAACTGGGTTAAGTATTAACTACTGTAGCCTTTTAGAGATCATATTCAATAATGTAACATCCTAGTGACCAGGTTGAGCATGCACTAGCCCTACATTAAACAGACATTAAACATGTAGTAAACATGCTAAGCATTAATTAGTGCATTAAGCTAAAAGTGAATGTTTTTAAAATATTAGAGAGGAGAGAGAATTTTTTTTATTTATTTGTTGTGTTTGTGGCAATTCGTGTATTCACACTGACTCCAAAATGTAATGTAATGTTTATGTATGTTTGCATTAAAAAATGTTACAGTTCCTCTATAGTCCTGCAGGTGGTGCAGTCTAAACTATTAGTACAGCATTCTGTGTTAAATATACAGTACAGTCTATTTACTACGGAAGCGCATTGCATTCACACAATAAAAAAAAAAAATCACGAGATTTATGTCATAATTATGACTTAATATATTCATAATTATGACATCCTGATCTAAAAATTATGAGTTAGTAACTCATAATTATGACTTAATATCTCATAATTATGAGATAATATCTCATAATTGTGACATCCTGATCTCATAATTATGAGTTACTAACTCATAATTATGACTTAATATCTCATAATTATGACATCCTAATTATGACTTACTAACTCATAATTATGACTTAATATCTCATAATTATGAGATAATATCTCATAATTATGACATCCTGATCTCATAATTATGAGTTACTAACTGTCTGAGACGCCGGCGAGAGTGAGAGAGAGCACGGCACGCATCAGTCCAGCGTGTGCACTCAGGATAAGTACAGTATGAAAGTGAAAAAAGACACAAACCCCCCTCTCTCTCTTATAAATCCTCGGTAAGGGCGAACGCCCCGAGAGGATCTAAAGTTTATTTTTAGTTTCCCGAGCACCGTCCGTTTTCGCGTAGTTCTGAGAGAACTATCTGGCACCTGCTTAAAATTCGGGATCCTCGCTTCTGTACTTCCGAGCAAAAGGATGCAGTAACTTTCGTTTCAGATGTCATGCACTAAAATGCCTCCTGCCACAAACTGCCTCCCCTTATCTCATAATTATGAGATAGTAAGTCATAATTATGAGATAATTATCTGAATTGAGATAATAAGTCATAATTATGAGTTAGTAAGTCATAATTATGAGATCAGGAGCTCAGAATTATGAGATATTAAGTCATAATTATGAGATAGTAAGTCATAATTATGAGATAATGATCTCATAATTATGAGATAGTAAGTCATAATTATAACATAATTCCCGTGATTTTTTTATATTGTGTGAATGCAATGCGCTTCCGTAATTTACAGCTTAAGTGACTTAATTGTTAATTTAAAGCAGAAACAATTTGTTCAGCGTTTTTATTGAATCCTGTGTAGTCACTTCCTGCACATTATTCCTTTTTCCAAGTGATTCTGTCTTTCTCACACCAAGTCAAAGTTGAACGCTTCACAGTTAATTATATAATAATAACCCTAATTATCTAGCTCTATTAAATTTTATTTAAAAGGTTTGTTTGGATTCAGAGATCTCTTGATTTGTGGACATCACAAACACAACCATATTTTTGTTTGTTTATTTTCTTGGGACTTAGCGCGTCTTGACTAAGGTACTGGGTGTGTTTGTGGAGTGTACCTTCCTCCAGGTGAGCACCGGTGTGGGGACGCCGATGGCCTCGCAGCTGAGGAAGACCTGAACACCGGTGACGTTCCAGATCTCACCGGGACCCGTAACAATCACAGGAGCTGAGAGAGGAGAGAAAATAAATGTGAAAAAGTGGGGAAAAAAAGAAAGTCTGCTTTAAAACTTTAGTATTATTTTAGTATAATACTATAAACGTATAGGTGTGTGTGTGCGTGTGTGTGTGTGTGGTGGGGCCAGAATTCATGAATGTTAATCCCACCTGAAAAGATGGAATTTCAGACATGTCGGCTCAGGGATACGGACCGGGAGCGGACATGCTTACACGACACGCTTGCTCTGTGTATGTGCACGCGTGTGTGTGTGTCAGCACTCTTAGACCTTTTCCATGCAAAACCAAACTAATCATTCTGACTTATCTGCAAAATATACTTTATTAAATTTCTTAATCCAGTATTGTCCAGTCTGGACAGAATATTCTGATAATAATATCGTGAAAAAAATGAGAGATGAAAATCTTAAATCCTTCCTGTTTAATTATTTTTTTTATTCTTTACAGTGCCTGAAGGAACAGGGACAGGGAATGTAGCGAGGGAGGGGTCGACTATTTTTTATTCCTGGATCCTTAGAGACTCTCGGATGAGGATGTGGAGCTGAAATATTTTGTTTGTTTGTTTTATCCTTTAATTAGAACTAAATCTAGAAAAAATAAACAGCATGAACTTTGAATTTCTGTTTACTGAAGAAGCTACTCATAACTCTGTGTTTAGAGAAAAAAAACGTACAATTAGGAGTTAAGCCGTTTTATTTGACACTATTTTACTGAGTTTTAGTAAAAAAAAAATCTAAATCAAAAAGGTTAAACAATTATAGGTTATTTAAAATAATCTTAACCTTACCTTACGATAAGAATAAGCACCAGATTAATTTTACAGCTAGATCATTTAGCGAATTAATAAGTGTGATGATTTTAAAATGTAAAAATCTTAAACAGGAAAAAGAAATCCACAGTATAATCTTTTAAAACTAATAACAAATTTATATTTTTTACATTTAAAAGATTGTTTTTCATTTTCTTTGCCATGAATAAATTGTAATCATTTTATTGTCGTTAAAGATTCAGTTCAACTATAAAAATGAAATAAAATGTTTGATGAACCGTTCTTTTTTTCTTTCTTTCTTTTTTTATTTTTTAAATTCTAGTTTTTATATAATGTAATGATAATCTTAAGTGCATAAAAAAGAGTGAAATGAAATGCAAGAAAAACAAAAACACAAATTCACACTAAAACACTAAACAGTTCAGGTTCGGTTCTTTATGTCTCTGATAATATACATAATATATATATAATTTATAAAGTATTGCCCCCCCCCCCCCCCCTCACCTTTGGCGCACTTGCCCTTGTTCTGCACCTTGATGGCGGGTTTCTGCTGACGCTCGGCGGACGCGCTGGCCGCTCTCAGCTCGCACGCGCTCCGGTACTCCACCCCGTCCGAGCCGCACACCTCGTAGTTGCCGTCTTTGCACATGCACACGCCCGTCTCGTTCCTCTTCTTCTTCATCGGCTTCGCGTCGCCCTGCGGTTTCACGCACTCGAAGCCGGGCGCGCACCGCACCGCCGCGCGCCCCCCGCACGCCTGTCCCGGACCCGCAGCGCACAGCTCGCAGCAGCCGCACGCGTCCAGCACGCGGAACGCGCAGTCCGTCAGCTCGGCGCACGAGCTCGGCTCGCAGGGCGGACAGGAGCGCGGGGCGCGCGAGACAGCAGCGGCGGAGAGCGCCGGGAGCGCGAGGAACAGCCAGAGCATCGTGAGCGCGTGAAGCGGTACAGCGACTGGAGTCTGGAACGGACAGAGCGGTGAGACTGGTGAGACAACCGGGTAACCACGCCCACTCGGAAACGCCCACGTAGAGCACCATTATAGTTTGGACATTTACATATTAATCATGGTGTGATTCATGGAGCGAACAAAAAAAAAATGACGTCATTACAAGACTACAATCAACATCGCTTTGCACCTCCAGGGTCCGGGTTCGATTCCCGCCTCGATGTCTGTGTGTATGTACAGTATGTATGTGTGCATGCTCTCTCTTCCTCCCACAGTCCAGAGACACCCAGAATATTAATCTACTGGAATTTCCCGTAATGTGTGAATGGGTGTGAGAATGTTGACAGTAGTGAGGACTTCATGAACTTTTTCAATAACAAAATCACAAATATTAAGCAAAAAAAAAATCAGGCTTTGAAACCAGACAATTTAAGTGACCAGATGAGAAAAAACCATCTTACTAAAGTTGTGGAATGTGTGCAGGACATAAGAGACTTGATGTTAATTAACTTCCTTTTTGCTTAATCCTGATAAGACAGAAGTTCTAGTCATAAGACCACAAGCAGCTAGAAGTAAACTTTCTGATCACACCGTAACTTTAAATGGCATTTATGTTCCATCAAGTGCAACAGTAAAAGACCTCGGTGTGATTATAGATTCCAGCCTTTCATTTGAAGCTCATGTAGATAATATCACCAAGATAGCATTCTTTAACCTCAGAAATATTGCCAAGATAAGAAATATATTGTCGCTAAACGATGCAGAAAAACTAGTTCATGCTTTTATCACTTCTAAGTTGGACTATTGTAATGCTTTACTGTCTGGCTGTTCAGTTAGGTGCATAAACAAGCTTCAGCTAGTCTAGCGAGAGTCCTCACCAGAACCAGATGTTATGAACGCATCTTATCCATACTGCATTGGCTCCCTGTGAAATTTTGCATCGATTTTAAAATACTACTCTTGACGTATAAAGCATTAAATGGTCTCGCGCCGCAGTATCTGAGCGAACTGCTAGTGTCTTACGATCCGCCACGCCTACTTCGATCAAAGGATGCAGGCTGCTTGTCAGTACCGCGTATTATGAAAACTACAGCTGGGGGCAGAACTTTATCTTACAAAGCCCCAAAATTATGCAATAGTCTTCCAAATATTGTTCGGGACTCAGACACAGTCTCAGTGTTTAAGTCTAGGCTCAAAACCTATTTATTTAGCCAAGCATTTTTATAAATAGATTTGCCATAAGGTAAAGGAGCAGATCTGGGGGACTCATGGACGTAGAGTATTATGGTGAACTGGTATGTTTAGATGTTGTCTTCCTCACTCTCATTGATCACTCAGGTTTGTTGTCTGTGAAGTGATTGGTCGCTTTACATCTCAGTTCCCTCTCATGTTTGTGTTTCCTTCTGGCTCTCCCTTTTAGTTATGCTGTCATAGTTAGTCCTGCCGGAGTCCCTGCTTGCACTCTACAGTAAATATACATTCACATTATACAATGTTTGACTGTGACCATATCTACTGTAACTGCCATCTCTCCTTCTTTTCTTCTCTTTCCTCTTCTCTCTCTTTCCCTCTGCCTGTCTCTCTGTCAAGCTATACATGTCGCTCCTGAGCTGCCAGGGATCCAGAACCCCTCTGCCCCCTGGAGCTGTCTGACTCGTCCTGGTGTCTTGCTTCTGGTTGGAGATCTCGTCGCATGGATGCCCCATGTGGTTTTCCTGGGATGCGTTTGGGGGCTGGGGACGGTTCCACTTTTCCACTTTTAACTTTAACACATCTCCTGTTATACTGAACTTTCAGTCTCACACAGTATGACTGCAGATCAATACCTGATATTCGTTTCACCCAAATGAGGATGGGTTCCTTGTTGAGTCTGGTCACCATTTGCCTCCATGGTCCCTAGTTCTACCACAGAGATTCCTACATGGATGAATGGATAATAAACACACTGGGTGTGGCTGGAAAATCCACTAAAGAGGTAATAAGTGTCAATGGCTTGAAGCAACCCTCTTCTTACATGCAATTAGTGACCCAGTGGTTCTCATACCCTGAGGCAAAGGGTAAAAATGGCCCATTTTTATGTTGGTACACTATTAACCCAAGATTGACCAACATTTTGGCTACATATGATCCAGTGTTTTTTGTGACTGGTTAAAGATTTTGAATCCAAATTTGAACCTTATAAATTAAAACGTTATCTCATGCAATCTGTAATAAAATTGAGTACTTTATAGTTTAATAATAAAAAAATGAAAATCTAAAGGTAGAGAACTGGTAACAATATATCAATGAAGTGAACTCTTAAACTCGAAGGTTCTTTTCTTTTTTTATTTACCCCCAACTTTCAGAACTTTCGCAACATGGTTATTTTGAATAGTCGCACACATTAAATATTTCGCTGGACCACCGTTCGCTTTGATTACGGCCATGGCATGGTTTTGATAAGCGTATGCAATATTGGTTCCCATCCTGAATTACCTTAATTCCTCTCCAAGATCTTGTCCTGATGATTGGAGAGTCAGACCACTGCGTAAAGCCTTTTCCAGCACATACCAAAGATTCTCAGTGGCGTTAAGGTCTGGACTCTATAGTGGCCAATCTTCTTCTTTTTTTTCATGTCATGGCTAATTTTGTGTTTTGTTAAATGAAACATGATCTTCTAACAGAGAGACATTTTGTAAAATCTAAACTACAATCTAAAAACAATTTGTATTTAGAACATTCTTTTTTCCATAGATAATATTCTCGACTCAAGCACAGGAAAGAGGAGGACAGTGAAGAGCGTTTACTCCCACACGAGGTTTAAATGGGGGTTTAGGAGTTGTTTATAAATATTTCTGCCTAAACACCCAAACTGTACATTCCAGAAACTCTTCATTCATTCTGTTTTGGTTTTCAGCAACGTCCCCAAAGTCGTCCTGGAGGAGAGAAGACAGATTCTGAACTTGTAACACTCAGAGTTTTATTCGTTACACATTTATTTAAAGTATTTGTTCAGGAAGGCACCAGCGATGTCCTTGTAGGGAGTTTGAGAGTCCGAGCGCAGCGGAGGTATTCGGCAGAGAGAGCGGAAACGAGGAGACCGCAGGAGGAGGTTGTGACCCAGACCGATGCAGCTGGAGCTGAGCCAATACAGCGCCATGGACTAGAACAGAGAAAGACATGGAAAGAGAGACAGAATTTTTAAATAACGTTTATATTTTACAATTAGTACAGGTAGCTTGAACTGGCCACGCCCACAAGTGACAAAACACGACATCTAGCTTGAAATGTTTTTTTGTTTGTTTGTTTTTACACTAGATTTACCAACATCTATGATTTGTTTGTACATCCTGTTTACTACCTGATAAACTACAAAACACTAATATATTTAATTTCACAAATGTATTTATGTATTTAGCATGTTTTGACAAAATTGCGGGAAAAGGGGCGGGGTTACTATATTGAATATTAATCAAAATGTCTACGTAGTTGCTAGTCTTTCCAGATTTAAAACGGTAATTTTACCGAGGTCGAACTGTTTTTGTTTAATTTTAGTGACTACAATACGTTAGACGTTTGCAAAATGCATAAAGCGTGACTCAGTTCGTTCTAAGTAAGTACACAAACCAGACATGACGTCCACCGTCTGCGCGCATGATGCGATGCAAAAACACGACCGCATGCTGGTATCTGTCTCTGATTTCATCCGCTACACGACTGCAGAACCTTTAGCTACAACACAATAGTAGAACGATAACACAAGCTAGCATAACATATCTGACGTATCAGACGTGTCCCCCAGGCACGAGCCCTTTCTCCTGCTTTCCCTCCTGCCACGTTAAATCAACCTGAACATCTCTTCAGGCACTCGCCTCTGTTATGCAACCCTGCGTGAAGACACAACAGTCATTTGCGAGACGGATTTCAGCAGAGATGAAACAGGAAAAGAGAAAGAGAGAGAGACGGGGGAGGGGAGGGATGGAACGTATGCGATTATCGGATGATACCCGAGCGTCCGTGTCCGGATCTGTACTTTACTAAAGAGTGCACTGTGTTAGGATTCATTTATCAGAAAGGCCATCTGAAAGTCCCAGTTTGACTTGAATGTCCATCGAAGCTATCAATAGCTACTTAAACACAGACATTTATTCGCAGACCTTCTACCAAAAAACACAACAGGATGAACACACCCACCACACATTTGTTCGGACCAGAATCCAACTGGTACCTTGTTCATTATCGCATCACTGCGTCCACACACATGCACACACATGCACACACTCACTCACACATGACTGATCACTTACAGACGGTACAGTGGCGGCTAAAGGGATCATAACCAGTGAGATTCCTCTGATGAAGTTGGTCGCATATTTCTGAAACTTCGACTGTTCGAGCTTGCTCAGGGCGTGTACCTGCACACACGCACACACACACACACACACACACACACGCACACACACACACACAATATTAAAGCATGTTATCCATCACTCTATTCCATAATTCTGTAATACATGCACACACGTCTAAACACTTAACACGGCACGTTAAAAATGTTCATTAAAGACATAAAAGGGTTTAGTGTGACATCATAAACGTTTAAATTTTTTGAAGTGTTTCTTTTGCTTTACTGTCATGTTCCTGATTTAGACGTCCTGTCCTAGACTGTGCCATGTCAAAAAAAATAAAAAAACAGGAACAAGGAAATCCCACCCAACAGCTCTATTGTGTTTTTTAAATGTGTGCATGTGCGTGTGTGTGTGTGTGTGTGTGTGTGTGTGTATACGACATATGAGATTTCCTCTTGTTCCACTTGAGACAATTATAAAACCACCTTTTCCTCCAAGACAGAAAACAATATATGAAGACACCACCGAAAAAAAAACTTTAAAACGTCAATAAAATAAATATCAAACAAAGATTTAATTGCTGATTATTTGCAATTATAGATAATTATTTGATTTACTGCATTAAGATCATATTATCCTCAAATTATAACCCGTCTTAGATAACTTTTATATACTGTAATAATTATTATTAAAAATGTTTAAGGGAACAATTAATCCCGGTTTGACTTGAACACCCCTCCTAAACATATAAAGTATACGTTCAAGTCAAACTGGGACTAATTGTTCCCTAATTTTTTTGAGGACTACACTTTTAAACACACACACACACACACACACACACACACACACACACACACACACACACATGTTCTTGATGTGGTTCTGACCTCAGTGATGAGCAGGTTGACGAGGCCCAGAGACACCGGGATGATCCAGGTGGAGTCCGGTAACGTGAGGTCCGGGAACCAGAGAGCGCCCCCTGCTGCCAGCTCCTGCTGCATTCCTGCTGCAACACACACACACACACACACACACACACACACACACACACACACACACACACACACACATAAAAAAAAGTGTGCTTAGATGCAAATGTTTAAAATGGTCAAGTGGGAGAAAATGTAATGTTTCAGATGTTTATCCTGAAGAAAACAAATTGTGACAAAAACTCACTAAGCATGGTGCTGCAGAACTTTTACACTGGTGCATTATGGGTAAGTGCACTATTCAAGGAATATTATTTAGTCAACATTACAAAATAGCTACACACACAGACACACACACACACACACACACACACACACACGTTTACAAAATAGCCCCGCCCACTTTACTCTCAAACAGAAGTAATTCGCACTTATTACTCAGCCCGCAAACTTTACTTACCGGACGGGCCGTGTCCCAATCCCATGCTGATGTTACGCAGTGCGAGAGAGACGGACACCCACATGGGCAACTGAACCCAGATCAGCAAACTGGCCTTGAACGGGTGGCAGTTGTCTCTCACGTAAAGCTCGGACACGATCCGCCGCAAATTCTTCTTAAACTGGAACCTGTAGAGCGATAAAAACTATTAAAGCATCAAGGCGAACTGACCTGAACTGGCGTCTCACGGTTAACGTCAGCTAGCTAAATACCACACAACTTAAACTGCAGTTTTGTAAAATATTTACTAGCTACAGTAGCCTTATTTCTAGCACTGTTTAAAATGATCTAGTCTAGCTAAAGAGATTTTTGCTAAAGAGTACTAAAAAGTTGGCTAACACAACCTGACACACTGTGCAAAAACTACGTAAAGCTATTTGCTAATGATTACAATAAGCTAGCTAACTGACAGACTGCTAATACTAGCTAGACTCTTTTGCTAAAGATTACACTTCAGGTTAGCTACAGTAACACACCCTGAGAGACATCACAGTTAATTACTGGTTAAATTGAACAACCTGACAGACTTTATAACTGATAGTTTTTAATTACATATTATAATTATGATAGCTAGTAATAAATAGAAAGATTAAGTAAAGCTAGCTAAGCACAGAGCCCTGACAGACAGAATTACTAGCTAGCATTCTGATGGTTAGATTTACTTAGCAAATGCAACACAACTTCACCAACTGCTTAATTACTAGGTAATTAGCATTAATTATAAGCTGGCTAACACAGTTCAACAGAAAACATTAACATTTAAAAACAGATAGCTACATAAGTAAGATTACTCAAGTTTAAAAGCTAATGAATAAATAAATGGATGTTTGTGAGAAGCAGCTGAGAAACTAGCATTAATGCCATAAGTAGAGCATGAATGTTACAACTAATAATACGTTTAAAAAAAAACTTTGTTATAATTGTCACATGACACTAAATTGTGTCGTACCTGCACATTTTCTCGGACCAGCCCTTCTCCTTGGCCCTGACGGAGACCTCGTAGCGTAGCCGTTGTGCTAACTCAGCTATTTCCTTCTGCAAGGCTTCAATCTGGCTGAGAGAAATGACAATCCTGCAGTTCTTCACCAGCTCGCCATATAAAAATACTCATACTACTGATCCAGAATCAGCTCGAGTACACACTCCTGGTGCAAAGATGGCAATAAATTATTGATGACTGATCTGGGAACAGCTCAATAAAGCACTGTTAAGTGCAAACACCCAAGCACTGATCCCAGATCAACAATAACAGCACAGAGATATATAAGTAATAGTTTAATGTTCCGTTCACTTAAGCTGAACCCTGTTTCAGACACTTCTATCTCAGTAATGTTAGTCCTAGAGATTAGGGTGATTTCCTTAGAAATTACATTACATTTAATAATTACATATTAATTATAGAGTATATTCAAAATTAAATAAGTGATTATATAAACTTAAGAAAAGAAAAAAAAAATCATACAATAAAATACTTATGACTCGTTTTTTTGCTCCACAGCCAAGAGCGAAAGATTGAAACCAGCAACGGCGACATGGGAATAAAAAGAGCTCATGGGAACAGAGGGATTGTGGGAAAGCAGGCAGAAACACATTCCTCCTTATGAAAACGTATTAAAAAATTCCTGAAGATTCTTTAACCCATAAACAGTGTGGTTGTTTATGACGAGATGGAGATAAATATTTTATTTGCTGACCATCAGGGTGTGTGAGCTCTGTTTAAATGTTTTCACCACGAGGTCAGCTGATCGTTTCTGGGGGGGGGGGGAGTCCACGTCTCACCCAGAAGGAGGACGAGAATATGCGAGGGAGGGAAAAATCTGACCAATGTCATTCATACACATTCACATTCCATACAAACTTAAATAATTCTTTTGATTGTGTTGTTTTGAGACAATGTCAATTGTTATAAGTGCTATACAAATAAAATTGAATTGAATTGAATTGAAATAAAACCTTTCTACAAAATATGGATGAAAATGGAAAACCTGATCCTGGATCAGGTGTGAACGTCAGAGAAGGTGGAGCTAATTTCGGGTCCAGAAATGAAACAACTATTAAGATCAACTTCATAAACTTTTTTTTCTATGCTTTCATTGAAATTATGTCATTGTATAAGATTTATTAAGATTTTATGTTACAAACTACCTTTAAGGTTCTCATGAAGTGTTTATGAAAAAATATTAATACAAAATAAAATGTATTAAGTGGCAGAGAAAACCAGTTTAGAAAACTGACTTTTGGCCCGAAGTGATTGTGTATTGAAACACCTTGTTATTCATTTCATGGACAATCTACTCAATTGTTTAAAAAAAATAATAAAAAATCAAACAAAATAAAACATTCAACACAATTCTTTCCAAATACCAACAGAAAACTTTCTGCTTCAGTCAATAATGTAAAAATGCATCTTGCAGATCTACACAAGTAAAGCAAGTGTGTAGTAAGTGTGTGAGACGAGACCTTTGCGATGATGACGGCCTGGTAGACGGCGAGCGGCAGAGTGATGACGGTGCGCAGTGCCAGTGTGGTGCAGACGATCCCCGCCCACCACGGCAGCGCCGTCATCTGCTGGCTGGAGATCAGGAGCTGCTCGGTGAAATGGACAGGAGCGGAATCCGCCACGCTCTCGTACCACCCTGATCCGGACGAGCTCACGTGCCTCAGGCTGCACGGCTGCAGGTACACAGCTGGCATGAATGTGACACATCTGGAGCTGAGAGAGTGAGCAGGTCGGGGAGTTGAGTCTGTCCTAAAGACACCGTGGGAGACAGATCTGACCTGGGGTTTTACAGTCAGCTGGACGCCACGGAAATGTGACCTTAAGGATCCAGGAAAGAAGAGTTTCATGCATGTCATGGTCGAAAGCCTGAAAGACAAGACAACAGTTTCACTGTGTGACTTTTTGTGAAATAATAAAAAAAAAAAAAAAAGGTCATTACTAACAGAACAGCTACAACAAATAATCAAGAAACATGAAAGAAAATCAGAATAGAAATAATTTTTTTTAAACATCACCAAGAGCTGCAAAACATAACAAATTATAGTATAAATAGTATAATGTTACATGTTATAGTCATAAAGTATAATGTTAAGTTTATATTTGTTTTTCATATGAAAAGTTATCTTTTACATAATATGCTGCTTTCTTTTCTTGTTTGTTCTAACTTATTAATGAAATCATAAACATGTATAACAAAGTTTGTAGATAAAACACTTAATTCAATTTGATTTATTTAGTGTTTTTAATAATCCTCACTGTCGCAAAGCAGCATCACAGAATCAAAAACAAACAAACTAATAATAAAAACCTGTGTACCTTTTACACAGTACTTTTACCCAGTGCAACTGTGCGTGTGCTTATCTATCTATCTATCTATCTATCTATCTATCTATCTATCTATCTATCTATCGGTAATAATAAATGATGAATTATTGTTTTTAAAGTTTTAACATTTTTTTCCCCATTTCAACAACAATAATACATTTATTAATTAAACATTACAATAAATAAACCAGCTGCCAGTTTGTGACAAACATCAACACAATTCTAGTACTTATGATTTATTTATCTTAATTATATATTCAGAAAGAATAATTATTAGCTTAATTGATTATAAAAATAAATAGATAAAACATGAAATTTAATTAGAAAAGATACTAGAAAGGGTTCTAATACAAATATACTATTTTTAGTGTCTTAATAAGTAACACAGTCTAGTTATTATTATTATTAATATTATTATTGTTATTATTATTTTTGTTGTTATTATTATTTTACAGACAGACTGAACCTCAAACTCCAGAATGAACGAAGCTAACATGCTAACCATCCGAAACAAACAGAAAGATCCTCACCTTCTGCCGTTATTCCACATCTTATCCTAAACACTCGATCACATTCTGATGCAGTAATTTATAAAACAAATGATTCACACATTATTATGCATCAATATTTGACATTTTTGCCCGGTTAATGTCAACTCAACATGACATACCGGCGCACTAAGATGACGCAATTTACATGCGCGTGCACGTTCCTGACGCTTCCGCAATGTTCTCCTGTTGCCATGGTGAGCTGACAGCTCCCCAATCAGAGAGTGCGCGCGCGACTGCTTTAGCCAGTCCTAGAGCAGGGGGCGGGAGTTTGCTGAAGGAGAAATCGTCTTCCTTTGATTTACTGACTATTACTTTAATTTAATTTAACTTTTATATAATTATCGAGTTAATACGAATAATTCAAGTAACTAATGTTAGATTACATACATATAATCCACATAAGATTTTTACTTAGTGTTAATACAAACCGTGACAGAATATTGAAGTGACAGAATTGAAATTATTGAGCACAGCACCACCTGCTGGACACAAACGCTGTTACATTGGTTTTGTAAATGTAATTTTGTAAATCAGTGTTTAGGAATATTAATCTGTTTTGTTCTTTTCATGATCATTCTGTGTGCTTTATTTATCCTGTTCCGTTCTCAACAAAAAACAAACAAAAACAAAACAAACATTTTAATGCCCATTGTAATATTAAAGCTCTTATGAAAATGGAAGCTTTGTGGTCATACAGTATCTGTCATGATGTGACACTAATATTTAACAGGTATTCATTATACTTAACTAATTTTAAAGGACATCACAGCTCATTAGATCCACAGGGATATCAAAGGGACATTTTTTCTTACTAAAACAAAAAAAATTTCCCAGGTACAAAAGGGCCACAATATAAATGAAGTGTAACATGGTGTTATAATAATGAATGAAAGTTCATTTAAAATATTTTTTCAAGACAAGCAATTAAAAACTAAGTGGTATAAGAAGGGTACAACAATAGATTGTATACAAAGGAAAATTACTACAATAATTTATGGAATCATATTTGAGTGTATGGATGATAATGGCTATGCTGTTATCTGCGCTACGAAACAACGGAAATAGAATTAAACAATTCATTGTAAAATTAATCGAATTCAAATGAAATATAATCTATAAAAGTGATATTCATCTCACAAACTTCTTCCTGTAATATATATTTTATATTTTAAATGCTGAATTAATTGAATTAATTTACAAAAAGTCTTGCAACACAATAATGAGAAGAAAAAAAAAGCACAATTATGACTTCAATCTTATTCAGTTTATTTAAAATGCATCAGTTCCTGCCTGAACAAAACGAGGTGAGACTTGTGCTGCTTATAAACACTGTGATCCTTAACTACAGGGAATGCACCCCCAATTCATCTCCAAATCTAAATCCTGTAACTGCTCGACAAAACAGGTCAAAGGTCAAAGTGTTTTCCTGGCCACGCGCCGCTGTGCAGGCCGGCGCCGGTTGCTGGCACCCTGTTTGCGCAGACGCAGTCGGTGCAGTTGGAGCTGCAGCGCTTTGGGGATCTTTCCCCGCTTGGCCAGGATCTCACGCAGCCTCAGCCTGGGCGTTTTGGATAATTGGAAGTCGCAGATGGTGGGGTAGTGATCGTATTCCACCCTGCAGGAGCGGGTGACAGGCAGGTACCCTTCGGCCGTCACCGTCACCTGGTACTCCCCGGGGTTCAGCAGACGCCAGTAATCACCGTCTGGTGCTAGAGACAGAAAACACAATTCGGGATTCTGGTTCGTAACAAAGAACAAAAGATTTAGAGCGTGGAGCAGCGCTGGTTAAAGTAGTAAATATAGCACATGGCATTACGTCATTAGATAAACAACAACACAAACAACAGTCGGTTGTTACTTTAAGACATGAAGGTCAGCTGTTCTGGAACAGTTCTCACAAGAACAGTATTGTGTGTCGAGTGTGTTTGTAAAACCCATCGAGCTCCAGGATGATGAAACTGTCGCTCATGAAGACGTTTCCCGGAAAACAAGACCAAAACCCACCTCCGCTGCAGAGGAGACGTTCATTTAGAGTCACCAGCCTCAGAAATCACCAATTAACCTCAAGCAGCACCTCAGATTAGAGCCGTTATGAAGGATTTACAGAGCCGAAGTAGCAGATAAACATCTCAATATCAACTGTTCAAAATAGATTATTGTGTGTTTTGGACACGTTCAGTGTTGTTTTTTAGAAAATAAATGTAGAAATAAAAATCAGGAAAAACCATGGCGTTAGAACGGGTGTTCAAACTTTTGACTGGTAGTGAATGTAATAATTCCTATATTACAGATTACAGATTTTATGCAAAGATATAAAGATTTGAAAAAGATTTTTTTGAAGTGAGACATCACTGGATAAAGAGCTAAACGACGCTGTGTGTATTCTCATGGGGACGTCCTGACAGCTTTCTAATTTCAGTTCAGCCTTAACGACTCTTCTTATATTAACTTGTTTGTTTGTTTCTATTATATCTTTTACTTTGCTTTGATGTGCCTATGCACTTGGGTTTAGGTCCAAGTTTACTCTGTTTGATTTTCTCTCACCAGATCTGATGTGATGGTCGATGTCGTCCACCTTCACGATGGCGTCTGCGATTCCAGCCTTGCTGATTTTGTCCTTTATGACTCCTTTAATGCCTCGGTGGACCTGAGAAGTATAAATATATATATATATATATATATATATATATATATATATATATATATATATAAAAAAACGTTTTTAGTTTATTAAAACCGTTTAATGTACAGTACATACTGTATAGTGATAGACAATATTATGTTTGTTCAATAACAATTTTTTATTATTATTTATTATTATTTCAAAGTAACAAATAATGGGGTTCCCTTCAGTATCAATAAAGATCTATCTATCTATCTATCTATCTATCTATCTATCTATCTATCTATCTACAGAAGAAATATCTAAATAAGTTTGGCCTACTGAGTTAGAAAGAATATAAAAAGTATAGAAATACTGTAAGGGTGGGTCATTTATATGGATACACCTTAATAAAATGGGAAAGGTTGGTGATATTAACTTCCTGTTTGTGGCACATTAGTATATGTGAGGGGGAAAACTTTTCAAGATGGGTGGTGTCCATTTTGAAGTCGGTCATTTTGGATCCAACTTTTGTTTTTTCAATAGGAAGAGGGTCATGTGACACATCAAACTTATTGGGAATTTCACAAGAAAAACAATGATGTGCTTGGATTTAACGTAACTTTACTCTTTCATGAGTTATTTACAAGTTTCTCTTTGTTTACAGCCATTGACATGTCGCAGAGGTTAACACGTGAGGAGCGGATAGAAATTGTGTTGATGTCTGGTGAACGCACTAACCGGGTCATTGCAGCAGATTTCAATGCAAGACACCCTACGAGACCACCCGTCTGCCATGTTACAGTTAACTAACAATAACTAATAATAATAATAATAAGTTAATAATAAGTTAATAATAATTCATAATAAGTTACAATAACTCATGAAAGAATGAAGTTACATTAAAACTAAGCACACCATTGTTTTTCTTGTGAAATTCCCAATAAGTTTGATGTGTCACATGACCCTCTTCCTATTGAAAAAAAAACAAAAGTTGGATCCAAAATGGCCGACTTCAAAATGGCCACCATGGTCGCCACCCATCTTGCAAAGTTTTCCCCATCACATATACTAATGTGCCACAAACAGGAAGTTAATATCACCAACCGTTCCCATTTTATTAAGGTGTTTCCATATAAATGTCCCACCCCGTATATAAACTGCTTAACTCAAACTCTATGATAAATATAAATCCAAAAAAAAAAAAAAAAGAAAGAAAACTTTTTTATTGGTGAAATATCAATATTAACATTGAGTCCTGTTTTGTTATTGCCTTTATATTCAGGAAAATCGAACTTTTTGAACATTCCTGTTTTCTGCCCAGGTTGGACTGATCACCTGCTCCATGTAGACCAGCAGCGACTCTCTGTTGTTCTCCCACTCTAAGGGCAGCTCGCCAGCGTGAGGGAATTTATCACACGACAGCTCGACCGTCACCTCGAAGCAGTTTGTGTGCAGGTAGCTGAAATCATTCATGCCTGTAGAGCGATAATCATCACTCAGGGAGAATTTTGCAGCTTCAGTGGTTTATCAGGAGGGATAAGAGCTTTGTGACAACGTCAATTGTTAAAAATCAAATTTAATTGAACTGAATAAGAATTATGGATTGTGTTCTACGTTAAAGCGGCAATAAGTGACTTTTTTCGGGATTTTTTTTCTTTAAGTAAAATGATTACATTATTAAATCAGACGTAAAGCTGTAACTTTAACTTCAGGACAAAAGAGTTTACGCAGATCTACCCCTGCTTCATTGGATATCTCCTCTGGATGCTCATCGAATTTCAATAGGAAGTGGACATTTTAAACACAAACAGTATATATTTTAGATACCCACTGCCGGGCACCGTGTGCCAGTTAGCGCCGTTTATGATGTTGTTTTGCCGAGTGAAGTCCTTGTTGTGGCACGGCCGGCGGTCTCCATTGGACATGACGTGGTTGGTGCTGGCGTAGACGGTGGCGAGCCAGCGGAAGAAGCTGTCGTCCGGGGTGGGGGTGTGCTCGCGTGCAGCCCAGTCTCGTGCCATGTCGAAGGGGTACGTGACCACCAGCTCACCACCATGCAGGTTGGCGCTCAGTACGAAAGGGATCGACTGCATCCAGGTGATCACCAAGCGCGTCTCCGGGGCAACCTTAACAATTACATCACAATGCTGTTTTATTCGTTATTCACTAGTTTAAAGTGACACTGGTCGTGTTACAAGATATTATTTGACTGAATTAAAATAAAAACATATCTGTCGAAGTTGACTTTGATTTCTTGAAGGAACTCACTCACCACTGCGTCCTTCGATGTGTACCGTTTAGGAACAGGGATGTAATGGTTAATGAGTTTCGACTTGTCCGTCTCCAGCTCCATGGCGTCCCACATCACCGAGTTCAGATTGGCGAAGTTGTTGTTCATGTCGTAGCCTTCGTAGCTGAAACGACCCAAAGCCCAGCCAGCTAGCTCGGATCCCTGAAGATCAAACAACAAATACACACTAAAAGACACGAGCAGAGTTTATCATGAAGGTATCGTCCATGAATCAGCTTCTGAGAGCAAGCTGTGATGTTACGCTGTGAAAGTGGATATTAACAGCCAGGACTGTGGGACGGACCACACCTTCTTGTGGGCCATCTCATAGCCGTCGGGGTTCATGGAGGGCAGCAGGTGGATGCGAGTGTTTTTAACCAGATGGACTATGCGCTGGTTGCCCTGCTTGTATTCCTGACAGATGTACTGCATGAGGTTCAGCAGCAGCTCTCGGCCCAGCACCTCGTTCCCGTGCATCCCAGCCACGTACCGGAACTCCGGCTCACCTGTAGGAGGCAGCAGAGATACACTTTTACTGTAATCTATTTAGACACATTAGAGTGTGTACAGCTTAATATAAGATATCGTCGAGTTTTGTGGTGCTGTGATGAGAGGTTATGGATATACAAAAATTTTTTTGTTCTCTTTTAAACCAATCATTTGTTAATACAGTGATGCTAAAGACATAGAATAAACGTTTAAGGTAAAATAAACTGTTTTTTTTATCTTTATTAAGATATTCACAATTTTATATTTATTTATTTATAAGTGATATTGATTGTGTTTTATACTTAAAAGGGATTAAATAAAGTAATAAAATAAAATAATTTATTTATTTTAAATTAAATACACATTTTGATCTAATTATTAAGAAAAACTAAAATTCTTGAATAAAATTTATTTATTTAATATCCTTACAAAGTATAAAACAGAAACAATATAAATTATAAATAAGTTTATATCCATTATATATTCATAAATAAATATGACTAAATAAATTGTGTTGATTGTGAATGATTTATATCCTTTATAATATTAATATTTTATAAATTATAATAATCACAATCAAGCAATCACATTTATTTATTTATAATTTATATTATTTGTGTTTTTTATACTTTGTAAAGTTACAAAACACAAACAATAGCAATCTAATTAAATATTTTTATTTTAAATTATATACATATTATAAATAAATAAATGTGGATTTCTGCTACTTCTGTTTAAAAAAACAATAAATTTTAAATAAGCATCATAAATATTTATAATAGGGCACTGGTGGCTCAGTGGTAGGTGTTTCGCCTGCCATGCGGAAGGCCCGGGTTTGATTCCCAGCCACTGGACGTACAGTAGTGTCGGTTCCAAGCCCGGATAAATGGGAGGGTTGCAACAGGAAGGGCATCCGGTGTAAAACCTGTGTTGTGCGGACTGGATATTACACTGTGGCGACACCTTGGCGGGAGCAGCCGAAAGATCAACAAATATTTATAATAATTTTTCTAATTTTATATTTGTTATATTAAAATAAATATTTGTGAACAATACAAAAAAGTATATACAGTATATAAATACATATATGGTAATTTTCGGTGCCCTTAAATCTTTTCCTTTTTAAATTTTTTATATACAATAGACCTGAAGTTGTGAGGTTGCCATAGCAACAAGAAGCCAAGAAACTGGCGATGCCAAAGGTACAAACATTAATGTCAATATATTAATGTTCATTCATTTATTCTGCTTGTATACCGCTTATCCTGTACAAGGTAGCAGGAGGCCTGGAGCTCATACCAGGAGAACAGGAGGCCCATTGCATTGTAGGACACACACACACACACACACACACACACACACACACTTAGGAACAGCACTTGGATTAATCTGCATGTCTTTGAAGTGTGAAAGGAAACCGAAGTCCCCACCAAACATTGGAAGAACATGCAAACTCCACACATACAGTACATACCGAGACAGGGATTGAACCCTTGACTCAGGAGGTACGAGGCCACACTGTTAAACACAAAGCCGTGTGCCACCTAATATATTATTGTTTTATTTCTAGATATAGGTATAACATGTATTTATATAAATCACACCTCTGAGCATTGTGTGTGTGTGTGTGTGTGTGTGTGTGTGTGCAAAACCATTTAGTTTGTATTATCATTTACACCCTGAACAAACAGTTCAGTACAGAAACAACACAGTATGATGTCACAGATGATATTTGCATACACAGCCTACAATGCAGCATTTTAAAACCGAAATGCAACTTACTTTACTTGAGAACCTAAAAGGTACAATACGGTAAAGTAGCAGATGTGCGACTACTGAAACTCGACCTCAGCCCCCTCCCTCGCCCCCTCCCTATTTCAAACATGCATCTCTCTCTACTTCGTCTTTTCGCTCTCCGCTAACAGGGGGGTCTGAAATCTGGCACCTTCCCTAAAACTGGGCTTCACTGCATCTAAACACACCAACGTACTCCTTTATGAAATGGAAAATCCATAATACTGGTAACTTAAACACCACATTCAAGAAGAATAAATATTAAATTGTTATCCTCTGCCAGTCAAACATTTCCTCTAATGTCTCTAGTCCAGGGGTCGGCAACATTAAAAACCATGTTTCCCACAGATAAGAAAAACATCGGGAGCCACAAAACCCTTTTGACATCTAAAATGAAGATACTTCTGCTTTTTTTATTTTATGCTCTGTATAAAATAAACTAGTGTAGTGTGTTAGAGAAATTTGCCGACCACTGCTAGTTGAATAAATAAGTTGAAATTATAACATTTACTTTATAAATATCGTTTTGACTCAGTCTAACAGTTAACTTTTTTTTAGTATTGCTTATCAATCAAATTTCTAACAGAAATTTAAGATTTGTGTCTTATATACTTCTAGCTAACCCTGACAACCTGAGACTGAGTCTAGCTAACATTTTATATTTTGTTAGATTACATGCTAGCTAGCTCTAGTGAGTCTGGGGACATAGAGGTGGACTCTTCCATCTCTGGGGCCGAGGTCGCCGAGGTGATCAAAAAGCTCCGTGGTGGCGGGGCCCCGGGGATGGATGAGATCCGCCCGGAGTTCCTCAAGGCTCTGGATGTTGTAGGGCTGTCATGGTTGACACGTCTCTGCAACATTGCATGGACATCAGGGACAGGGCCTCTGGACTGGCAAACTGGGGAGGTGGTCCCCCTCTTCAAGAAGGGGGACCGGAGAGTGTGTTCCAACTACAGAGGGATCACACTCCTCAGCCTCCCCAGGAAAGTCTATTTAGGGGTCCTGGAAAGGAGGGTCCGTCGGATAGTCGAACCTCGGATTCAGGAGGAGCAGTGTGGTTTTCGTCCAGGTCGCGGAACAGTGGACCAGCTCTACACCCTTAGCAGGGTCCTGGAGGGGGCATGGGAGTTTGCCCAACCAGTCTACATGTGCTTTGTGGACTTGGAGAAGGCATTCGACCGTGTCCCTCAGGGAGTCCTGTGGGGGGTACTCAGGGAGTATGGGATATCGGATTCCCTGTTAAGGGCTGTCCGGTGCCTGTACAACCGGTGTTGGAGCTTGATCCGCATTGCCAGTAGTAAGTCGGACCTGTTTCCGGTGAGAGTAGGACTCCGACAGGGCTGCCCTTTGTCACCGATCCTGTTCATAATTTTTATGGACAGGATTTCTAGGCGCAGCCAGGGCGTTGTGGGGGTACAGTTTGGTGGGCTCAGGATTGGGTCACTGCTTTTTGCAGATGATGTTGTTCTGTTGGCCTCATCATCCTGCGACCTACAGCTCTCACTGGATCGGTTCGCAGCCGAGTGTGAAGCGGCTGGGATGAGAATCAGCACCTCCAAATCTGAGGCCATGGTCCTCACCCGGAAAAGGGTGGAGTGCCCTCTCAGGGTTGGGAGTGAGATCCTGCCCCAAGTGGAGGAGTTTAAGTATCTCGGGGTCTTGTTCACGAGCGAGGGTAAAATGGAGCGGGAGATCGACAGGCGGATCGGGGCAGCGTCTGCAGTGATGCGGGCTCTGTATCGGTCCGTCGTGGTGAAGAAGGAGCTGAGCTCTCAATTTACCGGTCGATCTACGTTCCTACCCTCACCTATGGTCATGAGCTGTGGGTAGTGACCGAAAGAACAAGATCGCGAATACAAGCGGCCGAAATTAGTTTCCTCCGCAGGGTGTCTGGGCTCTCCCTTAGAGATAGGATGAGAAGCTCAGTCATCCGGGAGGGGCTCAGAGTAGAGCCGCTGCTCCTCCGCATCGAGAGGAGCCAGATGAGGTGGTTTATGCATCTATTTAGGATGCCCCCTGGACGCCTCCCTTGTGAGGTGTTCCGGACACGCCCCACCGGAAAGAGACCCCGGGGAAGACCCAGGACACGCTGGAGGGACTATGTTCTCGGCTGGCCTGGGAACACCTTGGGATCCCCCTGGAAGAGCGGGAAGAAGTGGCCAGGGAGAGGGAAGTCTGGGCATCCCTGCTGAAGCTGCTGTCCCCGTGACCCGACTTCGGATAAGCGGAAGAAAATGGATGGATGGATGGATGGACATGCTAGCTAGCTCTAGTAGTCAATCTACTGTTTTGTCTGTACATTAATGAGAACTAGTTACATTTCATACACTGGAGAACCTGAAACCAGTCTCGGACTATAAGTGAAATCAAAATGTTGAGTAAAAGTGATGTTATGAACAGTTATGTGTTGGATTTAATAATCTACTTTATAATAATCTACTAATGCTCTACTGTCTCAATGTAAACAAACACCTGCACCAATAGATATTAATTAGAAAAGATAAAGTGAATATTTTGACTGGGATTAGTTGATATTTTCACTTTGTCTGAAATAACAGCGCTGAAGTGGTATAAGTGAATTTTAACACGCTGGAGTCGTTTTAAGACAAAACTTCATCTTTATCTGATCTACTTTTTCCATTTCTCATCTGTGATTCTCTCTCCGATCATCAGATTACTTCTAGCTTTAACTATGTCTACAAACTGTAAAAACTTCGGTTTCTCAGCTCGGGTGATGGTGTGTTTTAGCAGGTTCTGCACACGATTCTATAAACTTTGCTTAAGGAAAGTCCGCACTGTGCTGTTTAGCTGCGCAGCTGTATGTGATTTTTCTGCATATACGGTATACACGCCTGAGCTGAGCTGCTGATGAACAAATACAGATTTGGCTGTAAAGTGTTTCTAGAACAAGCCGAGTCTGTGTGTGAAGGTCTTCTTATTGCTCTTAAGCTTTGGAGAACAGGTCACTCATTCAGTGTGGAGTCTTTTAGTCTCAGTTTAGGGAAGGAGTCCAATTCCAGCCCAGGGTTGACCTCTGACTCTGACTCTAGGTGTTCATTTTAAATAGGAAAAGCATAAGCTTGGAAAATACCTCTGGACTTATACAAACCTGTCAGGCTTTCACTGTTTACTTATACATTTATTATACATCCATCCATCCATCCATCCATCCATCCATCTATCTATCTACCTATCAGTAAATTGCAGTGAACTGTTCATCGTCCTACAGCTTCAGCAGGTAAATTAAAGCGCACACATGCAGGTTCTATCAGGTTCTCTCTCACCCAGCTCGTGTTTGCCCGGGTTGTCAGAGATCTCCATCACGTACAGTTTCAGGCCCATGTAGCTCTTCCCGATGCTGTAGATGCGTGTGATGTTTGGACAGGCCTCGTTCACTGTCCTCATCAGCTGGAAAATATCACGAGTGATGTCATAGTCAGTTCCAACTAATCATATGAATGAATAAACATCCTAGATACTGTAACAATTTAATGCGTAAACAACGAGATGCTAGAATTTTGTTATTCTTGGATTAAAAAAAAGTTTCAGACAGTTTCTCCACCAGTTCTCATCCCAAAGCTTTTCCTGTTCCTGACAACACTGAAAGAAATCGACTGCGGCTCCCTGCTGGTTAGCTGGATATTTGCAGAGGACGGGATGAGAATAAGTTACCGAGTCGAGAGTAATATTTGTTTTCTGGTGAGTGTGGTGAACCTCAGTACACAGTCAGACACCAGGAACGTCTGCAGCTCTGCCAAATCCTACGGCCTACATGGTGTGAATCATAAACATTACGAATCATCTTGAAATATCTACGATAGTTGGATTTCTTTGAATAAATGTGGTTTATACTGTAGACCTGTGACAACATGTTTGAATGCTTGAATCTGATTGGTCCAGAATTCTGTATTATAATTTTTTTTAAATAACAACTACAGCACAGAAAAGGGTTTCAACTGTATCATGAGCGACAGGTTAAGATTATTGCACTCATTCCAATACATTATCGTTTCCATGGTAACAGATCATAAGCAGGGTCATGTGGATGCTCCAGGTAATCTAATACTTCTAATAAACATGGTGTTTAATAAAATAATACCTAAAATCATTCATATGGTCATTTTTTTGTGGTCAGAAAACATTACATGAATTTATTTAGTTTTTTTTAATTATTATTTATTTTTGCTCTTTATCATGTACAAATATGAACTAATGAACCAGATGTTCCACAATATTAACTCTATGAACCATGAGACCTTTTGTACATTAATAAATTAACCACTACAAGTTACTACAGACTGAACTGTTATATGAAAATCATGTATTTTTTCCGAATTATGCTTATCACCCCCCCCCCCCCCCCACTACTCAAGATCTCAGAACATACCTTCCTCATTTCCTTGTAATTGTGATGTCTGAAGTCCAGTTTGTAGTGTGATTTCTCTTCCTCTTGCTGATGGTAAATTATATTTGGGTCTAAAGAGAGAGAGAGAGAGAGAGAGAGAGAGAGAGGTTTAAGACTGAACACTGTTAAACCTTATTTCACACATAGGATTGTAGGAACTATAAAAAGGGATATCACCTATCACCTACAGTACAGTATTGCCTCAGGGTCACCGGAAGCTTTTCTCATATGGCCCAGGGATTTTTAAACTTTGAGTAACTTTGAGTAATTTTTAAAGCTATACATTCTGGGTATACAGTACTGTGAAATAGTCTTGTGAAACACGTATTTCTTTATATTAAAATAAATTAAAAACAATGAAAATTAAAGTAAAGAAAGGCAAACAATTGTTTCACTGGAACAGACGTTAAAGTGCCTAAAGATACAATTTACAAATTGGTTGGTTATGTAACCGTCAGCAGCGACCTCATTTCCCCTCTCGTCTGTTCCAACCACTCAGCATTCAGCATCAGCAGTAAACTAATCACCTCCTGATCATCTGTACATCATCTGCACCTGTTTCTCACTGGTTCATGCCTAAAGTAAGATAAAGTTGCCTTGATTTTTTATGCGTCAGTGATTTATAGATAACTGTGTGGCTTAACAAACAAAAAACATTTCTCTGAAACTGCTCAGGTACTGGCGGTGTAGTGGTTAGCACTGTCGCCTTGCACCTCCAGCGTCCGGGTTCGATTCCCCGGCCAGGCTCGATTCCCGTCTCTGTGTGCGTGGAGTTTGCACCCTTGCTTGGTGGGTTTCCTCCGGGTACTCCGGTTTCCTCCCACAGTCCAAGGATATGCAGGTTAGGTTAACTGGCGTTCCCAAATTGCCCGTAGTGTGTGTATGTGTGTGTGCCCTGTGATGGATTGGCACCCTGTCCAGGGTATACCCCGCCTCGTGCCCTAAGCCTCCTGGCGACCCTGAATACAGGATGAAGCGATATGGAAGATAAGTGAGAGTGAGTGCTCAAGTACTCAAATAAATAAACGATAAAATAAATAATAAACAATGAAAAAAAACCAGAGCACCTAATTTTAACAGATATGAAAATAAAAAGAAATTATATTAAAAATGTAAATAAAAAAAAAACTACAAGAAAAAGAAAAAAAATACATTACTTAATAAAAATAAATAAATAAATAAATAAATAAAACAAACAAAACCACATATAGACAAATACAAAACATGGAATAAAATTAATTAATAGAAAGAGAGTAAGAAAGAATAAAACATGTCAAAATATTCATATTTTAAATGGAAAAGGTCAGTTCAATACATCTTTTTAATGTTATAACAAGTAATGAAAACTATTTAGCAGCTAATGTAGATCCAAAAATGATTGATCATTAAAGCTCTAAAGTTCTAAGTGGTCCTGAGATTTGTGACATCACTCTAAATTAATCCCTACCAGTTTCTTTACCTGATACTGAGTCAAGCGAATAACTACAGTATATTGGTGATTATTACCTGCTAGCGAACATCCCAAGACTTCTGCACGCAAGCAGATGGTCCCGTTTTTAAACCAGGTTTGCGGGTTGATCCGAATGAACCGTGCCACCACAGATTTGGGGAAAATGGCCATAACTGGAGTCTCCGTGTCCCGATTCCCCTCAAACACCTGTTAGTATGAAAGACCATGATGAAACCAACAGAGTTTGGTTTCATCTAACACAAGAATGCAACACAAACACTCAAAGGGGTTATTAGATGAACGATTGGTATCAGTCAGTCATTCCAGAGCTGCGTTTGGTTCAGTGGTGTTTGTTGTGATGCTGCTGGCCAGGTTTCACCCTGGTGTTAAGCAAGAAGCAGCAGGCAGGCAAGCCACTCTTTCCAACAGAGCCACTTAGTCAAGCTAAATGCTGCCAGCCATCATGTCCAAATGTATATTAGAGCCACCAGTGTGCTGCCAGGAGAGAGTGTGTCCTGCTGGCAGAATGATGGAGATGATACAGTGCCACCATGGTGCCTGAGCCAATACACGTCGACAACAGCTAATGAAAGTCTTTAGCCTTATGTCGAGGAAACTGATGTACTTGTCCTTACACTTGCACACGGTGATTAATAGTAAACATAGAGAATTAAAATGAAATGATATGAAAATAGACAGAAGGAAAAATTTGGAAAAGATTTCTCAGCGTTTAAAGCCTGTGCAGAAGTATCTGGCATGGTAGCTGGCTTATAATATGCTCATGCTATACTGTACATCTACACTGTTTCCATAAGTCCAAATAACTTACACAACTTTCCCATCACCAATACTTGCATCTATAAATGCTCAGTCTACTCAAAAAGTCATGCATCCATCCATCCATCCATCCATCCATCCACTCATTGTGCTTTCTAAATGTGTCATCCTTCCATCTATAATACTTCACAAATGCTTTATTCATTTAAAACCATTTGGATGCTTTATTCATCTATTTATAGCACTGTCCATCCATCCATCCATCCATCCATCCATCCATCCATCCATCCATCCATCCAACAATCCATCCTTTCACTTATAAACCTGCTACCTGCTTGATCCAGCTTTCAATCCATGCATCAAACTTTCACTTGCATCAATACTTCACCTGTCCTCGTGTGTTCATCTTAAATGATTTATGGCTTTGTAGCACTTTATAAACATCTCCATCCCTCCATCTGTTGCTCCATAAACCCATCCACACACCATACACACCATAATCCTGTCCTCTGTTCCCTCAGTCCATCCATGTACCCAGTATCACCACTAATGATGCGGCTTCCAAAATATTCTTCCATCCATCCATCCATCCATCCATCCATCCATCCATCATTTTTGCTTTATAAATGCTTAGTTCTTCCATAGCACTTCATTAATGCCTTGTACATTCATAGAGTTTTAAAATAAATGCATTTTTCATCCATTTATAGCACTTTCTATCAACTCTATTCATCCATCCACCCATCCATCTGTCCATCCATCCATCCATCCATCCATCCATCCATCCATCCACCCATCCATCCATCCATCCACCCATCCATCCATCCATCCATCCTTCCATCCATCCATCCACCCATCCATCTGCACCAATGCTCCATTCATGTATACACCTGCAAAAATGCAGCATCAGTCCATTTTACTATCACCTCCGAAATATAATAACCATTTACTCAACCAATTCCCCATCTATCAAAATGTTTAAATGATGTGGCTTTCAAAATATGTTCCATGCATCCATCATATTGTCAAAATAGGAAACTTCCTAAATTAAACTCTTTTCCATTTTATTCTTGACGCAATCAATGTTTAGTTTAGTTCTCTAACCATTCATCTTTATATCTCTCACAAGGCCTGATTTTTAAAATCTAAAAAAAAAAAAAAAAAAAAAAGTACAAAAAACCAACAACATCTCTTTAATTATCATAACGCTGTATAATATTGGAGCCTGATAATGCACAGCTTCTTTAGAAGTTATTAGTTCACGTCTCTTACCGCCTCTCGCGTCCCGTTCATGCAGGGCTTCCAGCTTATGGAGTCGTTACTGAACTGCACCTTGAATGTTTCAACCCAATGCCAACTACAGGAGAGAAATCAGCACACGCGGTCAGTGTGTGTAACCAGTGTGTATGCACGTAGCCACATACACATACGCATTCACATCCAGTGTGTCTCTGTGTTATACTGTATGTCCGTATGGTCCGTTACCTCCAGATGGAGCTGCGGCCCTGGGTGATGATCCCTGTGAAGCGAGTGGCTCTCAAAGTGTCCACCTGAAGCCACTGTTTCTTGTCTTCCTGTAGTGCACACCAAGCTCCGTCATAAATGTCCCCGTCTTCGATACCAGACTGCACACACACACACACGCACACACACACAAATCAGGAGAATTTATCTAGCTGGAAGGAATGAGATGTTAATTAATCCTAACAACCGCAAAACATTCTGGTGGGAGTTTGGATAAGCCTTTGGATAAACAGTGCATTTTATAGCGGTGGCTCTCAAGTACAGTATTTTGTATCTACAACCCTTTTTAGTTAGAAAGACACCTTAGTATGGATTTATTTAACATTCATTCATTTTCTATACCGCTTTATCCTGTATTTAGGGTCGCGGGGACCTGGAGCCTATCCCAGGAGACTCTGGGCACGAGGCGGGGTACACCCTGGACAGCGTGCCAATCCATTGCAGAGCACACACACACACTCATTCACACACTATGGTCAATTTAGGAACGCCAATTAGCCTAACCTGCATGTCTTTGGACTGTGGGAGGAAACCGGAGAACCCGGAGGAAACCCACCAAGCACGGGGAGAACATGCAAACTCCATGCACACAGAGACGGGAATCGAACCCGGACCCTGGAGGTGCAAGGCGACAGTGCTAACCACTACACCACCGTGCCGCCTTTTTAAAACATTTTTAAAGCATTTTTCCACCAGGAAGTTGACTTTGATGCGTGCTGCGTCTTGCCTGGATGTTGAGTCGGGCGCGGTGGGGTCCGAGACCGCGCCGTTTATACGATGAGGCCTGTAGCTGGACATCTTTAACTCTTAGACTCTCCAAACCAAGAGGAGGGCATTCTGAGACAAAAACAGGGGAAACAGAGAGATAGATGAATGAGAGAAGAATTTGGAAAAAATTTTACCTCCTTGGGACGCGAAATGAAGAGCAGATGCTTAAATAAACGTCAACAAATTCCATTTATTTTAAATATAACTTTCTCCTCACCTGTATTTGAACAATACTCTAGATTTCCCTGGATTGTCGGGTGATTATCAGTGCTGAGACGTTGTCTTTAAAATAGCACCGAATTCTTTGTTCGAGTCTGAAAACACACCCTGGTAATATAATTATGCGTCTTTTTTTTATGGCAGGAACATTCGCAGAATTTTTTTCCAGAAACAGAAATTCTGACCTTCTGATTAAACTGAGTTGAAAATCTAAAAATAACGGACTCTAAATTTTGCTGTAAACATTTCAATTAAATTAGGACATCTATTATACACACACACACACACACACACACACACACACACACACACACACACACCTGAGCATAAGGGCCACACAGAGCCTTTCATGACTCCGCTTCACTCATCTAATTCCGCACACTTGTGGTTTGACCGGACAGACGCAGGCGGTAATCTGAGACTTTAAGATAACTAATCTGGAGCGTGTTTGTATCGCAGGCTTTCTGCCCGAGCTGAGCGTGTGCTGTAGCGGTGCAGAAACATGACCGCGTGAACTCCCTCAGAGCCTCACCGGAGAGATTTTCTCGCACAGATGGCGGATCGTTTTTCCCTCGCTCGGCTTTCACCTTTTGCTCTCCGGATGAAAAAACACAAATGACCCACATGAAGGATAGACGATAAGGAAGAGGCGTTTCTTTGAAGAGAAATCTAACCCAAAGTCTCGGGCATTAATTAGATTCATTTTTATTTCTGCTGTTTTATGAATGAGAGAACCATGCATAGTGTGTTTAAGGACGTGCTGTAAGATTGCTTTTAGATATGGTGGCAGTGGTGCAGTTTATGAAAAACTAGTGCATGTAGTTGATGGTTAAAGAGTTTGTAGAAATAGTTAAAAGGTTAAAGCTAAAAATAATCTGCTGATCTTTAATGTAATCAGTGATATTATTATTTCAGGTTGAAGCCCACGTACACGTCTGTCTGTCTGTCTGTCTGTCTGTACAAAGAAATGACATTCTGTAAGGTTGAGCTTCAGCGCTGTTATTTCAGACAAAGTGAAAATATCAACTAATCCCAGTCAAAATATTCACTTTATCTTTTCTAATTAATATCTATTGGTGCAGGTGTTTGTTTACATTGAGACAGTAGAGCATTAGTAGATTATTATACAGTAGATTATTAAATCCGACACAT